>JAZKJV010011650.1:0-468346 GCA_037367405.1 Ottelia alismoides | reverse complement strand
TGCTTGGTGATCTGATCCAACTTGTTTATGTGTTGGGTTCTCTATTCGATCACAGACAATTATCTAGGTCTTGTATCGTTTCTCAATAATATCTACCTTGGACATGTGGCTCCCGATAATACTGAGGTTGGATCTCTCTTCCCTTTATGATTCGTGGGATGTTGCCATATTCACTAGCTTGTGGTGAATCTGCTATTATCTCTAGTATGCACGGGGCGAGGATAAAGCAGTGTCTCCTTCGACCATTTCTTCAAATATTTTCCATATGATACCCCCATCCTTGTTGAAGTGATATATGACATACACGACACCAACAAGCATTTATCTCTCTTATATGAGACCCCCAAAGAAGTGTTGGACCAAGATGGTCTAAGAAATATCATGGTGGGGGAACTTCTCTTGTAAATCATTGAACCTCTCCCAGGCTTCATGAATGGACTCATTTCGTCCCTGGGAGAAGCTGGAAATTCTTACTCGCATCAGATTGAGACGACACGAGGGTGGAATTTATGGAGGGAATGCAGACTTTAGTTCCTCCCAAGTTGCCATGACCTTCCCTAGATGATTAATTCAATATAGATATCCTTGTCCTGAAGGTTGAAGGGGAACGCGACCATTACCTACACCTAACGGGATGTTAGGGTAGTGAGTAATGCGGCAGATACGGGAAAACTATTGGAGATGAATGTACAACTCTTTATTGGTGTTCCCATCAAAAGAAGGAAGAAGAGCCAATATTGAGGGTTAAGCTCAAATGTCTGTGGACTACTACAGGAATCTGTATCCACTCAGTCATCTGGATAGAGCCATGATTATCTATCTCTTTGAGAGTAAGTTTGGGAGCCTCTCTCCTCGCCTCATCTACTGGTCCTCCACGAGATCCATCTTTGTGTTCATCATCTCCTCCTATGTTCTCTCTCTCTCCTCATGTCATTGAGCTCCTGCAAAGTGACCTAGGCAAGATCCTGATCGACAAGTGTTTGCGGGATAGACTGAATGGAATCTAGTAACTAAGCATTCATTGTAGTTTGATCCGGCTACGAGCCTTGATTCGGATGTTGTGGTCCCTTCCCTTTCCCTTGAGGAGCCATCTCTGAATTAGACTCAGATGAATTGATCTACATGGGATCCAGGTTTAGTTCTGCACAGCAAGATGCATCACGTTCAGAATGAAAGTTATTGGAACATGATGGAGAGATGAATATGGGAATTAAGGTAAATTCCAGATAAATATGAATGGAGCATTTGATATAAAAGATAAATCGATCTCACAATGGGTGAATATCAGGAGAAGAGTGATTCTGATTTATGGAGAAGAAGATGAGGAATTTGGAGATCGATTCACAAAGTCCAAACCAGGTTCTCGAGAATCACCTCAGATTATTGAAGATGTTGAATCCGCGGAATCAATGTAGGTGTCGACGGGGTCCTGACTAAACCATCCATTAGTCGATGTCTTGAGAGAAGTGGGGTAGATGAGGAATCAAATACTGTGATAAATAATAGATAAAATGAATAGGAAAATAGGCAAACAAAGTGAGCAAGGAAAAAAGGAATGAAAACATAATAAAATGAAAAGGGATACAAGTACGCGAGACTGGATCTTTGACCTAAAATCTAATTCAAACAAACACCAAAGTAGTGGATTCACCAACTCATGCTAAATGAATCTGTAAGAATTCAGTTATCTTTTATCTTTTTTAATTTTATTTTATTTTCAAGTAATCTTTTAACAAGTCCTTAGAGGCTAGAGTGAGTACTACCATAAGAGTATCATGTACTTCCCACTTCCTTTGTAACTTGTAGCATGTACATTTTAAGAGAATACTTACTATTGGGTCTGGATCCACTACTCGGCCTAAAGAATAGAGGATGATGCCAATAGGGGAAACTAATACTTCCCCTAGTGGGGTACTCAGACGTGGAATGATGAGACAGACACCCCTATGAGGGGATGGACTAAGCTCAATATTTCAGACTATGTCTGGCAGATGAAGCCCTACTCGCCTACATACAATAGAAACGCCAATACTTCATGAATCCAGTCAATAACAATGTAGTACTCAGGCAAGGATTTATGCTCTATTTCCTAAGGTTGTACCTCACTTTGTTTGGAATGTTCCTGAAAAAATATGGGTTTTATGAACCCAATACAATGAATGTCCAGAACAAATTTTGTTTTTGACCAAAGTTTATTAAACACCCCCCTTATTTTGATTTTGGGGTTTTCACTTTTATCGATATTTTTCAGAATTTGCCTAACAATTTTTTGGATTTTCTTTGTAAACTAAGTGATATAAAACTGAGGGAGATAGGGAGAAAGCAATGCAAGGCAACACAAGGATGGAAATCTCACCCTTGTGTCAGAATGATGGATGCTTAGATATAAGACTCACAATGGTTCTTAGCACTCTCCATGTGAGATGTAAGACAAGGAATTTAAATTACACTACATGCAAATCTAAGCCGGTGAAATCTCCCTTAGCGGGAAATGCTAGTAGCATGAAGAACATATTAAGTTTGATCTAAGTCCAAATGTAGAACTATGGGCACATGCAGATATTAGGTGTTTGGACCTAGATCACTCGACCAAACATTTCCTAAATATCTAAGGGCTCATTCACATAAAACAAATGAAGATAAAGGAAGAAAGCTTATAATGCAGAAAACAAAAGAAAATAAGTAGGAAATTAGGGAGAACAAAAGTTAGAAGGCGATGAAAACGTGAAGAAAACCAATGCAAGCCCCCAGGTGAACAGACATATGGTAAAATAAGCTTGAGAAGTCTGAATGTCCAAAGTCCTTTTGTACTTGTATTGTTTACAATAATATTAAAAAATAAAAATCCTTCTTTCTCTCACAAAAATAAAAATAAAAATTCTATACTACAATTCTCTTTTCAAATCCATGTCTCCTTCTTGCTCTCTCCTACCAGCTCAACGATGAAAGTCGGTCTCCAGTCTACTTGGTTGCGTGGGTCTCCTAAAAAGCTGTCATCATGTAGCGGGCTCTCACAGAAAAGTTAATAAAGAGATATGATCAGAAATAGATAAAAAATATGTATAAAATGAAATAAAAGCATCTATATGTAAATAAATAAGGTATACACTATCCTACGTCGCTCCACGGCAATAGTGCCATTTTTGTTGATCATATAGACTGAAGTTCCTAATATCCAGTATTAGAGGACATGCATTGTCCGACAAATCAGATCCCACAATTGATGCATCGACCACTCTCATGGTACTAAGAACGCAATCAATTCAAACAATCAATCAATCAACCCACAATATGAATAAAACAAAAACTAAGATGCAATGTGAATTTTATTATACCCTACAAATTATGTACTATGACAAGCAGTAGGGGTTGAACCACTGCGAGCAAACTGGATAGGTACAATTATTATCTATTAATAAAAATAAATAATTATTATTTTTTACTTTTTATGCTTTTTATTTTTTTAGGTTTTTAATTATATAGAATTTGTATGTATTTTAAATCTTTTACAATTTTATTTTTTTTATTTTTTATTTTTAATTTATTTCTAGTTTGCAAAATTTTTATTTTTCTAAGAGATGAGATGTATATATATATACATAGTAATAATACTATTATGCATAATATAACTAATATATATGATATATAATAAATAAATATATAAAAAATAGGAAATATATACAAGAACAGTCCATCTTATTTTCCAAAAGGTTTTAAATATATATTAGGTATTTATAATAATATTATTAATATTAATAAATATATAGATATTATATAGTAAATATAATCTATATAAGGTTTATGATTTTAAATATATCTAGTTGTAGTCAGAATTTATAAAATAAAATGTTTTTATCTTTTATTAATATTTTCTCTATTTTTATGATTCTTATATTTTTCTAATTTTTATATATTTTTAATATATTTAATACCAACATATGAAGTTATATAAATAGGTTGGGTTATTTTTAATTTTTTAAAATATATAATACATGCAAAAATTACAAAAGTTAGTTTTAATATATACTATATAATATAAAAAATAAAAAATAGAAAACTATTTTTTGGATTTTTATATAATTTTTACTAATTTTTAGGAAAATTTTAGGGTTTCAATTTTCTTATTTTCTTTTTAATTTTTTTTGATTTTTGGTCTAGAGTTAGAATACATAATAATATATACTATGTAATATTTTTTGAATTTTTAATGTAGGCTTTATATTTTTTATTTTTATAAGAAAATAGGGAATATTTAGCTCCTATTTTATTTTTAATAATTAGAAAAATGCAGTAAATACTTGAACAAAAATCTGGGTGAACCTCCGCACAAGATTAAGTATCTAAATATTTTTTCCATAATTTTAAGGTACTGGAGCTACTTAATAAAAATAAAAAAATATAAATAAAATAAAAGAACCTAGCAGGGATATTTTTAAAAATATGTTCCAAGTGTTTAGTACAAATAACCCGAAAGTTTTACCCTTAATTACAAACTTTAAATGAGGTTGGGGAGGCTGTTTTGAGTAACAACCAACATGGATGTTACACAAGGCAGTTTCCCCCCTTATTTTTTTTCAAAAATTTTTTCATGTATATTCATCTATATATCCCTCCTACATGTCATTCAAAATTCGTGAGAAACAGAGACTCCTAAGCCCTCCATCTAAAGCAGGTCGATTACAACAAAATTCAGACCGTTAAATTTTACTTGTTCTATATGGAGGGCTTAGGAGTCTCTATTTCTCACGAAATTTGAATGACATATAGGAGGGATATATAGATGAATATACATGAAAAAAATTTTGAAGAAAAAAATAAATAAGCGGGGGAACCTGCCTTGTGTAACAGCCATGTTGGTTGTTACTCAAAACAACTTCCTTTTCCTCAACTTCAAATACTAAAGCTAAATATTAAAATTCGATAGGGCCCAAGTACAAAATACCTAGGTCCCTCACGCGCACGGGCACATGAGGAAACTTAGCGCATGACTGTTTTGCAATTTACACTAAAGCGAGGGGGTCCAACGTAAGTTTTACAAAAGTATGTATTTAAACTGTACTTAATATTTATAGGACCAAATCAGAAATACATAAAATACAGGGGTTAATAAATAATTTACCTAATAACATTTCATCCGATGGCCCTTGGCACTCCACATGGTTGATCATGTGGTGGATGAGGGCTTCGATTCATCTCAGATCTAACAACTGAAATCAGACCTGGGGAGACGCTTGATCCGACAAATCTAAGGTATCATGGAAAAACATCCCAAGAACTCAGGCTGGGCAAATTTTTATCTGCAATATATACACAATCCGGCCTTCTTCTTCCTCGTCGAGGAGCACTCTGGACTCCCGGAGGTCATCAGCAAGTAGCCTCATCTAAGTTTAGACCCCATTGGAAGGGGCCTGGAGTTTCGAGCCAACTGGAGCTCCGACTTGAGATTTCGGACCCCACTCCATGTGTTTCTACGCTCATGTACCTACGCAAAAAGGAAGAGGGGGAGGAGGGGGTCACTCTTGACCCTCTCTTCTGGAAGCATGATGGATGAGGGGTGGTTGAGCTCCAATGGGAGGTGGAGAAGGAAGCTCTGATCTCCTCAATCTATGTAGGATCATAGGTGATATGATGGGTAAAAAGTGGAGAAGATGAAGGTGAACGAAAGCGAAGTGAAAGCGGGTCAAAACACATGGGGAATGACCGTGAAATCAGACTGGAGCAAGAAGCTCCAGTAAACTTAAATATAAAAATTACACTAACTAAGTACCTAATTGCTAAAATTAAACATTACTCTACATTACATGAAGGAAGTGCAATGAAAATAACCAAAAACTAACAGCTCTACCTGACCTAGAATTCAAGGAGCAGGAAGCTTGCCGGAGCTGCTCCGGTGAATTGGACTACAAGGATCTACACCTTTATTCATGTCGACGAGGGTATGAAATCACTCTTTGTCATCGGATGACTCAACCTAGCCGATCCTATTGGGGTTACAGGGTGGAATCAGGAGTCAAATCCAAAAAATGGGGTGAGTGGTTCTTATTTATATATAGAGATGGAGGGGGTTTTGAGGGGCAGTTGCGTGATCGGTGAGGGTGGTTGGTAGATCTAGATGTTTGACGTGGACTAGGGTTGAGGGGGTTTTCAATTGGGCGGAGCTTGAGGAGAAATGGCGTAGTGGAGGTGGAGTGGAAATGGGGAGAATGTTGGCCTCCTCATGACTCTGACAAGAGTTAGAGAAGAGGAAAGGATTGTTGATTCGCAGGTCAACAGTCGGGGCTCTCTGATTGGTCCACGTGGACTAATTAGGAAAAGGGGTGGTTTAAATTCTTTATTAATTTGATTTAAAATAATAGATGATTTTATGAATTTTAGGTTAAAATGTAAATATTTGATTATTTATGTACTATTTTGTGTCTATTTTTATTTATTTTTACAAATACATTTATTAGATGTTAACATTTATATGTAGAATCATAGGTATATATACATGTATTTAGGGTAATTTATTTTTATTTTGCATTTTATATTTTATATTATATTATGGTATATACATATTTTATGTATTTATACCTTATTTAATTACATATTTACATATTTTTAATTTTTTATTTTATTTATTTACTTAAATAAATATGTACATGTATTACATGTGTATAGTTTACCTATATATTATCATACTTTATTTATTTCGATATATTTTACATGATTTTACTTTATGTTTATTATTTAAATGTATTTCAAGTAGTATTTGCAAGCATATAAAAATATAAAAGAATAAAAATATAAAGAATGTTTCTCCCTATTATTTATATACACGTATGCAGTACAATAGGGACCTAAAAGCTAACTTTTATATATCAACTCCAAATTAAATAAAACAATTTCATTAAATAGATAATTAAATTTTATGATCAAAACATGTGAATTCGATCAATTTTGAGTTTATGCGGACAAGGTACATATATGGGAAGTTTTCTTTGTGACTTTTTGTTCAGTATGTCCCAGATGCATTGCGTACTATTTTAATGTGAAATCAATTTTATATTTTCTTTGTATTTTTATGTACAACTTTCATGTTCAAATTTTTTTGATTTGACGTGTAAATAATAAAGAATATAGTAGAGTCCAAAATACATTTATTAAGTAAAAAGAATTAGGGTTTCGAGGTGTTTTCTATACAACTAATCTGCCCTATCTCCCCCTACTTTATTCTTTGTCAGCCAAGTCATCATGATGATTGGGTCTCAAGATTTAGGGTCATTCATTGTCTTCGACACTTCATTCTTTTTCTTTTCTTTCCTTTATTCTTTTATTTTAGAATTAAATACCATATTTATATAGTATTATTTGCCAAATATTGATTGTTATTTTGTACAAATTAATGTTATATACATGCATTTAGCTAGGGATTAAGACCAAAATGAAAGATAAAGGTGATGAGATGGAGGTTCATCAATGAACACTTGTTATGTAATGCAAATATATAAGAAGCTCAGAAGTCGATTCTTCCCGTGCAATGCTTCCTACATAGCACTTTTGTATATAATTGAGAAAGACTCTAAAGCAGATGGCTATTAGTAGATAAAAGCAAAAATGGCATCAATCTGATGGTTTACATAGAAGGAATGTTGCAAAAATGGCATCAATCTGATGGTTTACTTATTTCTTTAAGTTTCCTTTTATTATTTAGTTTTTTATTCATATATTTATTATTAAAATTATTGTGAACCTAAAATGCTAATAGTTTTAATAAATTTGGACATGTCTAATATTAGTGTATCAATTCGTATTCGTTTATCAAGTATCTCTATATGAATTGTCAATATCTGATTTCGTATTCATATTTTAAGTATATGATATTACATTTTATACATTCATGTGATATTAGTATGTGTGTCCAGCTTTTAAAAATGATAAGGATATGATAACATTGACGTTCATATCCAGGGACGAAGCCAAGAATTTCTCCTTGGGTTGGTGGAGGGATGGGCTAATTGTTGAGACATCATTGTTTTATTGTCATTATCTGTCATTTCATTTGTTAATGTTTGTTGAATTTTTTACTTGCATAATATAAGATAAATGATTTTAACATATTTATCATTAATATTCATAAGGATTTTTACAAAAAAAATATACATGTAAAGTTATGGTTTTACATTAATATATCTTTAAAAAAATAGTATAATTTACCAAATACTTACAAAATTCTTCATTGTAAAAAAATACAGTTCCATTAATGAGATTCTAATTAATATTGTCAAACTTAACATTTCTAAAAAAAGTATTATTATATAATTCTTTGTGTGCGGGGATACAAATAGACGCAAATATATTTGTATTTGATTTTGTATTGAATCAATTTTACATATAATATTGACATTTATATCTATATCTAAATTACATATAGAAAACGATGTCAATTTCATATCCTTACATATTTGTGTCTATGTTTATTCGTCATTTTTAATATATAGTTGTAAATTTTGTAACTCTATGTGATACATGTTTCTAGCCGTTCTCATTATATGTGATATAACTTCAATTGAAATAAACACGTTTAGCATATTTTATAATGATAATCAAGTCAATTAATAAATAAATAAGTTAATATATAAATCATTTCTGTTATTATTTGTACTTAACCCCTATGTATTCATAGCCATTTCAATGATATGGTAAGATATTTTTCTCTATCAGCATCTATATTAAATTAAACTAAGAAAGATATGGTAAGAGGGTATATAACTAGACGAATATAGATATAGATTAGATGTTATCATATCCTCATTCATTTTAAAATCCAGATATTCATAAAAATAGATATCTTACAATATAATAATCTTAAAAAAATATCTTGAAATATGAATATAGATAAGGAACCGATAATCTTAATTCAAATACAAATATTAAAGAAACATATACAAATTATCTTAATGATAATAAATGCATCCTAATTTTAAAAAAGAAAAATTATTTTAGTAAAATGGAAAGTAATGCGTGAATAATAAAATTTACAAAAACCGAATTACAACAAAAAATAAAAAAAAGTATATTCCTATATTAGATAACTTTTAGAACAAAAAATTATATAGCATAAAAATATATTTTCTTCATATGTTTGGAAATAATAATTCCAAAGTGTAAAATATTATGGGTAATCATGTAATATATTTTATATGTCAATACACACTAATATATGTCTATACAATAAACATATGTATTAGTAATATGCATATCCATATTCGTAAAAATTATTCACATCTACCCTAAAAAACAGTTGTATCTATACTTAGAGATGCGAAAAAACAAAAAAAGTATTGGAATCATATTCGCCCAAATTAGAATAATATATATGTATATGCTTAAATACGAATAAAATAGTGAAAGAATACAGATGTATTTGTATCGGATTGCATCTTTTAGTTTGATAACATGTATAACATTATTTGTAACCCAACAATTTACATCCTTATTTTGGCATCTTAAAGATAATTATCATAGGGACACATAAATATATTTGTATCCTTTTTTTGGTATTTTAAGTGGATATGGATATAAATTTTTTATTTCGATAGATACAGATACATATATGGATATGTGTTTTTATTTTGTTGCAGATTAGAGATGCATATATTGTTTTGATTTTTTTATGATATGGATACAAATATGGTTACATAATTTTTTAGCAGATACGCCTACGGATATCTGTATTGCTGAATCTATATGTGTATTTTGTATATACTTATATAAACATACTTAACTTCAAATATATTATAAGAATCCTGACAATATATTGCATCTTGAATTATTTTCAAAGGTCGGAAGAAAAATATTTATCTTTATATTAGTTAATCATTGATTATACAAGATATTAAATTTAGTAAAAAAATTAAGTTTATTGTTTCTGTACTTTATTAATTTTTAATCAACTACGACAACAATCCTATTGAATGCAAGCGTTGGTAGATATTTTTTATCCGCAAGATAATCCGTATTCATTTCTTAAATATCGATGTCTAAATCATGATTATTTGTTTCTGTGCTAGTATCCATATATAAGGATATGCCTTGCAGTTTTCAGTTCTGCAATATATCTATTTCTGTAACAATATACAAATTTTAAGACGGATACAGATACGATGGTAACACTTATATTTACTATCCATATGTTTGCATTCCTAAACTATCCTTGTATTATAATTTTGGTAATTATTTTATGAATCCAACTTTGTAAATCATGTTTGAAGTAAAATTATTTTGAAAATTATCAAAATTAGATACTCATAATATGCATATTCCAATGCATATACGTATTTTATAGAGTTCTTGGAGACTTGGAGGAGGCAATCCTCCTCCCTTCCCCTATCTCCGTCCTTGTCGTATCCGATTGTCTCCATCCCATCTTATGGTTGAAACTGTTCTAAAAATTTGAATTAAATGAAAAGGTATGCAGGGAAGACTTGCTCCGACATCATGTTAGGTCAGATCCGAGATGTTCAAGAACAAGGGGAATACATCATGCAGTTTTATCGCTTAGTTGGAGAACATGGTTGCAAACTTGTTTGCATGTGCTTTACTACCAAGGCTGTATGTATTTTATTTAAATAACGCAAACAGTCACAAACTCTTTTGCATGTGTGTAACGATTAATGTTGGATGTATCCATTTTGTGAATAATTAACCAATATAAACAACACAATTGAATTCCTTCCTGTACATTTGCTTGCTCACTAGTGATAACACTGTATTTTGATATATCTACATTGAAGCTTGCCTCTTTAGTTTCCATGCACCATGTTTATGATTTACTTTATCAGCTCAGTGCATGACTAAACTTTAGTCAACTTTGAAATCAATGCCTCAACACGGTCCCACGGACCGTTGAACAAGTTCCAAATCAACCTAGGCCGGATGTTACAATGACATTATCACAGTAAATAAGGGAAGGAGGGGGCAATCGTGACCACAATAGAAGAGGGGATGTGGGGGAGGGAAGGAAGCAAAAGGGAGATTGAATGGACAAGGTAGAAAAAATCATTTTCACAAGATGAATGCAACATGAAATATTCTGGGTAAATTACAATTTAGGTTCCCAGCTATGGGTCCGATCTCAGAATGGGACCCAATCTTTAAATTGTAACAATTCGGGTCCCAATACCATTAGTGTAAGGAACTTTTTGGGGCTAATGATGAGTATGTCCTTGTTTAGAAGTTGGAACCCAATCCCCGTTCCCTTCCTAACAAGGGCATATTCGTCATGAACCCTAAAATTTCCATTTCTTAAATGATTCTGGGACCCGAATTGTTAAATTTAAAGATCAGGACCCATCCTGAGATTGGACCCATAGGTAGGGACCCAAATTGTAATTTACTCAAAAAATTTTGATATGCAGAACGGCAGCACTTTTTGCTCATGAGAAAACCCTACAGGAATTGTTGGGTGAGAATGTCTTGTGGACAATCCATAGCTGACTCCCTTTTCTCAAAGAATATCAACATGGACGATCTAGGATGTAGCTATGTTGTTAGACCTGAATTTGAGATCATACATATCGCATGGATAACAAAATGAGCATGTGCTCGGGCCTTCCGTGGGAGACAAGAAAATTCTGGTTCAATACAAACAAGTCCACTTCCAGTAATCAGTGCCGAGATGATTCAAACAAAAAACAAACAAAAAGAATTCTTCCATAGATGCCATGGGATGAAGATATATGTGTTTTTTTCAGGAAGAATATGTAGTAAAGTGTACTAAAGACAAAAACATGCCAATAACAGATGCAAAGATCAACTATAGGATCGATCCCAATAACTTACTTGACTCGAGCCACAAAATGAAACCTAATTTTTCCTTTAGCTCTCTCCAATCCGCCACACGGACACGAACTTGCATTTTCTGGCAACAAAGGAGAAATGCACATCCACATACACTTGTGTGATATGGGGATACGAGTTTAAAAAGTGGAACATCTTCATGTGCCTCGATAGATATTCAACGCTAATAGTCAATATATCATGTTCCCCATGGTTGTCAAGATTCTCAAGAACCGCTAAGAAAAGTTCTGAAAAAGCACAAGTATATTCAGACACCATCTTCAATAACCAAAAAAAACATGGATGTTTCAGAGAACTGAATCTTCTACTGAAGACCTTATAAATTAATGTTTTTGCACTTTTTGCTGATTTTTTTAGGAAAAAGAAGGTGCAGACCCAAGATTGGAACCCACTGCAAATTTATTCAATCAAAACAGAAAAACAGAGCTAATGTTTTGCCACAGATGCACCAGTGCCCTATAGTGCCCCAACACGTTCTCACAGAAAATGACGGTTCTGAAAGATTTTCTTGTTTCTAGCAAACCAAAAGGCCCAAAGCAGGACAAAAGGAATAGTTGCATCCTCCTGAGAACTGCCACAAGCCGCTTTCACTGAGAACGACGCGTTGACGCCTGACCAAAGCCAGGGCACGGCCGCCTGCTCCCAAACCACGACCGAGATACAACAGCCAAAAAAGAGATGTTCAGAATCCTCCTGTTCGAGACCACATCTATCACAGAGGATATCTTCGGTACCCAGCAGCCTTGCCTGCGCATCTTTGAAAGCACTCTTTATTGGGGAACTTCACATTTTTAGTCAAGTTGATATACCTACCCTCACTCAATATATTAATGTTTGTACGTGACTCAGTATGGATCTCCAGGAGAGTACTTGTTATGAACCCAGAAAACCCGTTGTCAACATTATTAGAAGCTCCACGAGCAGTCCTGCCCCAACTGAAGCTTGCGGAAAAGGTTCTCCAATTGTTTAAATCAACCCCCAAGCAATTCCCATTGAACCCAAACCCAGAGCAGCACAGGAACATACAGTCTATATCTTCCTTTCCACCTCTACAAATTGAACATATTTTTTCAATCTGCCCCCCTACTTGCTTCTGAGCACCATCATGATCAGCCTCTTTTGCATTGTCAACCAAGCACGCAACCTTACCTTCGGGGACATTTTTAAGGGTTTGACCCATATATGATCACCATTTATATGCACACAAATCAAATGTATTGGTGCACATCAACCAAACACAAGTAACCAAAAATAATAACATAAGCAATCACCAATAAGAACACGGTGACTTTTATGTGAAAACCCTACTAGGTAAAATCACGATCTAAGTCCACTGACTTAAGAGTTCAGCGCACTGTCCCAGTGTCTAAGTCAAAGTTTTTACAGCGTGGTAAAAGTATAGGTACAGAAATCGATAGAGCCTGAAAATAAAGTATGCAGAGAGTAACAGGGTTCCATAGATGCATGCTATATAAAATTTGAAATTCATACTAGGTGAGCAGACGTGCTCTCAAAAATGAAGCGACTGCTGTGGAGAACAAGAGCGCTGCTTCAAATGAATCTTTGAGAACGAGAGGCTCGGCGGAATTTTTTTTTTGGTATATGTATTTTCTATCTCCTGTGTGTTCTCAAGGTACACAAGTATAAGTTACAATGGTCAAAATGGGGGCAAACAGGAAACGCATGACAGAAACTTCTAGAAAATAAAATAAAATTGACCATTGGCAATCAAGTGAAACGGTCTGATCGATAGAAAAATGTCTGGTTGATCAGAAAAAAGGTTTGACTAATCTAAGGACAAAAATATAATCATGAAGTTTCAAATATAAAAGATGATAGATCACCTAAAGTGGGTTGATCGGTCACAAAGATTTACTGTTTAGAGACTTGGATATTGTTGTTTTACTGGTCAAGATGACAAGGGTTATCAATAACTTAAAATATAATTTGATTGATCACTGATACTCTTTAGTAAATGCACATATACATAACTGTACTAACAGCCTTGCCTTTACAAATCAAATGTTAAATATAATGCATGCATGAATCCTAAGCATCGCATAAGCCCTGGACCACAAAAGGTCCTCCCCATTCACTCCCATGCAACAGGCTCCTGACCCAATGGCTTCAGCATTAAATATTCGACTCTTTTTGTTAGACGACATTGCCTAATGATGAAGCCACACCCCATTCAAGCATCAAGCGACAACTTGCCGACTATTCATCACGGGTGTCACCAATCTAGAGACTACTTTGCCAACACTCCTTTTCTCGAGAAGTAATCCAGCCATAACAAATATCATCATCATTTTCCAGCTGTCGCAGCAGATGCGGCCTTGCAGTAGGCAGCATATGCATCAACCTTTCAGTTTAGAAAAGATTTTCGCAGCAGGCTGGTCATCTCCTCCAAGGCATCTATTGCAGCATGTCTCCAGAATCTTGCTCCCCAGTTGTACTATTCAAACTCACAAACACTGGACACTAACTATTGACAGCCTTGGCTTTCAATATCAAATGTAAATCCAAGGAAAATAATGGTCAGCCCCATCCACCCCCATGCGTCAATCTCATGGTCCATTGGCTTCAACATTGAAACGAGGAAAGCTAAATCTTCGTTTTTGGAGGATGGGGAGGGAGATGGAGAGGGAAAGGCGCAGGAGAGAGGGACCACGACGATGGACCGGATCCCTCGTGAGAGAAAAGAGAACGAGGGCCACCATTCGAGAGAATGGGGGGGGGAGTAAGGCGTGCCGAATCTCCAATGCTTCAATTGTGGGCTGGAGGGGCATATGGCTGCCCGGTGTTTGGCTGGTGTGCCGGTGTGTTTTAAGTGCCGTAGGGAAGGCCATCTACGAAGAGATTGTCCCTCAGCGGCAGGGGGAGCGAAAAGAGATTTTGTGGCTGCAAAGAAGATAAAGGAAGAACCACATGAACAGGTGGATCCGATCAACGGAGCGCTTGCCGCGGAAGGGAGTAGGGAAGCCTTGTTGGCGGTCTTGGAGCTGATTGCAAAAGGGAAGGAACTGTGTAGCTTGGAGGATGCTTTGTGGCTGTCAGACTCCTCCATTTGTGTGAGAGTAGAGAAGTATGCTCGAGACTGCATGGCTGAACCCATACCGCATATTGCATTTCTGGACATTAGCGATCCAAGGATGAGAGTAGATTAGATCTATGGCTTCAAGAGTGTTAGTTTGCCGGGCACCTCCATTTGTGTGAGTAGAGAAGGACGAGGTTGATGGTTTTTTTGGTGGAAGGAGGGTGTTTGTTTCCGTCGGAGGTGCATAGGCAAAAACTGAGGCTAAGGGATGGAGCTACGGAGGTTAACCCTAGATGGGTGGTGGAAGTCTGAGGCTTGCCGGTGAGGTGTTGAGGTCTTGGTGCGGTAAGAAATACCCTACGTCCGGTTGGCATGGTCGAGGAGGTGATCAAGACCGGCCTGAACCTAGGAGAGGAGTGAGAAGCTTTTGTGCTGACAAAGGGTGCTCCACATGTCCTACCAGAATCAGTGTGGTTCCGGTGGGCATGTATTCTTCAAGCTTGGGCTAAGGACGATCGATCAAGTGGTGAGGTGTCTGGTGGGAGGCGAGAGGCGAAGCAACAAGGAGATTGCATCAGGAATCTTGAAAGAGTTGAGGGTGATACCGAACGATGGACGGCGACAAGATGCACATCATAGTGTTAGACCTGTGAGCCCTTGATGAACGATTTCTACAATAAATATTATTGTAATCATTTTATATCAATAAAATTTATTGATTTTCACTCATTATTGTCTGAGATTAATGAATGTGTACACTTATAAGGTCCCTTCTTACAATTAGAGTTATACACCATGGACATCTTGATAATCATACAGTTGTTGATTCAATGAGTGGATCATAGAGGCTGGTGCTGAGATGGTATCTAAAGAGTTAGAATGATGATCCATCTAGCATCTTCAAATGATTGTCAAGAGAGGATCTCCAACCTGAGAAGAAGATGGCAATCCTTACTCCAAAGGTTGATATTCGATCGACCTCTTGATGTAGGTCATTTGTATAGCAACAGAGATTCGGAAGTGTCGAATGTGTTAAGTCAAAGAGTTGACTTAGCAAGATCGAGATAGCTAAGACCTATGTTATATTATGTCACGATATAGGCACACATCCGCTGACCGAAGACAATTACTATATGTCAAAGTATATGCATTAGATAAACCATTAAGTTGATGACATAATCAAGGTTTATACACTGACAAGTTGTTGTGCATACAAGGGCATATGAGTAATACAATCTTTCAAAGGGATCATACAGGTTCACTACCAACCAAAAGGCATGAGCTCACTCATGAGATATTTGGACCCACCAAATTCCATCAATGGTCATCTCGCTTTGGAAGCAAGACAGGATTTGTGAGTATGATATATGCTTTGAAAAGCATATGATTGATACCGAGTCCTAATGATCGAATGAGAAACTTAATGATAAAACCCTAAAGAAGACAGTCCAAAATGAGATCAGAACTTTGGTTTTAATCATGCTCTTCTAGTATGCAGGATGTATGGAGTTAGGAATACTCAAGGGTGATGTGATCTTAAACGATTGTATACCATGACGCTTCCAATCCGAGAGAGTGATGAAACAGATTTGGATTTTAGTGACTTCTCTCAATGGACTACAAATCTGATATTGATCCAATTGTTGGACATTGATTCGAATATGATTCGGATGCAATGAGAAGACGGGATATTGAGTCATACATGATCAGACACCTCTGAGCGGTCTTCTAGATCTTGATACGAGATCGAATCTCATTATACAAGTCACAATACATGGCATTATATAATCGTTCTAACTTTATCTCCAAGTATCTGAGGAGAAGGAACACAATTCTCGGAAGAGTTCGAGAATTGTTCCATAAGCAATTTTTATCTAAGCATTAGAAAATTGGATAATTAAACAGGATTTAATTATCACAAATAATGTGGATGTGATTCACATTATTTAGACATATGTAAAGAGGTATCATGAATAATTAAATTAGATTTATCATGAATAGGATTAATGTGGATAACACTATTCACAATGATCTTAGATAATGTGGATATGATCCACCATGTCACGGAGAGAGGTAATTATGACTAAGATTCATAATTTACAAGTCAATATGAATTGGATTCACATTACCCAATTAAATGTGATTTATATTAAATATCGGATGGAAGTTTTTAATTCATAATTGTCAGCATTTTGTAGCAATTATCACAAATAATTTAGAACTATTTGATGATCAATTTAGTTAATTCAATTAATTAATAAATTAATGAAAGTAAAGATGACCCTTTCCAGCCCATGTTTAAGGTGGACGGCCATGGTTGTTGAACTATGGTGGTCGTCCACCCATTTTGAAAAATAGTGGAGGATATTTTATTTCTATTAATTAATTAATTAATTAGTAATTGATTACTTAAAAGAGATAATTTGGAAATTATCTTCAATATTATTTCTTTTGTGTTTGTTTGTTTTTTTACTTAGAAAGAAATAAAAAACCTAAACCACTGATCTTCAGAGCACATGGATTGAGATTCATGGACTTTCAATTTGCTATAAAAGAGTATAGATCCAGTCTTTCGATTTACTATCAAAGTAGTGCACCAATTGAGGACGAGCTTGGCTTTGACTGTTGAATTGATTCTTTTCTATCACGCTTGACGCACCCCTGAGCTTAGGGGGAAAGAGCGCCTGCATCGGCCTCAAATCATGATCCAACTTAGCCCTGGCCCTCGTTGATATCCCTTTCTTGTGCTAGGTAGGACTCAAGCCTTAGTCACATTCCCTGACTTTCTGAGCGGGTGGAAAGATGACCGCTCTCCGGACGAGCGAGCCCAGCTCTCAAGAGGCTCAGAGTGACGGGCCCCTGTGCAAGAGCCAGTTATATATATATATATATATATATATATATATATATATATATATATATATATTCAGTCAAGCCTCCTTCGGCAATTGTTGCATTAACAAAACTCTCTCTCCATACGTCCACTCTCTCTCTCCAAAACCTTGGTGGAGATCACGATCGTCGTCGTGCTGTCGCGGTTTTGTCGAACTAATCGCTTGAGGAACTCTGTCTTCTCAGGTGCCTCATGCTCGTGAAGACAATGGAATTCATGCAACAAAATCAAGAGGTTACGCGCTTGGATTGTTGCTCGGGATTGCAGGAAACACGTGTCTCATCAATACGCCCGCAAGTACACTCTCATCGGATCAGACTTGAGTCAGGAGGCCTCATTCGAATCACAACCATGCATCAAGAGGTAAGCCTAAACTTATGTGGTTATGATGAAACGGCATGGGAAAGGTTTACATGCCATGTGGTTTCATCTTAAAAAAATTGTTTTTTACAATATCAATTAGTACGACTAGTTGACCTAGGTCAGATTTGATACGATCTCCACGCTCCTGTGATGCACAAGACTAACACATTGCCTTCAAACTGGTATCAAATTTAGGTTTAAGGTCTTGGATATGATAAAAAAAAACCCTAGGGAATAAGGGATGCGCGAGAACTCATTATTTTGCGTATTGTTGAAATTTCGAAAAAAATTTTGAGCATATATGATATGTCTCCTCTTTTTCCTGTTATGAACGAATTTTAGGGATACTTAAGCAGTTTAGATGGTATGGGCATGTCCCCATAAATTTACCAAAATTTGGCTACAATTGTGCATTGTTTTGAATTCAAAAAGTTCCGCAGTGTTGTTTTTGCATGTAAACTTGGTACTGTAACCAAACATTTTTTTCTTATTCTTTTCCTGTCATGAAACATGTTAAAAATACATTATTGTGTTAAGAATCGAAATAGCCAACACCTTGATTTTATTTTGTGTGATTTTGACTTCCTTTGCTCTAGATATGTGATATTTAGTGGAGCTGGGATGGAAGATTATTGGATCATCTTGCTGACATTTTTTAATGTGTTTAATCGTTCAAATATAATCATGAAAATTTAGAATTTACCCTAAAAAAATGTTGATCATTTAATTAGAGAAATACATGACAAACAACACTGAATGATTGTTTCATGACATGAAAACCCTAGTTTATCCTACAATAGTTGTAGGACAATTTTTATATGCAAAACCAATCTTGTTTGCTTGATATGACTAGAAATTTTGGGTCATTAAAAATATTTTAAGATGCCTAAATTTCTGAGTGTATAATATATAGTATCATGTCGGTCATCAAAGGAATGATCGATAAAACCGCAAGTACATTGATCCAATTGTATTATTCTAAATCGGGATGGTGAAGATGCCTAGAGGAATATCATTGCCTTTTTTGCTTGTGTAGAGCTATATAAAACATTAATAGAAGTAAAATGTGTCATTAGGTGACATATACATTACCTTTTTTTGCTTGTGTAGAGTTATAGGAAGTTCCTCAAGTACATCAAAGGCAGCAGTGGTGAAGCACATGAATGATCATATCATCCTATATAAAAGGGACAAGCAAAAGTATAGACACTGGTGTAGAAGGTATAAAAGTATGTTAGCGAGTATAGACGATAGGTGGAGGGAGGTCTAGAGGAATGTCACTCACAGTCAGTGTGAAATAACTTGTCTACTCAAAGAAGGTGACATCAGCAGATACATAGTATAGATGCCCAACAGGATCATAACAGCGATTACCTTTCTGGGTACGAAAGTACCCAAGAAAGACACATTTGATGGCACGAGAGGATAATTTGTCAGATGCATGAAAGTTATGAACAAAGGTAATAAAAATGTACTAAGCCTTCTCCCACTATAAGTAGGGTCGGCTACATGGATTCTTACTCAAATCCATGTTGAAAGATTCAACTATTTTTTACGTCGACCGTCGACTACCCAACACAACCCCTGTAAGAGTGGGATTTGAACCCTAGTCTATTGTGTGGTAGATACACTGTACTACCACTATACCGTTAAGTGGGTACAAAGGCAATACAACCAAAAATTCACAGAGGTATGGGAAAAGAAGACTCGGTAGGGTAAAGTAAGGAAAATAGAGTTCTCTGGGATATAAAAAAAGAGGTCAAGTCCTGTTGGGTTAACTCAAGAGCATTATCGGTACAAATGATCTTTAAAATGCTAAAAAAGAAAGTTTTAACAAATTGAAAGAAATTTCTAACAATTTAATTTATCTCTGACCGCTCCTTTATTAGATATACCCGAGAATATCGACTAAAATCATTAACGAAAACTACAAAATACCGATGACCACTTAATATACGAACCAGACAAGGTCCGTAAAAATCACAATGAACAAGATGAAAAGCAGTACTACTACGAGACTCGCTACGAACAGGAAATGAAGCTCGATGGTGTTTCCTAAACTCGCATGCCTCGCACTGAAAGGGCTTCACAGCAGAGTTCAAGAAACATGATGGAGATGGTCTTGACAGAGGGATGCCCAATGCGTAGATGCCATAGGAGTGGATCTTCGGATATGGACGCAGCACCAACAAACTTGAAGTCCAAGGGTATATCAAGATAACATATATCGTTCTTCTCATGACCCCTACGAAAAATGTGCATCGTTTGGATGTCCTGAAAATAGCAACAAGACTCATCAAATATCGCACGGTAATGAAGCTCAACACAAAGCTTATGAACCAACAGCAAGCTAAGAGGAAAATCAAGAGCACGACGTACCTCGAAAAATCGGAGCTTGGAAGACTCCATAATTCTGATAGTAGCAATCAGTGAATGAGTCACATTAGCAACTCCAACTGACTCCACGAAGGTAGATACGAAGGAGGTAAGCATATTACATTCTCCAGTCAGATGAGTAAAGGCATCGAAATCAATAATCCAAGCCGGAGCAGGAGTGACAACAAAGTTGGCTATTGTAGTCTGTACCTGAAGGAGTAGCCAAAGCATCAGTGGTAGTATTACTCGTGGTAGTAGGCCCTGGAGTCTGAAGGATCTGCATCAGGCGGGAGTAATATGTGTCATTAAGATGAACAGTCTTGCCGCTAGAGGTTGCTGAAGGCGACGCCTCTTCCACATCATAGATTCATAGGCATTCTCATAGGCATTATTGGCGTACTAAGAAGGTACGCCAAACTTCTGTCAGCATCGTTCAGACATGTGGTTCCACCGACCACGGTGAGTGCATGGGGTAGTAGAGTCTCGTCTACGGTCATAGCTAAAGTCGCGGCCTCGTCCAAGATTCTTGTCCACAACCATGACTTGGATTACAACTGCATCCTCGAAAGATATATCTGCCTCCTCAACTAGATGAGACGATGTGTGCAAAGTTCTCTGTTGAAGGTAAGACGAGAGGTCCGACAGCAAATGTCTCAACTTCCTCAAGTCGGCCAAAGATGGCCTTCATCGTTGGCAATGTATCTGATATAAGAAATTGCTCCTTCGTTGCCTAGAATCTATAATGCAGGCCATCAAGAAAGCGATATACATGTCAGTCAAAACGTTCTTGTATCTGTTTGGTACAACATGAGTGTTGCAATATTGCAAACTCCTCATATATGGTAGAAAGATGCATGTAGTACTCGATGAGGGTAGAATCACCCTTAGATGCCAACCAGATTCGCATGTAAATGTCTGCAAGGCGTGACTTCGTCTTCTTCTAGGAGTATGTTTGCTCGAGATCCTCCCATGTTTCCTTGTTTTTGTTAAGGAGATTTGAGGCAATGTAAGCCTCAATATTGTTGGTCATCTAGTTGATAACCAAGTAGTTGTCTACCTGCCAGTTGTCGTACTCTTCGTTCCTTTCGTATAAAGGATCTTTGGTCAAAATGTAGAGTTTTCTTTGACTACCAATGAATACTATAAAAGATCAATACAAAAGCACGTAATTTTATGTGCCCTTGAGTTTGATAGTAGTGCCTTGTGCCATAACATTCGAAGCCACCAGGCTTTGTCTTGGTAGAAAAAGATGACATGGTAGTCATGGAAAAGAAAGATCTTGTGCTTGACTTAAAGATGCATACAAGGGTTGAGAAGTGCCCTAGAACGCACTTTTGGGTGTGATAATGGTCTGAAAAATTACTTTCAGGACAGATCAGCGGGTTTTCAGGACTCTTCTGACACCAAAGATGGTATTCACGGGCTGTGTGCAATAGGTCATAGGTCTAGGAGGACTGGTGGGTTGTACCGGTAGTGCCGGAGGTGCAGCAGAGTCTGCTAGAGGGGGTTTCATGCAGTGTCGGGCGGTGTCGGCGGCACAGGAGGCACGACCAGAGCTGTTAGAGCCTCGGACGATGCTTTAGGTGCCACTGGAGGTGGCGGTTGGTGCCGCTGAGGGCTCGGATGGGCTTGTGCACGACCTCTTGATGAGAGAAGGGTCCACGCAAGGAAGGGTTGATGGTGGTGACGAGTTTTGGGTATTACGCTCTGGTCTAGGACAGTCATTTTGATACCATGTAGAGAAGAAAACGATGAAGATGTCTATTCCATAGGGATAGGGTCTCTTATATAGAGAGAAAACCCTAAAGAGTATAAGAGGAAAAAATACATAAATACCCTCGAAGGGTTACGGAATCCAAAGGGTTATGAACATAAAGGTAAATATAATTACTCTAATAGGTTGCATATATAGACTCAGGATGCAACCAATCCCATCAATACGGTGCGAGCGAAGGCGTAATCCGTAGAGGATGCTTGTAGATACTATAGGTAACGATCGCGGACCAAACACAAGGCCGCAGGGACCACGCACGATGGCTAGGGGTGCCGACGGATGGCTGCATCACATGGAGGCCGTCGGCAGCGATGCCAGAGAGAGAGGATCCAACTGTGATGGTGGAACCGAGAGGAGGGCTCGACGGTGTCGGTGCCAAGAGATGAAATTGGAAGGTAGCAGCTAGGGTTAGGGTATGAGAACTCCGGTCTAGGACAACCACTCTCATACCATGTTGGGAAAAGAATAAGAATCATCTATTCCATGAACCCTAGAGCTCTCTTATATAGAGGAGAGATGTATGGGTAAATTACATAAGAAAGAAGAGAATAAAATAAACTGGAAAAACAGTACATAAACATATCTCTACAATCTTCGATCAGAATTATTTTTTGTGTTGTTGCTCTATCTACGAGCTCTTCTGCTACCAGTTCTTTGGTATCTTCCAACCCATTAATTCTGCACACCCCAACTTCTGCCTCCGCACGATTGGCTTTTCTAGCTTCTCTAATCTCCTTAAATGAACAGAGTCGTTTGTACGAGACGCAGCAGATCCCTAAACCTTTATGGAAGACCAGTGGCTGGAGATCAACTCTCTAAAATTGCCCTCCTTGAGACATGCACGTTGAAACCTGAAAAACCCCACGATGGCGAATCAGCACCAGAGTCCCCAACCAGCAAATTAAGGTCTGACATGGTATGAGGTCTGAAGCTTGATGCCGAGAGCATGATGAAGACATTAAGAAGCTTAGAATAGACTAGAAAACGATAAATACGGAAGAGGGAACCAAAGTTCCTCCAAGTAAACCATGTGTAAGAGGCATCAAGCACCCCAAGCTTTAGGCCATCCATCAGTTCTACAAACTCTACAGAACCAGAGTCTTGGCCCCCTCTCAACCTTAGGGGATCAGAAGAGAGAAGAGAGACATTGAAGTCTCCCCTAATAATCCAAGCTACCCCCAGAAACAATCCTCTAGCATCATTGAGATCTGCCCATAACTCAGGCCTATTAACATGCATATAAGGTCCGTACACATAGGAGACCGCAAACAGAGAACCTGAAGAGAGGTTTTATAACAGCATTGTAATAACACGTTTGCCATTCAGCTCTGAACGAAAAGTGAAGAGGGAGTCCTTCTAGGCAATGATCAACCCCCCCCCCCCCCCCCCGCAGCGCCGAATGCATCAATAATCATGGAGCTTGAAAGATAATCAGATCTTCACATAAAGGTGGATCAAGAAGAGAGTTTGGTTTCTTATGACAATATCACACCACCATTCAGTAAAACGAGCACCAATTGAACCCCGCTTCTCTGGTTCACCCAGACCCCTCACATTCCAAGTTAGAACCTTCATTGAGGACACCAATTAGTTCCAAAGTATGAACCGTGCATGCTGCCACGGCTACCTGAGCCTTACAATATGAGACGACTACACTTCCTCTATTAACCGCATTCGGGCATCCTCTATTTCTGTAGCATTTCAATATCCATCCAGCCACCCTACTGTGGCTAAAGAGTTTGAAGAAGTTGGCACAGCAACCCCATGTTTAGACGACGACACAAGAGGTAGTGTCTGACCAGTGGCCAACGAGAACCTCTATACCAGCCACAACATGGTCAAGGTTAGAACTCCAGCGGGGGACACCTTCTTGATCAGGAGGGGTCGCCAAACTCGCAACAACCAGGCCTTGGTAACGAGCTTCTTCAGAGGCACCCAAAAGCGAAGAGCCAGCACGAACAACAACCGTCACAGCATTAGCCTCAAACAAACTCGCCTCAACATCAACCTTGAACACACTCAAGGTAGTGCATTCACAGTGCTCCAGATAGAGATAAGAGGTACCCGAGCCGAAAGGTTCACCCCTTGAGCTGAAACACGACTAGAAATCAATAAATTTAGGTCTAAAGAGAAACCTTCAATTTGCAGGGCATGGCAATAGTCGGATCCGTATCATTCAAAACGGGTCAAACTGAGCCCCCCACAGGATGCCTCGAAAAAACCCTAAAGCGAGTCCGAACCAAACCCAATCGATAGGAAGGGAGCCCCACACAACTTAGGGCTTCGAGGACAAGTCGCAACCCCTGATAAAAGGAAGGAAGGAGGTGCCTCGTGTGAGATCTCTGCAACAGTTGGCAACTGACTTCCATGTTGGGTGACAATTCGAAATCCAACACCCCATTCTTCATAGAATCTGTGACCTTCGGATTTTGCTCTGATGTCGAGCTTCTTTCCAATAAAGGTTCTGCAAAACTCGTGCCAGAACCCTTCATCGTGACAGGCAGTAACGGTGACTCCATTGATGAGAAACTCACCACGAACTCAAACCTAGAACTCGAAGGCAACGGAGGAGAGAGAAGCTTAACCAGAAGTCCGAAGAATGCAAGTTCTATCATCAAGGTACACAAAGTTTCCACCACGACGTTCTTCGTGCTCTCTAAAAGAACAAAAGTCGCTAAAGATCAGACCTCGGTCGTTGACCATCGGCTAGGATGCTTGACACCTTATCGATCCCCATCAATGAAGAAGGACCCAGCACCTCAATCGTGTGAGAAAGGAAAAGGACGCCTAGAAGTAACATGAGCCACTCTCATTGCCCATTGAGCCAGAACAAGCGCAGATTTGATTTCAGAAAGGTTGGGGGATTATTTGGGCCCAACCGGGTCCCATTATTTTGGCCGAGAAGATCTTGTTTTAAGAAAAAAAATTGCGTACACAAAAAACTGTACGTGGGAAAAAAGTGAGATGGCTATAAAAAAAGAAATGATCGGAAAAAAATTGTGAGAAGAAAAAATCAAAAAATATTGATAACGGCTTATGTGATTCATTGGTTTTCCCCATATCCAGGTCTTCACCCAACTTGGTCGATGTCTTCTATTCCGACTAGTATGGGAGAAAGGGGGAGTATGTGTAGAGCTTTACAAGTCTCCAGTTCAGATTCCATGCCACATGTCAGACTCTACATGACAGATTCAAACTCCACATATTGTTTCTGAGTCTTCAGTTCAATTGCAGATGTGCGATCATTATTTGAGAGGTCCCCATCTTTGTTTTGGACTCAAAGTTTTCATGTGATCCACAGGAACTCCATAGTAGAGAGCACATTCTCTATGCCATTATGGGATAGGGTTTTCATGTGGTTTCATAGGGACTCCAGAATAGAGATCCCATTCTTTGAGCTAGCATGGGAGAGACCCAGTTCTCCGACGAGGAAACTTTTAGACTCCATTCTCCAGTGATTGTGGACTCCAAAAAGGATGTTTCCATAACTTTTTCCATTTCGGCCCTTCAAACAGATAGAGCAGTTGCAGGCCAGAGTTCTCCAGGTGAAGACTCATTTCAGTTTCAGTGATTCTGACAGACGCAATATAAAGTACATGTTCTCCGACGAGGAGACCTAGTTCAACTCACACTCCAGCCCTTTTGTTCCTCCTCAGCAGCACGACATGAGAAACAACATCCTCGACAACAACCGATAGTAGAGTATGCGTTGAGTTGATATTGTCTGTAGTGCCTTATAGTTTGAGTTTGAGATTTTTGTCTGTGTCCAAGCTGAGAATTGCATGCTCCAGCTTCAGGGGAGTGTTGAATTATGTGTCACATTATGTGTAGGTGGGTAATTGGATCCCTCCAGGGTCCAATTACCACACACTCTTATGTTTAGTCCCACACGGGTTGTGCGTGAGACTTGGAGAGTCAGCATGAGCTATATAAGAAGCCACACACCCATTGTATCTGATGCAAGGTTTGAAATCTCGATTTCGATTTCATTTCGGTCACCTCCAGTACCGAAATTTCGCCGATATTTCGGGAAATTTCGACGATTTCGGTGGAAATTTCGGAAATGGCTCAAAAAGTCATTTTTCGATCATTTTTTTGCAAATTAAGATCTTTCAAGTTATTTACAACAATAATAGCTCACAAATACACAGTTTTATCATACATATTGCTCATATATGCCCCTTATATCGCACATATCGATCATATCGGTCATGTCGATCATTTCGTTGTTAAGGCTGATTATTGATGGATACATATTGGAAATGGATATCATTAAATCCAAGTTCTTAAAACAACAATAGCTAACAAATGTGTACTTATATCATACATATCTCTCATCCATATGCCTTATATTGCACATATCGATCATGTCGATCATTTCGTTGTTAAGGCTGATTATTGACGGATATATATTGGAAATGAATATCATTAAATCCAAGTTCTTAAAACAATAATAGCTAACAAATGCACACTTATATCACACATATCTCTCATTCATATGCCTTATATCGCACATATCGGGGCATATCGTTGAGCTGACTGATAGATATTGGAATCCAGTTCAACTCACACTCCAGCCCTTTTGTTCCTCCTCAGCAGCACGACATGAGAAACAACATCCTCGACAACAACCGATAGCAGAGTATGCGTTGAGTTGATATTGTCTGTAGTGCCTTATATTTTGAGTTTGAGATTTCTGTCTATGTGTCCAAGGTGAGAATTGCATGCTCCAGCTTGAGGGGAGTGTTGAATTATGTGTCACATTATGTGTAGGTGGGTAATTGGATCCCTCCAGGGTCCAATTACCACACCCTCTTATGTTTAGTCCCACACGGGTTGTGCATGAGACTTGAAGAGTCAGCAAAAGCTATATAAGAAGCCACACACCCATTGTATCTGATGAGAAAAGTTAACGAAAACATCAGTTCTTTGAGGCGTTCTCTAGCGATTTCATCATGCAGCTTAGGGAGTAAGGTTCCACGTAAAAATCTTGATGTTCTTCATGTTTATTATTTATCTTTATATGCTTTCGAATTCAAGTTTTCTAACAAAAAGCGAAGAGAGGTGAATGAGGAGAATAAAGGAGGAAGAAATTTTGATGGAGTTTGTATCCCCCACATGTATATAGGAGAGCGGGGGAATGTTGGCAAACATCTCCATTATCCATCCGTATGACAAAGAGGAGGTGTTGGTGGATTCCTCTATTATTTATACAAGTATTGGTAAGACTACATATGTGATATATTGTTGAAGTGGTCTCCAACTCATGTGTTGGTCTTAGACTGCGAATGTGAAGTATGTATAACCATAGCCTAAATATCAGGTTCGTTGGCATTTAACCAGCTTAGGGAATGAAATACTAACAACATGTTGTCGACATGTCGCTAATATTTCGCCTATGTCGGCCAAAATGGAGAAATGGACTTGAATTTTAATTTTTTTTGGAAATTATGGTTTTCTTTTCCTTTCTTTCAAAGTCAGATATTAAGGTTTTCTAATGAGTTTTGATCAATAATTAGATAGAGATATATACTTGTTTGCTAAAATAAATGTCTAAATACAAGTTCTACTAATATCATCGCAATCACCGCACATACAGATATGCAATACTAGGTAAAGCACCATGCGCTAAGAAGTTTAATCATGTAGAATGCATAAATAAGCCGAAATAACAAATAACATGCTCACAAACTCAAAATTCATAATACGCCAATACAAAGAATAACCATCATGTAAATAGGTTGAAAAAATTGACAAAAGTTAGAAATAAGACGTAATGGGATGGGGGGGGGGGTCAAGGCAATGCCCCGAAATAAAATTTAATTTAAGGGCTCAAATTAGATGGGTTAAATCAACCCCATTTCCCTTAAAATATTACAGAATTTAGCAATATATCAATGATGGGTAAGAAAAAGAAAACTGCTCAATGGATTTTGCCAACTCGCAAAACTGAAATATTGCGTCGGTATTTCGATGCATTTCGACAAAACTTTGAGCCATTTGAATGACAAATGCCTATAATAGAGGCTCGGTAGAAAGAAATTTATCGGAACTCTTCAGTAAAGATCCCAATCTCTTAACCAATGTATAATAATGGCTCAATTCAAGGCTCTCATAAAGGAATCCACTACAACGGTCTCATGATGAAAATCCATTGTTCAAATCTTTATATGGTGGTAAAATTCACAATAGTCTTCGGTGGAGAAGCTGATTTCAATCTCTATATCATGTGTGATTCAGAGCCCAACAGTTATAGATTTTATATATCACAAGCAAGAAGAGATGCAGTTTTGAGTTTGAGAATTTTATTCAAGAATTGAGATGTACATTTGGCTTGTGTGTGTTGAGCATTCTATTGTCCAAGACTCCAAGTTAAGTATTTCATGCTCTAACTGAGGGGTGTTAAGAGGCCCACATGTTTGTAGGGTTTGTTTAGTCCTACATTGTTAAAGCAGTTGGACTTGGTTATGTCGATGGTGCTATGTAAAGAGCTTCACATTCATTGTACTCTAATAAAAAACGATAATAAAAAATCTAGCCCTTGGTGGCTTTCTCGCGTGATTTCAACCCACTCCCTAAGCAGGGTTCCACATAAATCATGTTGTATTCTTGTTATATTCCGAATTTCATATTTTATATTTTCACAAGCATGGACATGGAAGGCAATTTATATCATGGGGGTGGAGCAACATCAAAACATCCAGGTAGATATAGATCACAACGTGAAGAAATATCACATAGCGTGTTTCCTAAATTCTTCCATTCTCCCCCTCTGACTCCTCATTTATCCTAGGTCTATGGCCTATGACTCCTATGATTACAATGATCAAAACCATCAAGGTAACGAGCAATAATATGGTAGTGGCAATACTACCTACTCCCATTTCTAGAGAGAGGCGAGTATTTTTGGTAGTACATGTTAAATCTCCCAACCTTTACTCGATAATGCTTCTTCCTTGTGAATGTTCTCCCCCACCATCAAGATCATCTTTAACTCAACCATCATCACAAAATTCTCAAGTTTCTTAACAATCTTGTTGTGCCACCTATGTAATGGCTCTATCTCCATCATTGGTGTTGCTTATCCATGCATTGAATCCTTCCAAACATGGATGAATATATATATATAGATAGATAGATAGCAAATCATGGATTATAAAGCTATGAACTTCTATATGGCATGCGAGAATTATTGTAAGTATATAGTCAGTAATGAAGCCCAAGCGACGACAATGAAAAGGAGATTGAATAGAATCGTCACATGCTTGATTTTGATCGTCATTATTCAACCATTCAGATAAGCCATAAGTAGGGATACACTGAAATGTTTAGCAAGTATAGCATAATATCTCTATTATACTTTCCACATCCTATGATGCAACCATCAATTGACTTTTTCATGTATTGCTGGAAAACAAGAAAGAAAACATGGTGCATTTATCCCCTTCCCTTACCCAAACTAGTCTAGACATCAATCTCCGTACAATTACAATCTTCCAATCTTCCTCCCTTATAACAACCACTTTAAGTATGGTTTCTAAGACCGTGCAATGCTTTAATGGCATAGCCTCCTAAGCTCCAGCTCGACGGCTAACATGATGTCCATGAAGCTCGTGGAGTTGTAGAAGATGAAACTTCTTTTGATCCGAAAGTGGTGCACAGTAGCTCAGCAGGGATGAATGTCGTCTATCACAAGAGCATGTTATAGGGTTGGTCAATGCATTTAGGTGTAGGCGTGTAGCGAGGTCCATTAGGCAGTTTTTGCTCTCAACATGGATGGTTCACCAAGTCCAAACAACCTTCTAGCTTCTTCTTTTAGGATTTTTAGGATGTGATGAAGGATGATGTTATGACAGTTTTGGAGGAACTCGAAGTGGATAATAGGGATTTTTAAAGATTGAAACAGCCCACGATTTTCCTTCTGCCTAACAAGGAGTGTGCTGAGCGGATTGAGAATTCCCAACCTATTGCTCTGACCAATGCCATCTATTTTATTGTGGTGAAGGTCCTTGTTAGCTACCTTCGTATGTTGTTGGATTCCATAGCTGCACAATCAGAGTAGGCTTTCATCTTGAGACATCACACATGGATGGCTTCTTTAACACATGCCGGATAGTTTGGTTATGTCTTGGTGATTATTAAGGATTAAAAAAGAAAAAAAGACCAAGCACATGTTGTGGAAGGTTGTTTTTTCTAAAGCATATGAGTGTGTTGTGTGTTCATTCAGATTTCATTCTCGTTATGGGTTCCTAGATGAGTGGACTTTTTATGAATCGATGATTGGCAATGTCCTCTTTCTCCGTTTTGGTGAATAGAAGGCATGAAGGAGGATTCCCATCCACAAAGGAATGCCAAGAAGGGGTGCCTACTGGTGCCACTTCTTTTCATTACGGTTGTTGATGTGTTGTCTAGGATGGTCTCTCAGGCAGTCCTGAGTGAGTTCTGCCCCAATTACATGCTCAGAGATCTCTCGATCCCTATGACACTATTTTCTCAATATAGGGGTGTGCAGAAGGTTAGGGGTATTATTGTAGTGTTGGATTTCTTTGGTGATGTGTCGGGCCTTAGGGTCAATGGGATAAGTCCACCTTTATCCCCTTTTGCATGGAGTTTGCCATTGCTTGTCTCAAGCGGGCTGGCTGTGTTTGATGGAGAAGATATAGCGTTGGCTCATGAACTGAAGAACCTCGTGTTTATTGAGAGACAGACTTCTTGTGCTTCTCAAGGTGATGCTCTCAACTATTCATGCCTTTTTACTTTCCTTGTGTCTGCTTCCAAGTGAGAGGTCGTATAAAGTCATTGATGTATTCCTTCTGGTCCTCATTAAGGGAGATGTCTGACCGGAGCCCCTGGTGAGCTAGAGATTGGCAACGAAGTCCATAGAGGACATGGACATGCGGGTTCTTAGTCTAAAGGAGATGAACAAGGCTTTCCATTCGAAGCAGATCACACGTATTTGGGAAGGCAGCTTAGATCTATTACGCTAGAGTGTTCGGCCTAAGATCTCGTCCCCTTTTTTCTATCACATGCATGATTTTGGTTAGGGTCTCAGGTTTTGGGAGGATGAGTAGACTAAAGAGGGGATCCTCTGCTTTCCTTATTACTTTGCACTTGACATTGATCCAAGAATTCACGTTGGCGGTGTTAGGGTTGATGGATCTTGGCTGACTCTTTTTCTCTCTGATCTCTCTGATAGAAGAGTGTTGGACTTGATGGAGATGTCCAACTTTCTTTCCTATTTAAAGGACCGCCTCCAATGGGGTTGATTCATTGTGCTTGGGCAGATTAAAGCTTCTCAATGAAGAAGGCATATAAGTGCTTTATACGATGGCGCTTTATATCCAAGGATTTATTCTGTGGACTGTGGAGTGGAACAGATATAGTGTTGGAAGGTTCCCTTTTGGGCCAAGATTTTCTTATGGTTACAGGATAGGTTGATGTTATGCTCTCAGAGGGAAGGGTTTAAATATCGATATCGGACTCTATATCTATCCCATGTCGATACGATATTTCGACAATATATATGTTATATATCGCCAAAATATCGCCCATATCGACATCCATTTCTGAAGAAAAGACGTTTTCAAGGGCATATATCAACATAACGCTCGATATATTGATCCCATGTTGATACCAATATATCGAGGATATATCGTCGGTATATCGTGATATCTCAAACATTATCAGAGGGTAACATCCCACCATATCTTTTTCTTGAATGCCACCTCCATATCGGCGATTTATCACCAATATATTGTCAAAATATCAGTAATATTAGGAACAACGAAGATTCCTTGTGCATTAATGGTGTCCAATATGGGCAATATCTATCATATATTCCCCTTTTAATCCTATGAGCGGGACAATGAGAATTTTAGGCAATAGCTTTATGCAGATCTAAGGGAGTTCTTAGAGGCTTTTCGATTCGATAGTATGTATTCTCTGTCTTATGACTTCAATAAAATGGATGGTTATAAAGTTTACTTCTTCATTTTTCTCAACATTTGATTTGTGAAATGAAAATGTATCACTGCAATCTTCAATCTTGAAATCTTGTTGAAGATTTGTCTAAATCAACTCATCCCATGCAAATATCATCACCTCCTGCTCCATCATATTTATTTCGCATCGATCTCCTTGTGATTTTGTCTCCACTAAAAGTTTTCCTTGAAGTGTCTTCCTCCTACATGTGGCTAACTATTTTTTTTAATAAGAAAAAGGGGGAGCCCTCCTAAGGCGGGAGTCACCACACCTAAATATTCATTAATTAATTAAGGAAAAGGTACATCAGTTGGAAATCCAGAAATTGTACAATGCATTACAATGAGCAAGTACATTTTCAAAGTAAAACCGATGCCCCTTGAAAGTGGTATCATTTCTACCAAGTCAAATAGCCCATAGCGCTGCAAAGGGCTTGGAGACATCTCCGGAAGATCCAATGCCGACCACCCGAATAGATATCCAAAAATGCTCCGCATCTGATGCCCGAACCCACGGGAGCCCCAGCGAATCCCACACATTTGCCGAGGACCTGCACCCAAAGAAAATGTGGTCCGCATCCTCCATGGCGCCCTTGCATCTGTCACATATCAAATCCGTCGCACCCAGCAGCCTGCCTCTTCTCATCTTGTCACAAAGACGGTCTCTCCGCAGATGCCAAAGGAAGACCTTAACCCGAGTAGGAATCCTGGCCGCCCAAATCACCTTCAAGTCAGCACAAAGGTCCTCGTCACGTTCCACCATACCACCACTCAGCTTCTGATACGCCTTCTTCACTGAGAACTTACCATCTGCCCACACAAAATGGTCGGGGTCTCCCGACATTTCCCCGACAGAGGGAATCTCCGATAGTAGCCGCAAAAAATCTTCCACCCTCTGATCCGAGAGGGCCACCAGGAACCTCGGCGCCCACGAACCAGCTTCAGCCACCTCTGCCACCAACGCCCCTCTGTCAACGGCTAGCGCCACCAACCTAGGAAAACGGGAGGCTAACACCCCATCCCCCGTCCAGTCATCCTGCCAAAACTGGAACCGGAGACCATTCCCCAACTTCGGCCGTAGGAGAGCCCTGAGCCTCGGAATTACGGCACTGATCATACTCCACAACGAAGACTCATGCCGCTTCTGCACTGCCACCAACTCCCCCGTGACGTTGTAAATCTCCCTCAGCAACCGCAAAACTGGCGAATCAGATGGACCCCAAATGCGCACCACCCATTTGGCTAACAAGGCTCTGTTCATATAATCCACATCCCTGACGCCTAGGCCCCCCCTCCGAGACCGGTGCCGCAAGATCCTTCCACGCGACCAGGTGCAACCCCCTCGTTGTCTGCCTCCCATCTGACCAGAAAAAGGATCTCATTAGAGCATCCACCTTTCTCTTAACACCAACTGGCATTAATCTTGTCAAGAAGAAAAAATCGGAATGGCAGAAAAAACATGCTTCAGTTTTGTTCCTCCGTCCCCCCCCCCCCGGAAGATCAGTGTGTCGTCCGCGTACTGCAGAACCGAAACGGAGATGTCTCCCAACCTGAAACCCTCGCACCAACCCTCTTCAACCGTCCGCTGGAACAAGACTGCAAGACCATCCGCAACCAATACAAAAATCAGGGGGGGCAGGGGGCATCCCTAGCGCACCCCTCTCTGCGGCTGGAACCAACCTCCCTCCGGCCTCCTGTTGACCAACACCGAACAAGAGCAAGTGGCAGCGCATCTCTTTACCCAAGCAATCCACCCTTCCAGAAATCCCCTCTTTTGCAACGTTGTCCATAGGAAACTCCAACTGACACAGTCGTATGCCTCGTAGTCAATCTTCCAAACCGTCCCTTTCTTTGAAGACCTCTTCTACTCCCGACAGATTTTCGAAGCGGACATGATACCATCCGCCATACATCGACCTGGAATGAAAGCAGATTGTACCGGTAAAACCACTGATGGCAAGACAACCAGAAGTTTGCTCGCCAGCACCTTGGCGACAATAAGATAAATGACATTACAGATAGAAATCGGCTTGTAATCCCCAACCCCCACTGGGGAATCCTTCTTCAGCAACAAAAAAATCAATGCCATGTCAACTTTCTCAAAACCCATGTTGTCATCCCTGAATTCAGTCAGAACCTCCAAAATATCACCCTTCAGCAGATTCCAGAACTCCCGATAAAAGGAAACAGAGAAGCCATCCGGCCCAGGAGCACCGTCCGCATTCAGATCCCAAACCGCCATGCGCACTTCTTCCTCCGTAAAGTCGGCCACCAACAACTCATCCTGGGGTCCACTCAAAGACCCCGCCCCCCGACCCGTCCAGCCCCAACCATTCTCCTCCTTCACTCTCCTCGACGCTCTCACAAAGTGCTCCCGCAATGCAAACCCAATGTTCCTCTCGCCCGATACCCTCTGGCCTCCCACTTCCACCTCATGTAAATAACTCCTTCTCCCGGAAGCCACATAATGAAAGAAACGCGTATTCGCGTCTCCTTCCCTCAGCCACTTCTGCCTCGACCTCTGGCGCCAATGAACCTCTTCTTTCCTTTCCTCCCGCGGCGCTTCCTCTAACCACGCTGCCCTCTCCTCCAGCCCTCCGGAGTCAGTTCCCGGTCATCTTCCATCCCATCTAACCTGCTAATCCCAACCTCTGCCTTGACTGCCCGCCGCCTCCTGGCGACATCCTTCCCAAAAGTCAACAACAACCGCCTAAGAGAATCAAGCTTTGCCGCAAACCGCGCGACTGCCGAACCTTCCACCACCACATCCCTCCAGTGATGAACCATCAAGTCCCTAAAGCCCTCCTCCAACAACCATTTCTTCTCAAACCGAAAGGAAAACCGAGCCAGGCACTCCTCCCCAGAAAACCAAAGAACGTGAGTGTGATCTGAAAGCATCCTCAGAAGTGCCCAAGCCCTCGCCAGCAGATAAGCCTCCCCCGCCTCAACTGTCATCAGGAACCTGTCAAGCTTGGACCGCGAGCGTGTATTCCTCCAAGTGTACCTGCAGCCAGTCGCATCCACAACAGACAAGCCCAGAGAACGAACCATCTGCCTAAACTCGTCAGATCCAGGGTCAGAACCACCGCCTCCCCTCGGCCTGTCGTCCGAGAACAAAGTGACATTCATGTCCCCATCGATGATCCAAATACCATCTCCCACCTCATTCCCAACGCTCGCCAAGTTCGCTACCAAGCTACCATCCTCCCGCTGACACGGGCCATAGACATTAGTAACGCACAGACACATCCCATCCATTCTCTGTAGCAGCCTGACCGACAAGGTGAACAGGGAGACGGAAGCCCCCAGCAGATCGAACGCATCAGACCGCCAACCAGACAGAAGCCTCCCCGAAGCCCCTGCTGCCTCCTTCTCTGCCACTGCAAAAAACTCCCCCCTACTCAACTCCAGCCGCAACTGGTCGTCCAAAGACTGTAACTTCGTCTCCTGCAGCAAAAAGATATCAGCCCCAACCTCTCTCACCAGGTTCTTCAACCCGAGCCATTTTTCGGGCCAGCTCAGGCCCCTCACATTTAGTGATAGCAACTTCATTTGAACAACGAAGCATCCATCTTCCTTGGGGGAATCACCCCCAAACGCCTAGCAATATCTCTGTCGAGAGCAGCAAAACGGTTTCACACCACTAATAAGCTGGCCACCCCCAAACTCTCACCTTCTGCAGCCACTTCCGAAGCCAAAGAGGCCCTCAACGTAGCCCTCACTACCTTCTCTGCCCTCCTCTGCCCCCCACTCCCTCTCTCATACGCCAACCCGAAACGCCTATGCTGCGGCCTAGAGCCCACCACCTCACCCCCATCCGAAGCACCCAAGACCTGAGGCAGAGACCCCTTCGCCACCTCCAAAACAGTGAAAATAAATACAGTTGTTGATGGTCTAAAAAGCCATGTGTTCCTATAGGGCATGGGAGAATTGTGTGGAACATTGAGACTCGATCAAGAGATGATACGGAAAAGTACATCAAGCTGGGGCATGGAACCAGCAAGACACTCTTATTTCTAATGTGTGAAATCTTCAACTTATACATGGTAAGTATCATATTTATAAATTATGAACTATGAGTTTATGAGATTGTATGATATATCATTTCAACTTAGTTATGCATTCTACATAACTAAAATTCTAATGCATTTTATTGAAAGAATAAAATTTTAATGCATGCATTACATAGTACGATTTGTCAATATATGCGGTGCTTATGCTTACATTACTAGTACAAAACTTATATTTACATCTATATTTTAGCAAGCAAGTGTGTATTCATATCTTATTTATTGATTGTAAACATTTACAACTTATTTTTGAGGGATATCAATATCTATATCCATTTCCATATTTCTAGATTTCTTGAGACATCGACGATATATCGACAATATTCCATGATATTCACCCATCCGGGTTTGACAAAATGAAACCGATATTGACATTCAAGGTCACGATTCTATGTACATCAATAGTTATATTCAAATCAGTTAGTGACACCGATTTGATGAGTTCAATCTGCTGTGATGTCTAGTCCCAAATGTTAACTCTATGGATCAATAAGAAAGAAGGCTTAGTGGGAAGAAAATTGTATCATGAGAGACACAAGGAAGTAAGCTTATCTTGTTACATTAGTATAAGGCAATCTACAGTGCATTAAATTCAATTCGATCTCCTCCTTATGAATAGTTTTTTGCATCACTTTCATTTAGAAAAAACTAAAGAAACTAATAAATAGACCATAGTGCCATATCCTAGTTCAAGAGGGAAAAAATCACAATAACACATCCTCCCATAAGGACTACGATCCTCTCATTTCATGAATGCTCCACATATAGATTCTGCCTATCCAGGTTCAAAATATCTATACTGGTCGGCAACCCCGTTGCCACCTCCATTCGCTTTTTAAAATTTCAAAGCCTTTATTATAAATCCAAAGGCGTCCACATCATTAACTCATTATAGTCCTTTCAACTCGATATCCAAAAATCCCCGAGCCTTTATCAAAACAAACAAAGAAATCAATCAGCAGAAAACAGTTTATGCTCACATCAAAGCAATTATGTATCTTAAAGTGGTTCTCCCCCAACTCTATAGAGCCGATTCAACCGTTTGGGCGACAAATCTGAGCTTTATTACAAGTAAATCATCTATTCGTTGATGCATCCCAAAAACCAAAACAAGGAAGAAAGACGAAGAAACCCTAACCAACCTTTGCAAGTAACACAATCAAACGGCGGCCGATCTAGAGCCCTCGCTCTCGACGCACCTGCAGATCGCTTCAACAACCTCCCTCCCTTTGGCACTATTCTGCAGGAACCTCTCAGCGCACCTCTCCTCGACTTTGCCAGCGACGGCGGCTAGGGCGGAGAGGGGCCGGCAGAGGATTCTGGTCTCCTGGCGGAAGAGGGTCCACGAGAGGGGGTTGTCGGGGTGGGGGACGTAGGTGGAGGTCTCCTCGACGTGGATGAGGGAACGGAGGGTGAAGTTGCGGGCGACGACGTCCATGCGGCGGGAGATGGCGTCGACGGAGGTGGACTCGAGGCAATGGCAGAGGAGGGAAGGGCGGCCACCGAGGAGGCGGCGGAGGGGGAAGGGTAGGGGAGGGGTGCGCACGGTGAGGGACCGCACGGTGCGGAGGAGGTGGGGGAGCGGGCGCCGCTGGGAGAGGGTGTGCACGTCCGAGACGTGGGAGAGCACGGACGAGGACGAGGGATCAGTGAACTTGCGGAAGGCAGCGGCGGTCACACGGTCCCAGGGGTGGTGGTAAACATGTTCCTGTGTGTAAGTCAGCACCATGGCTGCTGCCCCGTGGAGGTGGAGTGAAACAGAGGGGGTATTCTGGTGAGGCGAGGGGTTTATTTAGTTTCCATGGAGGTGGATCTTGAGTTTTAACATCCCATTTTGATGTTGATGTTGTAAGTGTAAATTTTCCGAAGCATTATAATTAGGGATGAAAAAGAATGTGAATATATTCATATCCGATCCGCTATCGTATTCGTTTTATACATATTTTGACATTCGTATTCGTATTCGTTTTAAAATGGATGCGGATATGGATGTCACTTTAACATTCGTTAATATTCTCATTCGTATTCGTTTATTCGTTTTCGAATATAGGTATAGTAATATATTTATTTATAAATGTGTGTAAAAACATTTTATGATTGCATTCACCATCATTGATATAATTTTTATGAAATTGCATTATATGGTATATCTATTTTATGTTTAAACCATCCTAAACATTCGTATTAGTAAATTATTTTTGTTATTATTCATATCCGATTCGTATTCGTTTTACATTCGTATTCGTTTTTAAGGATATGGTAACACATTTTTCACATTCGTCAATATTCGTATCCGCATTCGTATTCGTATTTGTAAATGGATAAGGATATGATTATACATACATTCGTATTCGTATTCGACCGTTTTCATCCCTAATTATAATACAACTGAAGAGTTAAAAAAACCTTATTAAAGTTAAAGAATCGTGGATAATAAGAGTGCTCATATGTTGAGTTGTGTGCTCGTTGTTTTCAGCTTAACGATGATTTCCTTCTTGTCAAAGGCATCATACTATAATCGTGAGTAGGACTCTTAGTTTTATATTACCACTAGAAGGCGAATCAAGATTCAAGGTATGCTAGTGTTCATGGAAGCCATGACTTTAAAAATAGAAATGAAACATGAAAAGTCAGGATTTTGTAACACCTTATGATATTTTCATAACAAACACTCTCTTCAAAGAAGAGGGAGGAACATTTAGTTACTTATAAGAGTGACCCTATTAGAACACAAATAGATTCCTTTGCATTGAGGAGAAGAGATCAGTTGTGTTACAAAGCCTACAAAGTAATCTCATGAGAGAGTTTGACAACCCAACATTGCTTGTTAGTCATGGATGTGTAAATAAAAGGACTGGTAAAGAAAAAAAGGATTTCCAAGATCACTAAAACTAGATGGTGGAATCTTCAACTGAAGCAATCAAGCTTTGGGGAGAAGGTTGTAGAAGACTTATCTTGGGATTCTAACAGAAGTGCAAACGAGATGCGGGAGGCGACGGTATCTTATATCCGAAGGGTAGCCAAAGAGATGCTAGCTGAGTCAAAGGAAGGAGCTCCATGCCAAAAGGAGACTTGGTATTGAAGTGGAGGGGTACAAAAGAAGCTCAAAATTAAAAGAACATGCTTTAAAGCTATGTCTAAGGATAGAACAGAGGAAACTGTCACAAACTACAAAATAGAGAAGAAGGAAGCAAAGAAGGTTGTAAGCGAAGCTAAGTCAAAAGCTTATGAAGTTTTGTACAAAAATGTCAATTCTAAGGAAGGCCAGAAGGATATATTCAGGTTGGCCAAAATAAGGGAAAGAAAGATCAAAGACCTTTTCTCAAGTGAAATGCATTAAGTATGAGGAAGGTAATGTGTTTGTTACTCAGAAGGATATAGAGACTAAATGGAAATGGTATTTCCATAAGCTTTTCAATGAGGAAGGAAATAGAGAGGTCAATTTGGGAGATCTAGCTAGTAGCGAAAGTTACTTGAATCATTCAAGCTATAGACAAATACAAAGGAAGGAAGTAGAGAAGGCTTTGAAGGTTATGAGACATGGGAATTGTATAGGACCTGATGGCATTCTTATAGAAGTAAGGAGGGAAAGGTTTCAGATTTCGCGAAGATATCTGCAAAATTTCACCGAAATTTCGGTTTTGACATGAGACCAAAATTTTGAGCGAAATGCTGATATGGATTCCTTCATTCAAAAATGTTGCTTGGGCGATATGTGATTGAAATTTTGTCGAATTTTATGTGAAACTTTGTTTCGACTTGGTTTTGATATGATATCTGATATGGAAATTAAAAACCTTGACAGAGAGTTTTAGGTGAGCATGGTTTGACTTGGCTTACAGTTTTATTCAATGTTATTTGACGACGCAAGAAAATTAATGAAGATTGGAGGAGAAGCATCGTGGAGTGTAATTGATCCTAAAAACCCGTTGTTAATTCGCAAAAATTAAGAGTTAATTACGCATGAATATCGTGTCATTTGTGTCATAATCGGGCAATAGAGATCAATCAAGAAATTAAACCACAATTTAGTTAAATCAATTAATGTGAAGTGATTTTTTATGTTTATTTAACTTGGACAAGACCCATGATCGAACTGAAGGAGGTACATGAACAACCTAGGTTAATATCAATCAAAGTTTGTGTGCTATTTTTGAGGTAGATTTTTTGTATTTTTAATGCAATTTTTGAATGCATATGCAAATGTGGCCAATTTTAAGGACTAAAATGTAATTTCCAATTAAACAGGGTCCAAAAAATACAAAACTTGGTCGAGGTGTGAATAATGATGAAATAAATGTACTGTCATTTTTTGGAATTTTATGATGTAATATATTATTTTATGAATTAATGAATGTGGGTAATGTGAATCATAATAATTAACTATAATAAATATTAAACCTACGTATTTTCAAGGAATAAAATTATCCAAGATAGATCGATAAATGATATATCCTAGAAAAATCATAAACCCTTAAAATGTTGAGGTTAATACCCATTAAAAATTAATTAATGAAATGCACAAAATAAATTTTACAAGATAAAATATGCGTGCAATGCAATTCTTTTTTGGCACAATGTAAATAACAATTAATTCTACTATCAGTGATTTTTTGGTAAATTTATAAGCAGTGTTAATTTAACATTCGAGCACAAAGTGGGTAAAATATGCAAGATTCTACAATAATAATAATTATTAAACAACCACCAGACATAAAAATATAAATAAAAAGCCATAACGTAGAGTATTAATTGATGAATAATAAGTTAATTTTTGAATAATGAAAAGATGAGAAAATAAGGCTCAAATAATAGAAGAAATATAGGGTTCTGTTTGCAAAATTACAATAATTAAGTAAAATAGAAAATACAAAGAAAAAAGGCCTAAATGTGATTACCAAGCTCGAGAGGAGTTCCTTGAAAATTACCCAATAGGTCACGTGTGCCTCACATGACCTCTGGGTTTCTACAGATGGATGCAATTGTGGCAGAATGGTGGAGGGAGGGGGGTTCCTTGCAGTATTCACCCCTACAAAGCACGTGGTGGCACGTGATGGCCCCTAACGGTAGATTGCGAGCAGGGTAGCCGATGAGAGGAGGGTTGTCGGAGGAGGCAGGGCAGAGTACCTCCATCCTTGATCTTTGGTTGTCGGTGATGGTAGAGCAAGGCAAAGTAACACCCTGGAGTTGAGGCTATTAGGAATAGGTTCTCCTTGTCGAGGTGAGGGATGTCGATGGCTCGCCGATGGAGATGAAGGAATGCTTGGCAGTGAAGACGACTCATGGCTTCAGCCAGGAGGTGTCATTGGAGGTGTAATTGTTGTCGGAGGCGAGAAGTTGGTGATGGTGGAGGCGTCGAGGCTCCGAACGTCTAAGGTGATGCACGACCGGGTGAGATTCTGGAGATGATGTTGAAGCAACTTGAGTTGGGGGAGCCGGCGGTGGGGGTCCTGCTGATCATGGTCGATGAAGCAAGGCAAAATGTGGTGGTTGGTGGCATAACCTCGACTGGAGTGGGGGCGACTGGAGGTCGAGCGGGGTTGACCGACGAGAGGCAAGCAATGATCGGAGAGAATGACGTACAGTAGATGGATTGGTAGAGTGGATAGAGAGGCAGAATGAGTATTGGAGGGGGAAGATGATAGGGAGGAGGTGATGGGTCGTAGGGAGGCGAAGTAAACAAAGGAGGAGTAACTGGAGGTCCATGACTCGACGGCGAAGCGGAGAAAATAGCTGCTGCAGGGGCGAGACGTGGCTGTGAGGAGGAGGTTCTCCTCGAATCATGCAGAGGAAGACGGGGTTGCTCTAGGCTGTCACCATCGGGCGTCATTCCTATGAAGATGTGGTTATCGATGGATGAAGAAGCATGGTGCAACAGAGGAGCTTTTTATAAGGGCGGTAGGCGAGTGACGGAGGAGGAAGGTGGAGGTGATGGGTATCTGATGAGGACGTGATTGATACAACGAGGTGGTGACGTGATGGTAATCTGGAAAGAGGAAGCTCGTTGGCATGAAGTTTGATGGAGCGGTGACTATTTGAAGGAGCGGCATCGTCGACCGATTAGGAAAGCAGTGGTTGACAAGATCGGGGTGGTGGAATAGGGAAGGTGGGTTATGCTTGATGTGGAGATCAGGGAGATTGGTGACAGTGTGACGAGTATGGAAGGAGGCAACAGTCGGTCGTAGATGGAAAGGGAGGATGTGATGACTGGCCATACATGAAAAGGGGATTGGAGATTGGGTTCACGAGGAAGGCGGTGGCGAATATTGGGGATAGACGAAGATGGAGGGCCATCTGATCGATCGAGATCAAACAACCCTGATTGTGCCACATGTCATAATTTCTTTTATTTTTAAAATTTTTTATAATTTAATTTTTTGTATAAATAAATAAAAAAATAAAGGCCAAAATGGGTGACACATGGCAGCTCCAGAAGCTGCCACGTCAAAATAAAAAGAAAAGAAAAATAAAAAAGAGGTAGCAAATGACCTCGGTTTGAAAATTTTTCCTAAAGTTGCTTATTTAGATGAGATCTACAACCAAAATAAATAAGTCATTTGCACAAAGTGATATTTTAGGGTACTTTATTTGTATAAAATACCTTGATTTTTGGGTTTTGTAATTTTTATCATTTTTAAATATAATAAAAAAACAGGGAAAAATAAAATGAAAGAAAAATATTTACATATTACTTTGATTTTTTAAATTTTTCTTAATTAAGAAAATGGAGAAATAAAATAAAGCATGATAAAGAGGACTTTTGTTCGGATTTTTAGTGCACACTCAAACTCTATCAATTTCTATGATTTTGGTTTTATTTTAGTTTGGCTTTTTTACGCATTTTAGTACAATTTTTGTCAAAGAAAATAAATGAAAAAGAAATAAAATTAAAAAGAGTTAAATATGTACATAAAATAATAGGTCAAAATTGGGTAAAAATACACAATGTACAAAAGAGGCCCAAAACTCAATTTTCACATATGAGCTTTGATTCACTTGAACTTGATCATGTTGCGAAGGTAATTGAATGTAATTAGTTCAAAAGTGAGTAGGGTCAAATCGGACACTATATGAGGAAGATATATCCATGTTTTAGTCTTAATTATTCTTACATTAGGGTTTGACTTTATGGACCACTTATTTCTGTTAGTGATTTTTTGTATTTTTCCTTTATTCTTGTTAATGATATGTACACACTGGAGTGATTTAAGGTAATTTGGAGTTAGTATTAATTAATTACAAATTGAAGAACTTAGCTTATTTTATAGGTCAATTAGGCTGGGATTTTTGGCTTCTTATTTTATGCAATTATGCATGACAAAATGCACTTATTAATTATACATGCGTGAATGCTAATTATGCAAGATAATTGGTAAAATGTTGTCTTAATTGAGGGAACTAAGCTTAATTAATCTCGTTTAGATTGATGAATCTAAAAAACCCCCTAAACTTAAACTATGCTCATCCCCGAGCAATTAAAGAAATAAAACGAGGTGAAATGAGATTGGGTTCCATACCAAGACCATGAGCAAAAGGTGAAAATAGAGCTAGGCCCAACCTTTGGATTATTACTTTGTGGAACTTATGTAAGATATAGGATTTTAAAATCAACAGTCTCAACTTTCGAATCTGAGTAAGAAAGGTCTTCAACACCTTGAAACTCTATCCTTCTAGACTGATGTCATTCTTCCTCAAAAGTAATATTGATATCTACATGGGAATCCTCAAAATTCTTCATTATTATATGAAGATGAATTGATCCCCGAAATCCTGCGATAGATTTTTGGGTTTATCTTAAAAAGGAAAAAAGTAGACAAAGAGGAATGACCCAACTTATAAGAAACGTGAGTATTCATCATGTGAACATCCTCGAGAAAAGGTAAAGGAACCTCCACGTCTAATTCTTCCATCAAAAGATCATCCTCCTTAATGGCATTACTCTTTTCAGAGAACTCCGTATCAATTTTATCTTCCAAAACACAGAATCGATACCTAGATTTTTCTCCATGTCGGACCTTTGTAATATTTCAAGGAAAGACTTCCTTATAAATAAAAATGACAAGACGATTCAGAGAAACATCACAACCTCTGAGATATAATTAAGACCCTACAGGAAACTAAAGAGACACATTAGAGGTTAGTGAGGGTTTTCAAGTTAAAGGATTAATTAATTATACTAATTTACACCTTAGTTTTGAAAAGGATTTTTGAAAACATTTTCCTAAAATTTTTACATAGACATATAGATTTTCAAAATGATTTACAAAAGATTTTTCAAACATGTCAAACTGTATTTTTTGCAAATCATGTAAAACAATTTTGAAAACCATGTCAACAAATATAATTTTCAAAAATTATTTTCAAAACATTTTATACAAATCAGTTTTAAAAGTGTAATACAATACACATAATCCCAATACTTTGAAAAAAATAAAAATATGAGCTATGGCTAATGTATATATGCAATATATACGGTAAACCCCCCTATACTTAGATTTTGCTATGTCCTCATAGCATAAAGTGACATGACGTCATAGATCATGCTAAGTATAAATGAAAATACATGAACTGAATTCAAAATGACATATGCATCATGAGTAAAAAGAATAAGTTAGATGAAAATATGGACTCAGGTTCCCCTATGCTTAAGATGAGGAATGGCTTAAGTATAAAGATATAAATTAAAATTAGGTGACCCAAGGGGAGCAATCATAATGAAATTACCCATATTTAGACTAATCATAGAAAGAGTTATGAATCTGTTGACGTTGAATCTTGTGATATGAATCTATTCTGATGCTCATGCCTTTTCTAATAAATTGGGAACTGCATCAATAGGCATGAAGTTGATCATTTCTACGGGAGTTAACCTTTTTGATGATTCTATAAAATGCTTGAGTAGCTTCCCATTAACCAAGAAGTATGGTGCATGCTCTGAAAGCTCTGAGATTTCTATATGACCATTCTCATGCACTTCCTTAACAATGAAAGGACCTGACCACTTTGATTTAAGTTTCCCCGTGTAAAGTATGTAACTTTTCATTAAACAACCATACCTTATGTCTAGGAACAAAGTTTTTGCATCTAATATGCAAGTCATGCCACTTCTTAACTTTGTCTTTATAGATCATGTTGTTGTCATATGCTCGGTTGCAGATTTCCACTAGTTCATTTAGGTTAAGGTTTCTACATAGTTTTCGTAAGTGACAGCTCCAATTAATCTTCTTTATAGCCCATTCAGATTTATGTACTAACTCAGGGGGTAAATGACACGGCTTGCCATAGATCATCCTAAAGGACAAAGTGCCAAGTGGTGTTTTGTAGGTTGTTCTGTAAGCCTACAGAACTTGATCCAATAATTGAGACTAGTTCTTCCTATCTGGATGGACTAACTTCTGGAGAATGCTCTTCATCTCCCTATTAGAAACCTCTGCATGCCATTCGATTGAGGGTGGTAAGACTAGTTATTCTGTGCTCAAATTTGTAGTCCTTGACTAAGGATTTCATCAATCCGTTCACAAAGTGGCTACCCCCATCAGAGATCAACACTTTAAGTACCTTGAACTTTGAAATAATATGATCTTTGATAAATTTGCGTAAAGTCTTTCCATCTGTGGCTCGGGTTGGAATAGCCTCCATCCATCTTGATAAGTAATCAATTGCTAACAAGATATACTCAAAACCTTAGCTATTAGGGAAAGGACCCATGAAATCTATGCCCCAAGCATCAAAAACATCACAAAAAATTATAGGTTGCATGTGCATTTTATCTCTAGAACCAACAATCCCTCCCATTCTCTGACAAGCAGGGCATGATCGTACAAAATCAGCTGTATCTCTAAATAAGGTCGGCCAATAGAAATCACATTGTAATATCTTGTGAGCGGGGTTCTCTTTCCTGAGTGGTGTCCTCCGGCTTCAAGTGAGTGACAATATGTAAGAACACTCGTATATTCCTCTTGAGGAATACACCTTCTCCATATGCAATCCGGTCCTTCGAAGAAAAGGAACGGATCCTCCCAATGGTATTCCCTTGAATCCGACTTAAGTCGGTCTATAATTCTTCTAGTCCAACCATGTGGAACTTGCTTGGAGACAAGGAAGTTAACCATGTTAGCGTACCATGGAAGTGAATCTATAACACAAATAGACCCATCTGGAAAAGTTTCTCAAATAGGCTCAGAATCAGAGGAATCTTTAAGTTCAATCCATGAAAGATGATCATCTACTACATTCTTGACCCCAGGTTTATCTTTAATTTCCAGATTAAATTCCTGGAGTAACAATATCTACCTAAGAAGACACGCCTTCGCATCTTTCTTTTTCATTAGATACCTAATAGTTGAATGATTTGTATAAACTATGACTTTGGAGCCTAAAATCACAGACCTGAACTTCTCTAATACCCAAACTACTACAAGTATTTATTTTTCAGTTATTGTATAATTTCTCTGAGCTTGATCCAAAACTTTGCTTGCGTAGTGAATAGCAAACGGAATCCGATCTCGTTTCTACCCCAAAACAACTCCTATAGCAAAATCCGAAGCATCAGTCATGATCTCAAAGGGAAGAGACCATCAAGAGCTTGCAGAATCGACGAGTCACGTATCTTCTTTTTAAGAAGCTCAAAGGCCTCAAGACACTTGTGATCGACAAAGAACTCGATGTCCTTCCCCAAGAGCTCAGTCAGTGGCCGGGAAATCTTAGAAAAATATTGAATAAATCTACTATAAAATCCAACATTCCCTAAAAATGACCTGACTGACTTGATAATGGTTGGTGGATCAAGTTTCTTAATCACATCCACCTTGACAGTATCAACCTCCATCCATTTTTTGGAGATGACAGGCCCCAACATGATACCCTCCTTGACCATGAAATGACTTTTTTTCTAAGAGAGTACCCGATTCACCTCCCTACACCTCTGTAAAACATGGTCCAAGTGTGCTAAACAAGAGTCAAATGAATCGCCATGGATCGAAAAATCATCCATAAAGACCTCAAGGAAATCCCCAACCATCTCGGCAAATACTGCAATCATGCACCGCTGAAATGTGCCTCGGGCATTACATAACACAAAAGGCATGTGCTTGAATGCAGATGTGCCGAAAGGACATGTGAAGGTGGTTTTTTTTCTAGTCTTCAGGAGTGATTACTACTTGATTGTAGCTCGAGCACCCATCAAGAAAATAGAAGAACTCTTTCCTAGTTAATCTCTCCAAAATCTGATCAATAAAAAGCAAAGGAAAGTGATCTTTCTTGGTCGCAGCATTCAAGCACTTGTAATCGACACAGACACACCACGACGTGGGTACTCGTGTCGTAATCTCAACTCCTTCTTCATCGGTCACCATCTATATTCTCAACTTCTTTGGGACAACATGTAAAGGTAACACCCATTTGGAGTCAGAGATAAGGTAAATAAAGCCCGCTCCACACCATTTTTCAATTTCTTTCTTAACTACTTCCCATATAACTGGATTGAGCCTTCTTTGAAATTCATGAGAAGGCTTAGAATTTTCCTAAAAAAATGTGGTGTGAACAGAGTGCAGGGTTTATACCCACGAGATCTGATACAATCCAACCTATAGCCTTACGATTCTTCTCTAATACTTCTAACAACTTAGCTTCATGCTCTACAGTCAACTTAGAACTAATGATGATAGCAAACTTATTCTTTGGTCCCGTAAGGAAAATGTACTTGTGTGTGGGAGGTAGTAGTTTCAACTCTGGCAAGGATTAATCATCAAGTATATTAGGATGAACCACCATTGAATCTGGATCCGTGCTGCTTAGTGGAGATGACTCAACTTTAGTGCTGTCCACCAACTGTAATGAAGAATAACGAGTTGGATCGCCAAAAATAAATGGTAATTCGGCCAAAGCTGCGTCGGACTCATCATCTAATTCCCTTGATTGTCCCGAAGGAATGGGAACTGACAAGTCCAAAGGTACTTCTTTATCATCAAGGGAATATGGGGATGCACATGTCAAGAACTCTAGTAATGAATGAGTAATTGCTATGTGAACACTTTCCGCTCTTGATGTGAGTACCTCATTCTGTATTGTTGAGATTTTTGCCCAAATCCCAACTGTGTTGACTACATCGCAGTTTGCCTCGGAGAATAAAGAGAAATATGTACTTGACTCAGAATTAGGTCTTTGCCATTTTGTTTGCTTCGTATATAGTTCCACTTCTCCACATGGAGAACAGAACTTCATCATCCATGTCTGATAACCAAATGATGCTCCCGCATTCCTAATAAATGGTTGCCCAAGGATAATATGTGAATCTCTCCAATGATGAGGGATATCCATTTCTAAGACCGTGAAGTCCACCTTATAATTTCGTCCCTCGATAGAGATAATGGAATTCTTGATTTCACCCTTAACCTTTTTCATTGATTTATCTGCAAAATGGAGTATTGCTCTAGATTTGCAAAAAGGACCCAACTTTAGTTTCTCATATAAGGTGAAGGGTAATAAATTGATCAAAGAGTCATTATCTAAGCGAGTGCATGCAAACGCTAAGTCATCGATATGACTGATCACATAATGTGCACCTAAATCTCTCTTCTTCCGTGATAATTTCTGGTTCTTGATACAAAAAGTAGTGGCGATCAAAAGAATATGTGTCTTGATGTAACTATTTTGTTTCTTCCCGCTAATTCTGCTTGGTGTGCATCTCACCTTCAGATATTTTTGAAATGCAGGGTGACTAGCCACACACTCATCAAATGAAACTTTTACCATGATATTATCTCTACAGAATCGTGCCATATTGGGATCGTTTTTCTGAATCTTATTAATGATGCGCTTTCCTGTCGTAAGAGCACGTGGGAAAGGGATAGACAAAGAATGAAGTGAAGATTCAGATCCATAAACAGAAACATGTTCCTGATTGCTATTAGAAACTGAGTTTTTCAAACTTGAATCTTTTACAATTGGAATAACAATTGGATTAGCTACTTTAGGACATGGAATGTCTGCTGAATGTGCATTCTTCTTGTCCGAAGGCACAAGGTCCTTCGTAGACTCTAAATCTGATGTGTGATGCTCATCTCTTGTACTCCTCCTTAATCTTCTTCTTGAAGTACTTTCTCTTCGGGAAAGATGTCTGGCTTCATCATCTTCTGAAGTCTCCTTTGGTTGAACTTCAGATTTGGTTCTATCCATATCCTTAGCCCGATCAGGTATGACTACGGTCTGTCCGCTCCTGAGAGATATATAATGAACATAATCAAACAGATAGATCTCGTGATCAGATTTGTGAAAATCTGAATAATATACCTGATCCATAGAAGGATGTTAATGTGTTTTGTTCAAGTTATTGGGGTTAGCCTGAACCTGGGCTAGAATGGATGTAGAGGGAATATTGCGCTCAACATGTAGACGGGAAAGACGGTTTAAATCAACCCTCAAATCTTGTATTTCATTTCTATATGAATGCAACTCCTCCAAAATCTGTCGCTGAATGTCCATTGGAACTGATGAGTAATGCTGCTGGGAAGATGAAGAAAGATATGAAGAACGTGAATACTGTTGCTGGGCATGATTCTGAAAATGCAAACTCTGTCGGCATGTCTGTTGACGACTGAACTGTTAGTGCTGCCTTGATGCTTGATAAGGAATGATTCCAGAGCTCATTGATACTGGAAGAGATGTGGGAGTAAATGATGTGTTGTAGAATGTCTGAGGACGTTGATAGGAGAATCGGTCCCCAGAACCTCCTTGCTTGGCAGGGTCATTGGTGTACCACACACCATTTATTTCCCACACTTGGGAAGTCTCCTCAGTAATTGTCTCTATAGACGGTGGTTGCTGTTGACAAGGATGGCCTAAAGGTTAGTCCTCAACCCACGGTTGGCCTAGCTCTGACATCTTCTCCTCCTGAATGTGATGAACACGGTATACTAGAGCAGCAGATGCAGTCACTGTTGGACATGTGAGCCCCGGGAGAACCATTCTTACAATAAATGTTATTGTAATATATATATATATATATATATGTTTATCAATAAAAGTTAGTGATGTTTCACTCCCTTTCTGAAATTAAATGAATGAATGCACTATAAGGTCCCTCTGTACAATTAAGGTTATGTGCCATGGCCATCTTGATTATCATATAGCTATTGATTCATTAAATGAATCACAGAGGCTGGTGTTTGGATGAATATCTAAAGAGTTAGATTGAGGACTCATCAAGCATTGTCAAATGATTGTTAAGAGATGATCTCCAGCCTGAGTATCCTTTCTCACATAGGCTAATATCTGACCGACCTCTTTTATGCAGGTCCTCTGCATGGGAATGGTGATTCGAAGGTGTCAGATTAGTTAGGTCAATGTGTTGACTTAACGAAATCGAGATAACCTAAGTCCTGTGTTGAATGCTGTCACAACATAGGCACACATCCTCTGATCGGAGACAGATGTGTTACTATATGTCTGAGTGTGTACATTTGGCAGACCAATAGGTTGATGACCTAACTAAGGTCTATACACCAGCGCGCTGGTGTGCATGTAAGGGCATATGAGTAATACAATCTCTCAAAGGGATCATACAGGTTCACTTATGAACTGGAAGACACGAGCTCACTCATGAGGTAGTGGGACCGATCAAATTCTATGCATGGCCGTCGTGCTTTGAAAACATGACAAGAATTTGAAGGTATAATATATGCTTTGGGAAAGCATATGATCGATACAGATTCCCAATGACCAAGATTGAGAAACTTGGTGATCAAATCCGGAAGAAGACAATGTAAAAATTGATCTTAATCTTCAGGTTGATCATAGGTCTTCCAGTATGCAGGATCTATAGATATTGGGAATACCTGAGGGTTATGTGATCATAAACGATTGTATAACCATGACGCTTCCATTCTGAGGGAGTGATGAAACATGTCTAGATTGTAGTGGCTCCTCTCAGTAGAGAAGCAATCTGATCTTGGTCCAAATGTTGGACATTGGTCTGAATGAGATTTAGATGCAATGAGAAGATTAGATTTGCGATCTTAATTTAATCAAGCATCTGTGGAAGGTACGTAAGATCTGTATTTGGGATGAGATCTCAACATCCAAGTCACTATACATGGAACAATACAATCGCCCTGTCCTTATCTCCAAATATCTGCGGAGAAAGCACATTATTCTTGAAGGAGTTCAAGAATAATTCATTTGATGAATTATGTATCCAAGCAACAAGATGTTGATAATTAAATGAGATTTAGTTATCAAGTATAATATGAATAGCATTTGTTAATTGTTAATGTGAATTGGATTCACATTAAGCATCTAATTGGAAATGTAATTTACAATTTAGTTTGGGTTGTGAATATGATTCACATATTTTCAATGGCATGGCTGAAATATTCACAAATTAATTGGGAATAATTTAGTGGATAATTTTGCAATAAATATGCACTAATTAATTAGGAATTAATTTAGTGGATAATATTGCAAATAAATAGGATATAATAATATAAAAATAAAAATGGGATAATTGACCACCAAACGAGGTGGCGTCACCCATGAATTAGTCATGGGTAACGCCCCATGATTTTAGGTGGGCAATTATCCATTTTTAATAATCATCATAATATCTTGTGATAATTAATTTTATTGAATTAAATTATGTTGCTGTAATGCAACATATATTTAATTTAATATAAATTAATATGATGTTGTTTTTGAACAACAATTATCATGGAATTGATTTAATATACATATCAATCTAACCATTGATTTTGTATATGCCATGGATTATGATCCATGGACTTCCAAACTAATATAAAAGGAGGGCAACCCTAGCCTCTTGAAAATACATGAAGAGTACATATTTACTATATATATATATATATCTCATTCTCGTCCTCTTCTCTCTCTTTAAGGTGGCCGTCCATCTCATGCTTTGAGGGAAGAAGCAATCGTCTCCACGCCAGTTCGTTGTCGCTTCGATTGCTCATGGATTTCCATCGACGGATTTCTTTAGAAGAAATTAGGAGATTCAAGACTTGGATCTTCATTGAGGATTGCGGGAGGAACGCGTCTCATCATCGCGCCCGCAAGTGCCATCTTCGTAGATCAGACTTAAGTAAGGAGGATCACTTGCTTTAGAGATCTTGTGATCGCAACCACACTTCAAGAGGCATTTCTAATACTTTGTGATTTGATGAAATGGTCCAAGAAATGTTCTTATGATCATGTGATTTCATCACTTGATTTAAAAATTTTAATTTCCGCTGCATCTAACGACTAGTGCGACTAGTCACCCCGATCGCATGAGATGCGATCAATACGCTTCCATGATACGCTTGAGGATTCCTCATATCCTTCAAGTGGTATCAGAGCCTTAGGTCGGAAAAGATTTTGGATACGATCCGTAAATCTAGGACGACTTGGGTTTAAAAGGGTTGCAAAATTTTTTGCTGCATTTCAATTTTTGCACCTCTGTTTAATTGAATTTTTCTGTACTGTTTAAATTTTTTAAACATGAAATTTTCAAATGGATTTTGTTACCCATTAAATAAGGAAATCATAGGATCTGAGTTTATGTAATTTGGATTTCATTTGCTCAAGATATGGCCATTTGAATAAACATGTATTTACTGTTGCGGGAACTGCGAATCTAAACATGATTAATAAGTTAATTGCTATTTTGATGCGCCTCGAAATGCATGAAATATCTTGGGTTCTGTCATAAATCAAATTAACATTCTTAAGAAACTGAATTTGCATAATTTGGTTTTAAATTGATCAAGATATGTTGATTTTAGTGAGTAGGGGTCACTGTTGAAAATTGACGAATTTGATCATGAACCATGTGATAGTCATTCAAATAAGTTGACTGAAATTAATTGTTAATTTTCTGAAATAATTAGTGATAAATATTTATGAAATATTTAAAGAGATAATTGTTTCATTGAATGGCATTTCCCTAACCAAGATGATAAGATAGTTGATCTTGATCATTAATTGGTTGATATGAAATCGTCAACAAACATTGTTTTCATGAAAAACCTTAGTCTATCCTACAATAGTTGTAGGACAACTTTTACGTGCAAAACCCTCTTGCTTGAATAGGATTGGGGATTTGTTTAGTAAATCTCCTTATAATATTATCAAAATGGTTTTGATGAATATTATATGGTATAATTTCGGTTGAAAAATCGATGAGCATCTCAAAGTACATAATGATCTATCTGGCATTATCCTTTCCTGAGGTGGATATGGTGTCTAGTCAGGGAGAGTTGGGGTAGCGGGTTGCACCGGATGTGGTCCGTCCCACTCCCGTCGGTACTGGCCATGACATCGGGTAGGAACTCGATAATGTCGGAGAAGTCAAAGTGTATTTTTCTAATTATTAAAATTCGAATAATACGTACTTTGAGATTATACCTATTATTCAAGTAATAATCAAGTTTGTTGATTGATAATTGGATTGATAATTAATTTAATGTGATTAAATTGATTATATCCAATTAAAACACTCTATTATGAATGGATGTGTATTTCTCTTGTAAGAATTAATTATGTGAATATGATTCACGATAATTAATTATTACAATTTGAATATAAGGTGGAGGATCACATAAGTGACATCCATGGTCTCCCGTCAAGGCAAAGGATTCTGTCACCAGATATTGTATAAAGGAGACGCCTGTCCGAAGTGACAGATCCTATATATGATTTATTTGGATCGAGTTCTTTGCTTCTCGAAAGAGTAAGGCCGTATACGTAGTGACCCCAATATCAGGTCCTCATATTATTGGGGCGATATTGGATTGCGTATAGCGAGTATTAAGTCTGTTGACAGTTGGTTCAATTAGCAACGAGTCAACATCATCTTAGGGGTGGTGGGCTCGGGTGTTAAAGACCGAATTGGGAAATGCAAGTTGGACTTGCAAGGTGGAATGTGTTCCCGCTTCTCTTTATTTGAGTCACGGGTTCTCATATTATTGGGATGTGATAAGGATAGAGCGGAGATCCCAGATCTTGCTTGAGATATAGCGGTAAGTATATCTCTTACTTTGAAGGACAATAAGGGAATAATCTTTCAAAGATGACATAGCAAGACAAATTTGATTTAAAATACCTTAATCAAACATTTTAAAAATGAATATATAATTATTTATATGTTCTAATATAGTGCATTCTTAATTTCAGAAAATGAAGTCCATGAACCCACTGAGCAGGCTCCTGGAGGTCAATCAGTTGACTGGACCAAATTATTCAGATTGGATCCGAAATTTGGATCTTGTCCTATCTGCAGAGCGCGTCTCGTATGTGCTATCTAAGGATAAGATAGCAAACACTAAGACTGCAGAAGATAAGTCTTTTAATGAGAAATATGATGAAGATCATAACTTGGCAAGGTGCTATATTCTTGGGTCATTGTCAAATTTGCTTCAGAAGCAACATGTGGAAATGAACCATTGTCAAGAAATCATGCTAAATCTGAAAGAAATGTTCGGTGACATAAACCGCACACAACGCTACAATGTGATGAAAGAGCTTATTCGTTGCAAGATGCAGGAAGGGACCTCTGTCAGAGAACACATGCTCAAAGTGTTTGGGTACCTCTCTGAATAGGAAACCGTGGGAGCCTACATGGATTCTGACATGTAGGCTAATTTCATTCTCTTGTCGCTCCCTAAGTCTTTCAATAACTTTATCGTGTCATATCACATGAGCTGTAACGTCCTGGGCTTAGATCCCCAGTCCGTTATCGAGGAAACTGGCCTTGACAACTTGTTGGGTTCGGGCCCAAATGGACCCGTTGACAACCACCCAAAATGCTTAAGCCCAAGTTGTCAAGTTGTAATCCCCACCACTTATATACCACCCCACACTTTGTGAGTTTTCCACGTGGTACTATGTTTGGGGTTAGGGTATTACAACCTCCCCCACTTATATTCGCAACGTCCTCGTTGCGACATGGCCCATCACTTATTCCCAGTGACAGTGGCGGCTGCACGCTCCGGATAGCCTTTTCCTCCAACCTCTTTGTAGGGGCGGCTCCACCTCTCGGGTAGCCCTTTCCACTATCAGAGGGAAATTGGCTCTGATACCATTTGTAACGTCCCGGGCTTAGGTCTCCGGTCCGTTAGCGGAGAAAACTGGCCCTGACAACTTATTGGGTTCGAGCCCAAATGGACTCGTTGACAACCACCCAAAATGCTTAAGCCCAAGTTGTCAAGTAGTAATCCCCACCACTTATATACCACACCCACACTTTGTGAGTTATCCATGTGGTACTATGTTTGGGGTTAGGGTGTTACAACCTCCCCCACTTATATTCGCAACATCCTCGTTGCGACATGACACATCACTTCTTCCCAGTGACAGTGGCAACTTCACGCTCCGGGTAGCCATTTCCTCCAACCTCTTTGTAGGGGCGGCTCCACCTCTCGGGTAGCCCTTTCCACTGTCAGAGGGCGTTCAACTCTGTGAAACCAGCCTCACGCGGTCTGCTCTGCTCTAAGAGAGTTGAGGACCGAGCCTTCACCCGGGTCGCATTACTCAACTCGCAACTTGGATCGGGCAGGCCCAATTGATGCCTTCAGACCCACTCGGGGAACCGAAACTCAACATCCGACCACCTTAAAGCCCCCACTTGGGTTACAAGCACTCGTTAACGTCCCGGGCTTAGATCCCCAGTCCGTTATCGAGGAAACTGGCCCTGACAACTTGTTGGGTTCGGGCCCAAATGGACCCGTTGACAACCACCCAAAATGCTTAAGCTCAAGTTGTCAAGTAGTAATCCCCACCACTTATATACCACCCCACACTTTGTGAGTTTTCCACGTGGTACTATGTTTGGGGTTAGGGTATTACATGAGCAAAGGTGATTTCACTAATGAAGTCTGCAGAAGACGTAATGAGGAAGGACGGACCCTATGCTAGTGCAATGGTTGGACAAGTAAGAGGAAAGCGCGATCGGAAGCAAGGTTATCGGAAGGGCCCGCCCCAGAAGAGAAAGAAAAAGAATCAAGGAGTTGGTTCATCTTCTAGTGCTTCCACGTTAATGACATTGAAGAAGACCGATGCCTGTCACCACTGCAAGAAGTCGGGGTACTGGCGGCATAACTGGCCAGAATACCTAAAGTTTGCTGACAAAGGTAAAGCCCCAGAAGGTATGAAATCTACTTTCATCATTGAAACTAGCTTTCTCATTGGACGAGAATGAAGTTGGGTTGTAGATTCTGGTGCTTCTGTTCATGTATGCAATTCATAGCATTTGTTTTAGGAAACTAGGAATCTGGAACAAGGGGAGATAGTCATCTAGATGGGATCTGATGCAAGTATTGCAGCAGTCGCCATCGGGACCTGCCGGCTATCATTATCTAATGGTCGAGTCTTAGTACTTAAAGTGTGTCTTTATGTACCTAAAGTCAAGAGGAATTTGATATCTGTATCTAAGCTTGTTAGACATGGATATTCCTTCCTTTTTCTGTAATAAGTTAGTCATTAATCAATGTGATAAATTTATTGCGAATGGTGTTCTGTCTTCCGGTGGGCTCTATGAATTGTGCATTGATGAATGTGTCATGAATGTCACTACCACTGATAATAAATACCCTAAAAGATCCAGGGAGAATGGAAATCATTCGAATATTATTTGTCATCAAAGGCTTGGTCATTTATCTGTTGATAGGATCAATAGATTGATAAAGGATGGACCTTTAGATTTTCTACAGGTTTAATCTTTACCTACCTGTGAACATTGCATTCGAGGTAAAATGACCAGGATGCCTTTCCGTAACAAGGTTACGAGATGCGAAGGTATTCTTAACCTAATACATACTGATGTATGTGGTCCTTCAGCACTGCGACTCGAAATGGATATCGATATTATTTGACGTTTATTGATGACCATTTGTGATACAAGTTTATCTTCCTACTACGTCATAAATCTGAAACCTTTGAAAAGTTCAAAGAGTTTAAGGCTTTGGTTGAGAACCAAACCGATAGGAAGATTAAACGGATTCGATCTGACCGAGGTGGTGAGTACCTCTCAGATGAATTCAAGGAATATCTTAAAGAGAATGAAATTGTCTCCAATCTCACTCCCCCTAGAACTCCCCAACTTAATGGTTTTGCTAAAAGACGCAACAAGACCATCATGGACATGGTCCGTTCAATGATGAGCAAAGCATGTTTACCTCTTAGTTTCTGGGGATATGTAGTAGAGACTGCAATATATATCCTGAACAAGATTCCTAGCAAGTCTGTACCCAAGACTCCTCATGAACTCTGGTATGATACCAAGCGTAGTGTTAACCACTTGAGGGTTTGGGGTTGCTTTGTCCGTGCGAAGAATGTGGACGCAAATAAGCTAGAATATCGCACTTGTGAGTGTTACTTCATTGGGTACGTTAAAGATGGTATTGGTTATCAACTTTATTACCCTGAGACCCAAAAGATTTTTGTCTCTAGAGATGTGAAATTTCTGGAGGATGATTTCCTTAAAGGTCAAGACAGAAATGAAGTAGAGGAACTCATTGAATCCTCTGAGGATTCTGAGATTCCTGAACCAGAAACTGAAGAGATAAATAAAGATGAAACACCCATGCCTCTTCGAAGGAGTTCGAGAGTGGTTGCACCACCTGAAAGGTATGGATTCCACGTGTCAAGTGAGACTGATAATGATCCTACTTCATTTGATGAAGTGCTCACGGATCATGACATGGATAGATGGATGCTAGAAATGAAGTCAAAAATTGAATCCATGCATAAGAATAGTGTATGGACCCTAGAGGATCCACCTAAATGGGTAAACCCATTGGGTGTAAATGGATCTTCAAGAGAAAAAAGGGGACCTAATGGGAAAGCAGAGACTTTCAAGGCACGACTCATGGCCAAGGGCTACACACAGAGAGAAGACATCGACTACGATGAGACGTTCTCTCCTGTGGCTATGCTTAAGTCCATCAGAACACTGCTATCTATAGCTGCATCTCTTGACTATTACATCTGGCAGATGGATGTCAAGACAGATTTCCTCAATGGATACCTCAAGGAGGATATCTACATGGAGCAGCCTCAGGGCTTCATAGTTGAGGATGGAAAAGTATGCAAGCTAAAGAAATCAATCTATGGGATCAAACAAGCTTCTCGTAGCTGGAACATCAGATTTGACAAAACCATAAAGAGTTATAATTTTGTGCAGAATCATGATGAGCCTTGTGTGTACAAGAAGCTTAGTGGGAGTGCCATTGTGTTCATCGTGCTTTACGTAGATTATATCCTTATCATTGGGAATGATACAGGAATGATGACCAGTATGAAGATTTGGCTATCCCATACCTTCGAGATGAAAGATCTTGGAGAAGCCTCTTACATCTTAGGCCTGAAGTTGTTCAGAAATCGAGAAAATAGGATATTGGGATTATCACAACATGGATACATTAAGAAGATTCTTGAACGATTATGTATGGATAGTTCTAAAAAAGGATTCCTCCCCTTAAGACATGGTATCCATCTGCCTAAAGGGATGACTCCTCAAAGTGTTGAGGAAAAGAAGGCCATGGCTTGATGCCCCTATGCATCAGCTGTAGGAAGCTTAATGTATGCCATGATGTGTACTAGGCCAGACATCTGCCATGCAGAGGGAGTGGTAAGTCGTTACCAATCCTGCTATGGAGAGCAACACTGGAATGCAGTAAAGAACATATTCAAATATCTAAGACGGACGAAGATTACATCTCGGTCTATGGAGATGGTGATCTCCAAGTATTGAGATATACAGATTCAGACTTCCAGTCAGATATTGATGATCGAAAGTGGACATCAGGGTTTGTCTTCCCGTTGAACGGTGGTGCTATGAGCCAGAGAAGCAAGAAGCAAGACACTACGACAGATTCAACAACAGAAGCTGAATACATTACCGCATCGGATGCTGCAAAGGAGGTGGTGTGGTTGCGCAAGTTCATCTTGGAGCTTGGTATAGTTTCCTCTGATACTCCCATCCCGTTACTCTGCGATAACACAGGAGCCATTGCCCAGGTAAAGGAACTTAGATGACATCAAAAGAGCAAGCACGTGGAAAGGAAATACCACATCATTCGGGACATTCAAAAGCGTGGTGATATCATCATCACCAAGGTGGCCTCTGCCGACAACGTTGCTGATCCTCTTACCAAACCTCTGACACAGAAGGTTTTCAACCAGCCTGTAATGAGTATGGGTTTACGAATTATACCTGAGGCCACTAGAAGATTGTTGGACATGTGAGCCCCAGGCGAACCATTCTTACAATAAATGTTATTGTAATATATATATATGTTTATCAATAAAAGTTACAGATGTTTCACTCCCTTTCTGAAATTAAATGAATGAATGCACTATAAGGTCCCTCTATACAATTAGGGTTATGTACCATGGCCATCTTGATGATCATATAGCTATTGATTCATTAAATGAATCATGGAGGCTGGTGTTTGGATGAATATCTAAAGAGTTAGATTGAGGACTCATCAAGCACCGTCAAATGATTGTTAAGAGATGATCTCCAGCATAAGTAGGAGATGGAAATCCTTTCTCACATAGGCTAATATCTGACCGATCTCTTGATGCAGGTCCTCTGCATGGGAATGGTGATTCGAAGGTGTCAGATTAGTTAGGTCAATGTGTTGACTTAACGAGATCGAGATAATCTAAGTCCTATGTTGAATGCTGTCACAGCATAGGCACACATCCTTTGATCGGAGACAGATGTGTTACTATATGTCTGAGTGTCTACATTTGGCAGACCAATAGGTTGATTACCTAACCAAGGTCTATACATCGGTGCGCTGGTGTGCATGTAAGGGCATATGAGTAATACAATCTCTCAAAGGGATCATACAAGTTCACTTATGAACCGGAAGACATGAGCTCACTCATGAGGTATTGGGACCGATTAAATTCCATGCATGGTCATCGTGCTTTGGAAGCATGGCAAGAATTTGAAGGTATGATATATGCTTTGGGAAAGCATATGATCGATACCGATTCCAATGACCAAGATTGAGAAACTTGATGATCAAACCCTGAAGAAGACAGTGTAAAAATTGATCTTAATCTTCATGTTGATCATAGGTCTTCCAGTATGTAGGATGTACAGGTATTGGGAATACCTGAGGGTGATGTGATCATAAATGATTGTATAACCATGACGCTTCCATTCCGAGGGGGTGATGAAACATGTCTGGATTTAGTGGATCCTGTCAGTAGAGAAGCAATCTGATCTTGGTCCAAGTATTGGACATTGGTCTGAATGAGATTCAGATGCAATGAGAAGATTAGATTTGCAGTCTTGATTTAATCAAGCATCTGTGGGAGGTACGTAAGATCTGGATTTGATATGAGATCTCAACATCCAAGTCACTATACGTGGAACAATACAATCGCCCTGTCCTTATCTCCAAGTATCTGTGGAGAAAGCACATTATTCTTGAAGAGTTCAAGAATAATTCATTTGATGAACTATGTATCCAAGCAACAAGATGTTGATAATTAAATGAGATTTAATTATCAAGTATAATATGAATAGGATTCATATTGTAAGAATGATTATCCGAGATAATTAAATGAGATTTAATTATCAAGGAAATGCAGATTATGGATAGTGTTATCCATAATATCTGTGTATATATTATAAATGTGATTTATAATATATTAGAGAGAGGGCACCTTTGTAAATAGCATTTGTTAATTGTTAATGTGAATTGGATTCATATTTATCAATTAATTGGAAATGTAATTTACAATTTAGTTTGGGTTGATATGATTCACATATTTTTAATGACATGGCTAAAATATTCACAAATTAATTGGGAATTAATTTAGTGGATAATTTTGCAATAAATGTGCACTAATTAATTGGGAAATAATTTAGTGGATAATATTGCAAATAAATAGGATATAATAAGATAAAAAATGGGATAATTGACCACCAAATGAGGTGGCGTCACCCATGAATTAGTCGTGGATAACGCCCCATCATTTTAGGTGGGCAATTATCCATTTTAATAATTATCATATTATCTTGTGATAATTAATTTTATTGAATTAAATTACGTTGATGATAATGCAACATATATTTAATTTAATATAAATTAATATCCTTGTTGTTTTTGAACAACAATTATCATGGCCATTGATTTAATATACATATCAATCTAACTATTGATTTTGTAAATGCCATGGATTGTGATCCATGGACTTCCAAACTAATATAAAAGGAGGGCAACCCTAGCCTCTTGAAAATACATGAAGAGTACACGCCTACTCTATCTCTCTCTCTCTCATTCTCATCCTCTCTCTCTAAGGTGGTCGTCCATCTTGTGCTTTGAGGGAAGAAGCAATCTTCTCCACGCCAGTTCGATGTCGCTTCGATTGCTCGTGGATTTTCATCGACGGATTTCGTTGGACGAAATCAGGAGATTCAAGGCTTGGATCTTCATCGAGGATTGCTGGAGGAACACGTCTCATCATCGCGCCCGCAAGTGCCATCTTCGTAGACCATACTTGAGTCAGGAGGATCTCTCGCTTTAGAGATCTTGTGATCGCAACCACGCTTTAAGAGGTATTTCTAATACTAATGGTCCAAGAAATGTTCTTGTGATCATGTGGTTTCATTACTTGATTTAAAAATTTCAATTTCCGCTGCATCTAGCGACTAGTGCGACTAGTTACCCCGATCACATGAGATGCGATCAACACGCTTCCGTGATGCGCTTGAGGATTCCTTGTATCCTTCAAGTGGTATCAGAGTCTTAGATCGGAAAAGGTTTTGTACACGATCCGTAAACCTAGGACGACTTGGGTTTGAAAGGGTTACGAATTTTTTTTGCTGCATTTTAATTTTCGCACCTCTATTAATTGAATTTTTCGGTACTGTTTAAATTGTTTAAACACGAAATTTTCAATTGGAATTTTCCCCATTAAATAAGAAACCATAGGATCTGAGTTTATGTAATTTGGATTTCATTATAAGCCGCATCCATAGGTCTATCATTACCCATAGGTAACTGGCCAAGCCGTGCTCTCATAAGTTCTTGATTTTGTTCAAATTCGGCCAACCTAGCCAACACCACCTGTAAGGGATCCTCTCATTCTTCCTCCTCCCCATTCTCTTTTTGTCTTTTGGGAGGCATCTTAACCGAGTCTTGGATACCTTCATCAAACAAAGGGTTGGAATGAGACCTAGATGAAGATAACGAAACCACATCAATCTCACCAAGAAAATGATCTTCCTCAGTGAGAAAAAAAGTAGGAAAGGGATCGGTATAGGTGTAACCTTCCCCTAGGAGGGAATCATGATACACCGGTTTGAAGCAAGGGTTGCTTCGAAATCGGGATGGTCCAGAAAAAGAAAGGGTATGGACTTGTAAAGATGTAATATTTGGGTGGTTCAGTGATAGGCTCACAAAGTTTGATCAAATATCTGACCAATTATCCATCTAGATGTTCAAGAGATAAGGAAATTGAGCATGCTAGTTTTCCAAAAGAACCTAAATTTTACTAGGCACTTGAATGTGCAGAATGACTCGCACAAAACAATAAATACAAACCCTGATTAATTCACCAACTCAACACTGAATGCTGAGATAATGGCCTTGTTATATTGTCAAATTTTAATTGGTGATTCAATACAAATCTTTTCAAAGTTATGATCTGTTAGGAACCTAAATTTCCCTACAAACTGTCCCGATTCAAATGACTAATTGCATTCACGGAAGGCCATATCAAGATATATCTGTGATATATCGATGATATATCGATATAGACAGGTGACCGATATATTGTCGATATGGTCGATATTTGACCTTACAGGTCTTTTTCTTCACAAAATCAATTCGATATCAGCGATATGGCATCGATATATCGATGGACACAGTATTGATATCGATACCGATATGGCCTTCCATGGTTGCATCCACTCTCAGCCAGTATAGATATAAGTCGAACTGTATAAATACAACTACCCATTTAATTGAGGACTAGGCCTTGCGTGATGTCTTCTAAACCATCCACTCTGCTAAGGAAATCTAGACCATTTACCAGCTACCCGTAGATCCTCACTGAGAAGCAGCTAATAATTTTTAGAGAACCAGTAGTTCATATAAAAATTCATGGCCTGGCTCTATCCTAATGTCATCCCTCTCTTACAGAAATGTTCCTACAAACAAACGAGGGTTTTACTGCCTAAAGACAAGGTTGATTTTATTCCAATTAATTTAATTCAACTTGCATCTTTCAGTCCCGATTTCAAGAGATTAGGTTATCGCTTGAAATTAAGTGACCACAAGCATTGCCTAATGTACATTCCCTTTTCCTTTATTCCTTTAGTTGGTAAAAACTGAGGGAGAAATCGGAAAATGGAATGCAAATGAAAATCAATGATGCAGCAGTTGGTTAGAGATACTTACAATGCTTCCCAACACTCTCCATGCGGATGCAGAACATAATTTTTAAATAAAGCTATATGATGCAAACCAAAAAATCACACCTAACACAATTCTATTAGCGATGAAGAAATCAGTTTAATTTTAACTAAGTAGAACGTAAGTTACGCGCGTCTATGAATCTCCTAAGATTTTTGCAATTGTGAATCTTATGAGATTTTGTGTAGTGTGTCCTAAGTTACAAAATAGATCAAGCAATAAAATGACCTACGGTCTTTCTATTTGGCGTAAAGTTTGAATCTAAAACATCACTCAAGTCGAGAACCACTCTCGACACAACCACACATAAGAATGATTATAGTTTTAAGAGGCCTTTGTTTACATATACGAGATCTCAATCGAGAACCGCTGTAAATGGCAATGAAATATAAATTAACTAATCTACTAATCTCTCAACTTAATTATATGTCTCGTGGCTCTCCAACAAAGTGCTCCAAGTTTTTTGCCTCCGCGATCCGTCAGAAATAATCAGCTCCACGAGCCTATCATAAAATAATATAATTTTCTAAGAAAATTCAAGAGATATTTAGAAAAATTAAAAATATATAATAAATACAAAACACAGCATAGGAAAACAAGCTCAAAAATAATTAAACCAAAAATTACTGAATAAATCAAAATAAATAATTTCTCTTAAAAATAATCACAAAATATGCCACATCCCTAGCAATGACGACATCTGATGAAGCGCTAAATGCATGGATTAATTTTGATCTGTTGTAGAACGGGTATTTAGCATCTCATACAGAACTGAGAGAAAACTCAATGACGATGTTCTCAGCTTAAATTTATAACATGGGAAGTCCAGGATCGAACACAATGATGCAAGAAATTTAATGATAAAATTTAGAGAATAATTAATTTAGACAATTATTTATAGATTTATTACTTTGAGCTGATGCACATTACAAAATCAACATAGAATTTAACACAATTTTTATGCCACTAAATTAAATGCAAAAATAAATGCACAAACAAGACAGACAAGAGATCAACACTTAAAAACTCATAACGAGTAACTTGGATGATTAATAAAAATACCCTAAATTAATTCCTTAGGAATTCACTTCAATAAGAAGAAGTTAATCCCTAAATCCTATATCATCTCACTCTAATAATTTAATCAATAAGTACGTCTTTTAATGATCCAAAGATGATTCACATTCAAAAACAGTAGATCTTAAAGACTATCATGCTCAAGGCGTATAAATGATAATGTAGAATATTTGAATTCAACTAAAATACATCAATCAATCAAAGCCTTTAAACATTAACAATTAATTCATGAATTGTTAATCAAAATCAACCTCACATGCCGCTACAAGATAGAGTGCCAAACTATCTTTAAAACGAGATGAAAATTACATTATTTGGACTTCTGTATATTAAGATATTCAACATAGAATCCAGGGGTACAACTGTAATGAAAACTTCAAAGTTTTGTTACATATAAGGACTGATGAGGACTAATATATAAATAACAAAATCCACAATGGTTAACATGCAAATGTTAAATAGAAGAGAGGACTTATCTGTAATATCCAGAAATAGTGGATTTTTACTGCAAATTTTTCACCCTTACGTGCAGATCACGTGATGGAGTATGCTTAGTCTAGGAGGCTCGGGCCACGTTCCTTCTCCTGGCACTTCGGTTGGTGGCTCGGACTTAGGCTTGACACTCGAGCCTGAGGATTGAACCATCGCCTTGGAGGATAACACGACTGATCCGAGACCGTTTGATCTCACCCAATTAAGAGAGGTCAACGGTATTTTCTACACCGCTTGTTCTTCAGCTCCTCCTTACACAGTGGCGATGTGGTTGGGCTCCAGTGAGTAGCGAAGAACTCTACCTTGCTTCTTCTTGATCTCCAAAGGTCCAAACACCTTTGTAACACTCTCACGAAGTTATATGGTTCTTGAAGAAGGATCAGGATTGCCTGGATATCTCTGTCACAGAAGCTTTATCGATAAGGAAATATGACATCAGAGCTAGATTTCTTGTTCCGATCATTGAAGTCTTTTAATACCCTACAAAGTTAGACAGGAAATACAAGCACTTGCAGATTTATTAAAAGCTAAAATGGCATGATGATGGGATACTCGAAGGTGATCGTAGGGGGTTATACGGATATGGAGGATTAGCCCTACTGGAGATCCTTCTTCACACGAAAAAAACTATGGTCGAAGGATCATATAAATGGATCGACGGATTGAAAATGATAGAAGATGCGCGATGATCAAGAATAATAGGTGATATATACGAAGATTCAGGCGATTAAAATGTTGCATAGACATCTCAGATAAAATCTGAGAACTAAACTGAGAGAAATAAGTGAAGATTCACTTGAGATTTGAAGGATAGAAAACAGTGCAAATGAAATTGAATCTGGAGTCTATTTTGAAGCTCAAAGCTTCACGTTCTTGGCATAGGATTCCTTGCTCAAGAACCCATCTCGGACAACCTCAAATTTTGGGTTGTAACTTGGCAAAATGACCAAGGATCTCGTTGGAGATACACACTGTCTTGGCACTTAATCTGACCTTCACACTGTCACTGGAATTTATAGAGGCTAGAGTGCAAGTCCATGGAATGGCAGATAGCTGATAGAGGCGGCTAGTGGAGAAGTATTTAAAGAGAGGATGACGAAGGTTTCAATGAGTTTTCATGGAAGTTTCAACCTCTATAAACACGAAGGCTTGAGTGTTGGTTTCGCAAGAAGAAGGTGCGTGAGGAGCCTGGCGAATTGAGGGGAAGTTTCTAAGAAAATGAGGATTTGCGTCATTTGAGAGATGAGGCTGGAGGTTAGTGATGATGGAATGACTGTTGGATCTGATGATCCAACGGTTAGAATTAGGGCGGAGGCAAGTGGCTATGATCACCTCCGATTAAAGAGATCAGACGCTGGATGAAGGACGTTAAAGGATGGTAAAGATTTGTTTGATGAAGAAAAGATACGGTGGTTATGATTATATCGGGTGGTGACGCAGGAGTGGACCATGTGGCTAGATCTGAATGTGCCACGTGGTACAACCAGAAATTAGGGAAATTGGATAAATCAAGGTTAATTAGGAAAGAATTGTTTAGAAGTCGATACAGGAAAAATGATAAACATGAAAGTTGCATCTCTCGAAGAGACCTACAACTTTCATGTAGAAGTCAAAGAGATTAGAGGTCACTCATACATAGATAAAAATTAAATACTATTAAACACTATATAATCCATTTTCTCTAATTTTCCTATTACTTATTTTTTGTATTTTTATTTTTTATTCTGCGAACTCACAGGCTTTTGTCTAGCTGGGGCGGAGCCGTAGTTGTAGAAGGTGATGGGAAGAGGAGAAGTGTCTTGGCGTGGAAGTCTTCGGGCGGGACCTGAGGTCTTAGGGATGCCTTCAATGCTACTTGTCAAGCAACTTTAATGAAATCCCTAGATCTTCATTCCTCTCTCTCCGCACTCAATTGGCTTAGCACGGCCCGAACTCCAGCGGTAGTAGAGCAGTTTTCCCGCGCGAAGTAGTAGAATTCTCAACTCAGACTTAGGAAAGAACTCCTTCTACAGCTTTCACAGTCAACTGTCATGAAACAGTGCGTAGGAGCCTTTGGACTAGTGGTCGGTGATAGAAAGGATCTAGTCGAAGCTGATTATAAAGAAAGTGGAAGCGAAGGTTAAGAGAGCCGCAATGAGACCCCTCGCGGAGCGCCGGAGACGTGATGTCGAGCGCACTTTCCCCCTAATTATCCGGTCAGTGAAGGCCACTATATATTTGGGGGAGTCTCGCTATTAATATATATTTCTCGACCCCCATTCCGAGATTCAATTAGGTCTTGCTGGGTTCTGACACACTTGCATCCGCCCCTACCTTCGGGTGCGGGAAAGCATGTCTTTATTTATATACAATTTTATTCTAATTTTTATTTAATTTTTTTAATAAGAAATAAATACATAAAATATTATACTATATTAATATATAATAATTAGTGTTAATTATATACAACACACACATTAGCAATTAGTGTTAATTAGTCAATGAATCATGTTATTAACTTAAGTAAAGGATATAAATATGATCAATTAAGCTGATAAATCTGAGATTTATTAGAATCGTATGGAGTTTAGTGGAAGTGCCACCATCTTTCTAAGAAATAGTTTCAAAGTAGGGTGCAACAAATCCACTTAAGGATCTCAAACCACAACGTTGACCCGGATGGTGCTCCGGACCTCTCTTTCCATAGCCTTCCTGGAACTATACTAGATGGCAGGGATTGCTCTCCGTGAGTACTCATCAGAAGGTAGTACTTAGAAAAGAGAAGTACTATGTGAAAATAAGCATAATTCATCCATGAAAATGTATAAGACAAGAATGGACTAAAATCCATATATAAAAATACCAATGACAGATGAGATTGAAATAACGAATGAATCATAAATCTAAATGGCTCTCTCATATTGATTCTCTCTAGTGGCATTCGATCACAGAATACGTTGACATCAACATAAATGATTAGAATTTGATTTTGCATCCCCCCAGGCTATGTCTAGTATGTCCTGGGGGGGCGTGTAGACTAGATTTCTATATTTCTATAGTGAGGAAAAAATTGCATTATCTTCGGAGTCAGGAGTTCAGGATTGGCCAGGAACCATACATGTCACCTAGCTTGTGAGGTTGAACCTTGTCTTCCCCCAAGGGGTCTTGCTCTTTTTCAAGCTTCTTCTCATTCTTCTTTGGCACCCACATATATGATATGCTAATCATTTATAATGATATAAGGATGATAATAAGCATTTTATAGATAGTCTATTTCATACCTTGAGATATGATCTCAAGGATACCTCTTAGATCTTTGTTCTGAAGTTGTTCAGAAGAAAAGAGAAGAAGGTATTGGGATCGTCACATAAGTGGTGCACCTTGGATATTTCCATTTTCTGGAAAATTCCAAGAAAGGCTTTTTTTACTTAAGATATGGTGCTGACCTGTCTAAAGGGATAGCAGCTCAAGGAGTTGAGGAAGTGAATGCTAAAATTGCTTGCCCTTGTGCATTAGTTATGAGAAGCCAGGTGTTTGCAAGATGTGTACAAAAGTCAGATGTCTACCATGCAGTTGGAGTAGTAAACTGTTATTAATCCTACTGTGGAAATACAAGACTTGATTGTAGTTATGACAATATCTTCAAATATGACAAGTCCAACTCTTATCTTCAAGAGCTTAAGACTTTGTAGACAGTGATCTAAAATAATAAAATAAAAATGAAAATTCTTAACTCCATATACCTTAGGAGATAGAGATCTCAAGGAATAAGGGTATTATGATAAGGATTATGGAAATATTGATTATAATAATTATTAAGCTATAGTTTCATGGATACTATAACTAACAAATTGAGTATTGGTTGCATGACACGCGACATTCACATTGGATGCGAGCATTGTTATTGAGGGATACACAGGTGTCGTAAAAGGACTTGGCATAGTCTCTCAAGAATAGAGTGACTGATCATCTTACCTAGATATATTAAATAGACTATGATTGTCACATGAATGTGTGTTTAAAGATTATCCCATTAATGGCTCTTTGGGTTAGTGGTAGATTGTTGAACATGTGAGCCAATGTCAAGCCATTATGCAATAAATGTTATTGTGAATATCATTCTCTGATCTAAAAATGAGGAATGATTAATTTGCATAATAAGTCCCTTAGTACATTTAGGGTTATGATCATGGCCATATTAATAATCATACAACTCAATTGTTAAATCATAAAGGATGGTGCTTGGATGAATATATAAAGAGCTAGATTGAAGACTTAGATTGAGGACTCATCAAGTACCATCGAATGATTATTAAGATAGGATCTCCAGCCTGAGAAGGAGATGACAATCATTTCTCTAAAGCCTGATATCTAACCGACCTCTTGATGCATGTCCTCTGCATAGGAATAGAGATTCGGAGGTGTTATATAAGTTAGGTCGAAGAGTTGACTTAACAAGATCGAGATAACCAAAGAACTATGTTGTATGTTGTCATGATATAAGCATGTATCCTCTGACCGGAGATAGATGTGTTACTATATGTATGAGTATGTACATTTGGCAGACCAATAGTTTAATTACCTAACCAAGGTCTATACATCGATGCGCTAGTGTGCATGCAAGGGAATATGAGTGATATGATCTCTCAAAGGGATCATACAAGTTCATTACTGAACCGAGATACATGAGATGGCTCATGAGATATTGGGAAGAATCTATGCACGATCGTCTCTCTTTGGAAGCTTGACTGAATTTTAGGTTTGATATATGCTTTTGGAAAGTATACGATCAACACTTGAGTATGATATATGCTTTTTGGAAAGTATATGATCGATACCAACTCCCAATAGTCAAATGATAAACTTAATGATAAAACCTCGAAGAAGACAGTCTAAAAAGATCTAATACTTTGGGTTTAATCTTAGTCTTCTAGTATGCAGGATGTACAGGAATTAGGAATACTTGAAGGTGACGTGATCATAAACGATTGTATAACCATGATGCTTCCATTCCTAAGGAGTAATGAAAGGAGTCTAGATTTTAGTGACTCCTCTCAATTGAAAAGTGATCTGATCTTGGTCCAAATGTTGGACATTGATCTGAATGTGATTCAAATGCAATGAGAAGAGTAGATTTGCGGTCTTGATTTAATAAAGCATCTATGAGAGGCCCACAAATCTGGATTTGAGATGTGATCTCAATATCCAAGTTACTATATGTGGAACAATACAATCACCCTATCCTTATCTCCAAGTATTTGCAGAGAAAGCGTATTATCCTTGAAAGAGTTCCAAGATAATTTTGTTGTTGATATATGTATCTGAGCATTGAGAAAATTGATAATTAAATGTGATTTAGTTATCATGACTAATATGAATTTGATTCATATTATAAGGAGAGTTATCTGAGATGATTAAATGTGATTCAATTATCAAAGATGTGAATGTGAATGTGATTCATATTTTTTGGTACATGAGAATAGAGATCCAAGATGATTAAATTTAGTTATCATGGATATGAATAATGTAGATAGCACCAATTTGGTGAAGAGAAGGCATATGTGTATTAGTTATCGGATGGGCTAATTATTTATTAGTTATCATAGGTAGGTGGAGAAGGTGAAGAGAAGGCTCGTGAAGGTGGTGGCATTGTCGGATGGGCGAATGGTTGGACGGTGACGACAGGCGAGAGCGGCGGAGCTACAGGAACCTAAAACGAAAAATCGAAATCTACTCTAACCTACGGCCTAAAGAAGTTACCTGGTGGATGTAGTCGACTAGGCTGGAGCTCGGGGAGCTCCAGGGTCATTGCCTGCAAGGGAGCATCGGTTCCCGAGGCGGGGCACGCTCGCAGCGGCGCACGACGGCGAAAGCCGCCGGATCAGAGGCTCCCGGCTACCCGAGCCTCATTGCTACTCTCTCTCGCTCCGCTGTTACTCAGGCGAAGTGGAGGAGGTCACAGGCGTCGAGGGGGAGGACCAAAGATGCGTGAAATGGCTGCCGGAGGCGAGGCTTTATATGATTAGGGGTCCGAGAAGACGATGGTCGGGCGAGCAGCTCACAACTCGGATCCCCAAAACCCACCCCGGGCGAGGGTCTCGGATCTACAGGGAATCCATGGAGCCTGGGGTTCGTGGAAATGGTGATCGGGTCGAGCGGGGAAAAAGAGGAGAAGTCGGGTCGTCGCTCGGATCCGCAAGGGAAGAGGGTCCGCGGGGGAAGTTGACCGGGGTCAACAATCCCCCGTGGACCAATCAAATTATTCCGTTTGAAAATTATTTAGAAATTTATTTAAAAATAGTAAATGACTTATTTTCGAAAAACTCAAAACATGAAAAATGTTTATTTATTTTTAAACTATTTTTTAGTGATTTTTATTTATTTTTTTGAAATATATTTAGGTATTTACAAAATATTATTATTATATACATGTATATACATATGTATTTTTTAATTTTTGATTTTTAATTATTTATTTTTATACAAATTATTCCAATTTTATATTTTATTTATTTATAGGATAAAACTTGGAATATTTTGGTATTTTTATTTTATTTTTATTATTTATTTATAGGGGTAAAATAAATAGATATATACAAGTCTGTACGTGGTATATACACAATGTTTTATTTTGATTTTGATTTTTATTCTTTTTATTTTATTTTTGTCTTTATGGTTTTTATTTTATTTATTTACATTATTAAGTATAGAACATACACAATTTTTATGGGATTTTAATTTATTTATTTATAAAGATAAATAAATAGATAAGTGGCTCTTATGTACATGGTGAATATAGACAATAGATAGGGGATTTTATTTTCTTTTTAATTTTCTAATTTTTATTTTGATTTTGTCTTTACAAATATATACAAATAAATACAAGCTTATTTTTATTTTATTTTTAGAGGAAAATATTTTTATTTATTTATTTACAGGTATATACACATATGAGCTTCCTTATCTCTCTCTACTTGGGCATTTATGCGGTCAGGCCCATGCTGAGCCCTCCCTTGGGATTAGGTCGCTCAATATTTATTCTAAATATCTCCCTCTTTTTCTTTTGTCTCTTTATTCTTTTATTTTTGCACAAAAACATGCTAATTATTAAACTTTATACAATGCACGCACTTTGGTAATTATCTGTATTTACAAGAATATACATGTATTTGCAAAGGTTTTTGTAGCTAAAATATAAGAATAAAGAGTGATGAATGGGTATTCATCACCCCCTATACTTAACTTTGCTAGTCCCTTAGCAAACACTTATTTGAAAAAGAAGTGAAAAAGAAAAAAAGAAAAAGAAAAAGAGGAGAATATACATGGATTAAGGCTGATTATTAAACTTGCCTTCATAAAATTGAAATATGGAGCTCGATCAGATCTTTGGATTATTAATGTGTCGGAACCTTATTTGGACTTAAGCTTAAAACTCAACAGTCTCTAAGTTCCACCAATCTATGGACAAGACTCCTCAATAAACCAGATCAAAACAAGTCTACATACACAAACTCTTATGACCATGAATCTTTCCATGCGGTGTAAGTGATATGTAGCTCCCCACCTCAGAAGTAACAAAGAAAAAACCTCCCCCAACCTGGTAACTCTAATGCCTCGGTCTAGCAACTCTTTCCTCGAGAAGCGGGGTATTCCCTTCTAAGTTCAAGGGCAACCGGCTCAGGAAGAGGGGGAAGAAGAGAATGGACCATGGCCAGTGTAGCCATGTATCCTTAGGAGCTCTAACCAGTGTAGCTGAGTCTCCCGCTGCAAGCTTCATGAGATGTAACATGTATACCGTAAGCTTGCGCTTTATTTGACTATATACACTCCGGTGGGATTATTAAATTTTCAATCCGACCCACCACTTTTTTTGGAGTTCTTTTCTTTTTGCACATTTTTTTCATGTGCAACTGTACAACATATCTACATGGTGCAATATATATACAAGGAGTTTTTTCTCGTGAGCCAGTAGACTATCCCTCTTTTGAAGCTTTATTGCAACCCACAACTTCTGTCTTTAGACTTCATCACCACTAAACCAAGTTGAGACGCACTTCCTTCACTAGAAGAAGAAGAGAGGTTCCGCCTAGAAGTACTACCCTCATATGCTACCCCAAGCCAAAGGAAACTGCCTCCTCACCACCTCATCCATGGAGAGCTATGTGTAAATTGCTGGTGCAAGTCAAGCCATTGTCTCTAAGAGTCATGCGTGTGTTGTTAAGTGCTCTACTTAGGCTCATCAAGATGACATATGCTCATAGCCTAGTGGACTCAACGAATTAAGTCCCAATGGACCTGAAAAGCCTTAACCCTAAGTCCTATAAGGTTCATCTTAGAATTAGGTGGATTAAGTTCTTAATCAAGCTCCATTTCCCAATTTAATTCCAGGCTATTTTAAATGTCAACTATGATCCAAGAAAAACTATACAAGTATTTACAAAGATGCTATTTACAAATATTGTCAATCGTGCAAAATTTTTGAAAAATGTTTTGAAACCATGGATGTATGCATGAATGCAAGTTTTGCAAAAATATTTACAAACATTTACACAAGGTTTTTACAAACGTTTTGTTTTCAAAATATTTTGGAAAATTTTTGTACTCTATACATAATTTTGATATACACATATTTACAAATCCTTTACACAAATCATTTTACAATCATTTGTACAAAAATAATTTGTATTAATAAATAGGTATGTGCAGAATGAATTTTATATACAAGGGAGAAAAATTTTAAATTTTATGGGTTTTTAGCCATTTTTATTTAGTCACACACTCACACAAAGTACGAGTTATGGCTAAAGTATATATGAAATATATACACCCCCCCATACTTAGCTCGAACGATGTCCTCAGAGTGATCAAGAGCGATGAGGAAGACATAACTCGTGCTTAGTATAGGGAAGTGAAAAGTGATGGTTGAATACAGAGATGAATGAAATAATAGAATGAGGAGAATCTCGGCTTTTCCGCCTATACTTAGGATCAAATAATCCTAAGTATAGCAGGCTATACACTAAGGGAAAACTGAGTGGCGAATGTACAGGGTCTACCCCCCCTATACTTAGGGTGAAATATCCCTAAGTATAGGCAGCAAAACAAGGGTAGCAAGACACGAAGAAAACAAATATATACAAGAAGGAGGGGCATCACTCCCCCTATACTTAAGGTGAAGACCCTTAAGTATAGGCAACAACAGAAGTGATGAAAGAGAATGAACGAGCAACCCGGTGTTTCCACCCCCCTATACTTAGGATGAGGAATATCCTAAGTATAGCAAAGATAATCCTAAGCGAGACCTGGGGTGAAAACAAGAAAGGAAGAAAGAAAGATTGAACTAAGACAAAACACGTATACACAAAAGAGTAAAATGTTGAGGTGCCTCTCAACAAGCGCTAGATTTTACGCCCCTAGCTGGGCGCAAAGGCTAGGACAAAGCGGTGTCAAGGTTCAGGACGGCATCTGTAAGTCGAATGCCGTACTGTAGTCGCAGTCTCGGTATGAGAACAGCAATGAACTGCAAAGTGTAAACAAAGACACCCAGGTATGCAATCAAACGGGTGTCTGCTACCGGCCAAGGATATGGAAGTAAGTGATCGGGATCCGGTAGCACAAAAGAAATCATCGGCTCTGGATCAGACTGGAGTGGAAGTGTGGAGCTGAAGAAATCAAACGTGGAGAAGGATGGATCAGTCATGGAATCCTCCAGTCAATAAGTGTCTCGAAAAGGTGTGGACAATCAGGATCAGGAGACTCTCGAAGAAAACTGATATCCGATGCACAAATTAGAGACAAATCAGACAGATCATCGAATATCTCCAGTATGGGCTCATCCTCGCGAGGGTCGTCGAGGTGAGAGGACTCAGAATCAGAAAGATCTAAAGACTCGGTTTCGTGCTCCGTCAGATCGGAAACACTCTCAGAAGGTGAAACCGAGTACTCATCGAGTGCAGCATCCTCCCGCAGATAACCCTCGGGGAGAAATGCAAGATCAGAGGTGAAAAGTAGAGGATCAGTATCTAGATAGGTATCTGCGCTGCTGTGAAATATCCACTCGGTGCACCAGGCTGCATCATCATCTGAAATCTGGCTATCGGCAATCTGGAAGCAGGAGAAGGTACTAGTCAACACCGCGGAGGCTGGCAAAGTGTCTGCGGCTGATCCTCGCTCTGCGGCGATGCTGGCTGCCAACTGGTCCTCAGCAAAGGTGTCTATCTCGTCAGAGTGGAGGACAAAAGGCTCGAATACGAGACTATCTGTATCTGAACTCTTAAAGTGGTGTCCCTCATCGAGCTGTAGCTGCTGGGCTGAGTCCTGGCAGCTGTCAGGCTCCGAGATGTATCTCTGCACAAAAGAGGCTGACTCCTCCAGGACTGGAAATTGAAGTGGCTGAATCGATGGTTGTAGTAGCGGGGGCTCCTCCGGTACCTGGAGTATCAGAAGATCTGATATCCAAGACTCGTCGACGAAGAACTCTGGGGCTAACTCGAACTCTAGGTGGAAGACAAATGGGAACTCAAGTAGACTCTGGGTCCGAACCTCTGCTATCGTAGTCATCTCCTCTATCAGTGGTGATGCATCATCCACGTCCTCGGGCTAGTGTGTAGAAGCTGTCTCAGCATGTAATGTGACACACTGCACTAGTACCGTAATGTCCTCATGTGTTGTCCCGAGTACGGCATCTCGCGAAGATGATCGCTGTGAAAGTAAACTCGAGATGGTGTCGAATAGATGAATGTCGGAACTACGGTGTGAACCACCACATGTGGTAATCACCAATGCTATCTGCTCTGCGGTCATCCCCCTCATGGAGATCTCTATCAAGTCTGTCAGTGGAAGTTCGTGATCTGGAAATCTCCTCAAGAGGTCAAGGAACCTCGGCCATGCCTCCTGCAATGGCTCCTGGGGGTCAACTGAAAATCCGATGATCAAAGACCGCATAAACTCTGCTCGACGCTGAGGAAAGTATCTCTGTAGAAACTCTCGGCGTAGCTCTCCCCACGTATCGAATGTCCTCCCCAATCATCGGTTCCATCTCATGGCTCTCTCATGAAGCGTGAATGGGAAGATCCTCCTCATCAGCTCCTTTGCAGTGATATCTGAATATCTCTGTGCTCTGCAAAACTCCTCGAATGCGGACAGGTGAAGATAACGCTCCTCGTGCGCCTCTCTTGAAAATGTCGACAGTCGCTGAATGTAATCCAAATCCAAACTGAATTGACGTAGTATAGAAGCTGACTGAGCTCCCTGTGCTATCTGCTCCTCCATCAATCTGGAATAGGATCTATCTGATGATCTCCACTGCTCTCTCTGATCACGAACAGAGTGCATGCTCAACTCAGCAATGGCCTCGTCCGGGTCTCGTATCTGCTCTGTCTGGTATCCTCAGACTTCAAGCGCAGCATGCCCAGAGTAATGAATGGGATGGGAGGGAGGGAGCGGGAGGTTGGTCGGAGATCCGACCTCCTTAGAAGGTGGACTGGACTGATGGTCAGATGGTGAAGAAAAAGCCGCAAGAGTCGGCTCGAGGTGAGAGGGATCCATCATCCAGGGGTGAAGGAGAAGAAGAAGAATGACGGGAGTAAGAAGAAGAGGGAAAGCAGAAGGGATCTGGAAATCACACAAGATGAAAGAGCAAACCCCCGATTCACCTACGCACACGAGCTGAAGACCGAAAGGGATCGATCAATTATCTTGTCAATTTTATTTTAGGTGATCATTCAGTCTATCAGAGCGATTACGTGAGCTAAACAGGCCGTACAGAAGAGCCGGTAATCAGTCGAGAAAAATTCGGATGTGGCTCTATCCTAAGGTGCAGGTCACTCTCTCGCTCATCCAAACCAAACAAGGAGGGGATTACTCTCCCCAAGACAGATTTGTAATGAGATGTCTTTTAGGTCAAGTGTGATTAGCAGTCCCGATTTTATTGTTTTTCTTTTTTAGATATTTTTCAATAGTCAAACAAATCGCTTAACAAATTTTTCGGTTCTCCTGGTTATTAAGTCCAAAACAGGGGGAGAAGACGAAAAAGCCGATGCGCGATGAAATCAATGATGCATGCAGAGTAAGAGATGCGTACCTGACTCCAGCAGTCTACATGCAAGATGATCCGTGCGGAATTGAAAGACAGAAAATAAACTACCTAAATAGTGCAGGCGGAAAACCGAGTCCCTAAACAGCAATGCTACTCGAAAGAACGACTAGCTGACCACCAGCCTCCAATCCAGAGAGTCCGGTCTAGATCCACCCCTCCTCTTCTCGACAGGTCGAGTTCAGGAGTAGCGCTTGACGGGGCAGGCTCGCGGCGCGTAGGCTCGAAGGTGGTGAATCAACTATTTTTATTAATATTTTATTGTAGGTCCAATTACCGATCTATAGGTACAGGCAGATATATTAGGGTATTTGGATCCTAATTATTACGTCACAGTCAAGCAGAAAATCCTACGGCTAGGGGCTCGAAAAACCGCGAGAAACCGTAAAAGGCAGTAAAGGAAATAAATCGCGTAAAAAGCCGTGAAGAAAACCGAACTAGCTAAGGGGTCCCTCGAGCACACCGGTGCTCGGCGAAACAGACCCCGAAAGTCTAAGTCTCTAGTCCCTGTATTATTACAACAGTTCAAATAATGCGGAAATGTAAATCTAATCTAACCCTATTCTACGGCTAATCCCCGCGGCTATTCCGTGGCTCCCGCGCTTCTGCTCGCTCCTTGCGTCCTCCTACGACTCTGTAGAGAAGAGAGCCGCCTCCGACTCTCGCGGTTGCGTCAACTTCCGAAGAAGCCACCTCGATCCTCGGGCCCTCGCAAGAAAGCAAACAGAGTGTCAGACCAGATTATTCACACAATTACGCAAATAAATGATATATATATACAAAATATGCACAAAAAGCCGTGAAAATAAAATCACGGAAAAGTCAACTACGACTACTCAGCCGTGCTCCCCGGCAACGGTGCCATTCTGATGAGCCAAAAAAATAACCCGAACAACTAAGGGTAGATAAAAAATAGAGCTAAGGTCGTTGCGACCTCAGTCGCTCGACCAATCAATCGGATCAACAAGAAAATATAAGGATCAGACCACCAAACAGAGATAAAAATCGAATAAAAATAATAGTGGCCCTGGATATTAGATTAGCCTGGTATAGCGACCAGGGTCGGACTCAGGGAGCACGTAATGGCCTTGCGGCCTACGAAGTAGTCAAAAATAGTGAAAAATAAAAGACAAATGTTTTTGGTGGATTTTTAATATTTTTATATTTTTTTGGATTTTCAATTAATAAAGAAAATAAGGAAAACAAGGAAACAAGCAACTACACACAATTATTTAACTACTCAAAATTATTCCAAAAATTCAAACAAAAATGTTTTTATGTTTTTTTATAATTTTTTATGTTTTTGGTTAATTTTTGGTGTTTTTCTGATTTTTAGGAATTTTATAAAAATCAAACAAGACAAGAAAAGAGTGTTGTTGTCCAGTCAGACTTAGAGGGCCAAATTAAAATGCAAAATAGCTCTATCAAGGTTTGAAGATAATTTTCCTGTAAAGTAGAAAATACAAGGAAAACATAGGCACTGGAATTATTATTTTTGGATTTTTCTATTATTTGTTAGAATTTATATAAGGTTTTCAAGGTTTTTCAATTTTTATAGGTTTGGTAAATCTAAAAATGACCAAAATTGGTCAGAACATCAAACAACACAAAACAAACACTATCTATTTTTTTGTAATTTTTAAAGTTGATTTAATATGTTTTTGTGATTTTTAAAGCTAGACAGTAAGAAAATTGCGTGTTTTTGAATTTTTAAAAATAATAAATGAAGTCAAAAATGTCTCCAAAAATTGTAGAAAATTTTACACCATGGCAGGAGCCATGTGTCAAATTTTCATCAAATTTGGAGTTGGTTTGCTATTTTATTAAAATCCAACACAAGGGCACAGTACATAGGGACCTGTACGCAATTAAAAGAAGTTCCAGGGGGTTCGGTGCAAAATTCCCAAGAACTCACGTGCAAAGCGCATGACCTGGGGCACTCAGGGACCTATTTGCAAGAAAACTTAAGTCCCTGGACTAAATAGTAACACGTACTAAAAGTCCAGGGGCGAAAGTGTAAATAACCCACTATATATGGCACATGCGCAAATAAAACATTCACAGGGGTATTTCTGCAATTACTCAAAACATGCTTTCATTCATTAACATCCTGAAACATAAAGCCCATACATGCAAATAACCCACCAAAGCACGTGTCGACGCACGTGTTCCACTACAAACAAGGGTATAAAAGCAAATATAGGAAAGAACAAGGTCCTCTAAGCAAATTACCCAACTAAAATAAAGGTTCTTAAATATTTACTGGACCTAAGATTAACAACTAAAAAGCTAAGGGCCTAAGAAGAAATTACCCTTTATTTAAGTCGAGGGTCGGATGCTCGCCACGTGGAGATCGGACGGTGGAGAAGAGGCGCGGCTAAGCAAGGGATCCCTTGGTGCTCATCCAACGGCTAGGGTGGTGAAGGCGCCACGTGGTAGATCGGATGGCTGCAGAGTGGTGGCCCTTCCCCGAAGAAACTCCGCTCGAATCGAACGGTCGGGGAGGCTTCTCTATCGGGTGGCTGAGATCTCGTCTGGAGCAAGAGGACGATCGGATGGCTCTGGAGGGTCCTGGATGAACTGACGGCCGGCGAACTTCGCTGGTTCGAAACTCGCGCGTGGGGACTCCTCAGAGGCTGCTGAGATGCTGAGAAGAAACACCTCGGTGTTCCGCAGCCAATAGACATCTCTGATGATGGCGGGGAGCTCTGGAGAGCTCCGGCGACGATGAAGAATTGGAGCACCTGTGCTCTGAAGTTCCGACCTCCAGACGAGGTCGTTCTGGCCTAATACCTGCACAGGAAGAAAGAGGGGTCGAGGGCAAACTGCCTCGACCCGTTAGCGCACATGAACAGTGAAGGGTGCGACGGTATGGAGGTCCTCCGGCGAGCGGCGGAGGGGGAGGACCGGGTTCCTGCTCCAGGTCGAGTCAGGGGGGATGGGTAGGTGGAGAAGGTGAAGAGAAGGCTCGTGAAGGTGGTGGCGTGGTCGGACGGGCGAATGGTTGGGCGGAGACGACAGGCGAGAGCGACGGAGCTACAGGAACCTAAAACGAAAAATCGAACTCTACTCTAACCTACGGCCTAAAGAAGTTACCTGGTGGATGTAGTCGACTAGGCTGGAGCTCGGGGAGCTCCGGGGTCATTGCCTGCAAGGGAGCGTCGATTCCCGAGGCTGGGCACGCTCGCGGTGGCGCACGGCGGCGAAAGCTGCCGGATCAGAGGCTCCCGGCTGCCCGAGCCTCACTGCTACTCCCTCTCGCTCCGCTGTCACTCAGGCGAGGTGGAGGAGGTCACAGGCGTCGAGGGAGAGGACCAAAGATGCATGAAATGGCTGCCGGAGGCGAGGCTTTATATGATTAGGGGTCCGAGAAGACGATGGTCGGGCGAGCAACTCACAACTCGGATCCCCAAAACCCACCCCGGGCGAGGGTCTCGGATCTACAGAGAATCCATGGAGCCCGGGGTTCGTGGAAATGGTGATCGGGTCGAGCGGGGAAAAAGAGGAGAAGTCGGGTCGTCGCTCTGATCCGCAAGGGAAGAGGGTCCGCGGGGGAAGTTGACCGGGGTCAACAATCCCCCGTGGACCAATCAAATTATTTCGTTTGAAAATTATTTAGAAATTTATTTAAAAATAGTAAATGATTTATTTTCAAAAAACTCAAAACATGAAAAATGTTTATTTATTTTTAAACTAATTTTTAGTGTTTTTATTTCTTTTTTTGAAATATATTTTAGGTATTTACAAAATATTATTATTATATACATGTATATACATATGTATTTTTTAATTTTTGATTTTTAATTATTTATTTTTATACAAATTATTCCAATTTTATATTTTATTTATTTATAGGATAAAATTTGGAATATTTTGGTATTTTTATTTTATTTTTATTATTTATTTACAGGGGTAAAATAAATAGATATATACAAGTCTGTACATGGTATATACACAATGTTTTATTTTGATTTTGATTTTTATTCTTTTTATTTTATTTTTGTTTTTATGGTTTTTATTTTATTTATTTACACTCTTAAGTATAGAATATATACAATTTTTATGGAATTTTAATTGATTTATTTATAAAGATAAATAAATAGATAAGTGGCTCTTATGTACATAGTGAATATAGACAATAGATAGGAGATTTTATTTTCTTTTTAATTTTCTAATTTTTATTTTTATTTTGTCTTTACAAATATATACAAATAAATACAAGCTTATTTTTATTTTATTTTTAGAGGAAAATATTTTTATTTATTTATTTACAGGTATATACACATATGAGCTTCCTTATCTCTCTCTACTTGGGCATTTATGCGGTCAGGCCCATGCTGAGCCCTCCCTTGGGATTAGGTCGCTCAATATTTATTCTAAATATCTCCCTCTTTTTCTTTTGTCTCTTTATTCTTTTATTTTTGCACAAAAACATGCTAATTATTAAACTTTATACAATGCATGCACTTTGGTAATTATCTGTATTTATAAGAATATACATGTATTTGCAAAGGTTTTTGTAGCTAAAATATAAGAATAAAGAGTGATGAATGGGTATTCATCACCTACTAAATGAAAATTATGAAAAAAATATCATTTTTATACTTGCAAACTATTTGCATCATTATAACAATAGATTAACGAGTAAAAGTAACATTCCATTCTATCACTTCTTCTACGGTATGACAAATACTCCAACATCCACTCTAAAATAAATGAAAATCACAAGATATAAATAAAATTATTGAGAACTTGATGTTGGGGAAACTAAATAAGCACATACGTAAGAGCTGATACAATTATCATCATAACAGATAATAAGTTAATGCGATCAAGTTTTCATATACATGTATTAATAATTTAATATACACATATCATTAAATTAATTGAAAAAGAATAATATACTAAAATATATTCGATGATGTTGATACCTGCGCGCATTTCTTGCGAGCAATGGAGGAAGGTTGAATTAAATCAATAGAAGTGAATGCTGGGATGGTGCCCAAACGACTACGTTGAAGTTATGACATAGGAAATTAACAGAATTTATTTCGTTTACGTTGTCATGTTGAGAAATTGAAAATAGAAAGGGAGAAGAATAGACGTGTTGCATGCACCATGTATTAGTATTATGGAAATAAACATTGTGGATAATCACGTCCGCTATTTTGAAAAATAATTAACATTGAATTTTCAATTTTTTAGAATTTAAATGTTCTTCCAATAATTAGGGAGGAGGAAGCCAATCTCATTTCCCTTATTTTTAGGGGGAAGGCCCGTCTAGAGGATAGGATGGATGCGATCTTATTTTTCCTAAAAAGATAGAGGAAGGTATGGGTCGAGATTTTTTCTCCTAAAATTAAGGAGATACAGGGGGGGAAATGCATGAACTTCTAAAAATAGTAAAAGGAGAAGGCATGGAGGAACGGGGGGGGGGGGGGGGGGCTGGCCCCCTCCCGTCCCCCCTCTCTCCGTCCCTGACATCACAGATACCGATGGGTTCTGATTCTCCTTCTTCTGGACGTCCGAGCACCTCCGTATCTTTACCTGTTGCATTTGGATAGACTTCAGCATCCCATCCTTTGTTGGAGGTTACGGCAGATGGGAGGTAAGATTTTAATAAATTTTGTCATTTAAAATTTTCCAAATATTTATAAATTGTATCATGTTTATAAATTTTACCAAATGTATGAATTTTTTGAATAGCAACAGGGTGACAAAGGAGATAACCAACATAATCAAGATACACTTGACTTGCATGTAATTTAGATGGTGTCACATCCCTGCAACAGAACAGGAGAGACTGTTTGACATGTTTCTGGTAAGAAAAATTTCTAAGAAGCGATATAGGAATTTTTGGTCAAGTTTTTTGGATCTGATATTTTGTTGTAATTTTCAGAGTAGGTATCACCTTGGTTCTGGTTTGGGGAAGGAGGCTTATCATTGAGCCTTTATTCGTTTGGCGGAAAAGAGAATGAGCGATGCATTTTTCAAGGCAAGGAGAGACTCGCATGCAAAGATGGGATGCAAGGAGATGAATTTTGAGGAGATGAAGAGGTTCCCACCGACATAGTGTACGGAGGATAGGTATTATATTTCTTAAATAATTTATAATAAACTTTTTAAAGTAATCAATAATCATAACATATTCCTTGCAGATGGGTAGGTTTCTGTGATGCATTCATTGCGGATGCGGAGTTTGGAAGAAGATCTACGGCAGGGTGGACAAACCGCCAAAAACAAATGATTAAATCGATAAGTGGCTCTAAAAGCCACAATCAGATTAGAGCGGAGATGGTATTACAATATAAAATTAATTTTTTAAAATCTACTTTAATATAATGTAATGTTGTAATCACATCTTAAAATTTTTTCCAGGCAGCTAGGTTGGAAAGAGAACCCTCTTTTCAGAAGTGGTGGTCGAGGTCTCACATGAGTGGGAAAGAAGGAGAGTCGCAATAGTCCACTCCTGAAAAAGGAGTTGGTAAGTCTATCAATTTATTTGCAATTGAAAGATATATTATAACTAATTTTTCTATATTTCACTTTGTATTTCAGGATCGTTATTGGGTACTATCTGTAGAAAAATGGGGTGGTGATCCAACTGGAGAGCAACCACCGTTTGATAAAGCAATCTCGAAGCAGGTATAGATAAATATTATCTTACTATACTCATTTCTAATATATAATTTCATATTAAACAATGAAAATCTTATAAGGTGTTGGAGGAAAGGGACGTTGTGGCGAACATGAAGCAGACGCTTGGTGGTCTTCTTCCATACTATGTGGAGGAACATCGTCATTCCTATTATGCATACTCCCAGCCGTCGTAAACACAACCACATTTGTCCCAATCATCAATTCCAATGGAGTCGCAGATGGCGATGATGGTGGAGCAGGTGACGAAGCTCCGAGAAGATTTCATGGCGTACATGTAAGTATTTTACTTAAAACGAGTAATAATTTTATATTTCTATATCTACAAAATGTAAGTAACAGGTATATATCTTCCATATATAGTATAGGTCACAAGGGCGTGCATCTCAACCCGAGGAGATTGAATCCGATGAAGAAGAGGAGGAGGAGAACGACCTTGAAGAAGAGGCACAAATGTATGATAGGTTCAAAGAAAAAGAGAAGGAAAAAAAGAAATCAAAGCAGGGTTTAATGTCTAATTTTTTAGATCAAAGAAGAAGTAAATTGTTGTTCGTATTGACTTGTATTGTTGTTAAACTTTTAGCATGTCTTTTAATTTATATGAACTTTAGTAGTATAATTTGTTGTAATTTTACTTGTCGTTGTTGCTTTGAACATATATTTGTAGTATTTAGATGTTAAATTTGAATGTTTATTTTTAAGTTCGTGTATATTGCGTGACTTCAACTTGTCAGTGCTAGTTATCTTAGTTGACGAACTGGTATACAATATATACGCTTAGCGAGCTTTGATAAACACCTGCAGTGGTTTATTGGCAGGCTATCCAGGTTCGACGGGACGTCAAAACCCCGTCGAACTTGTAAAATTTTTTCCTGGAAATCAGTTTGGACGAGCACATGTGCTCGCTAGGTGCTCCGTGACTGATCGACCTATTTAATAGGGGTGATCATTTCGGTAAGCACATTTATGCACGCCAGCAAATGGGCGAGCACATAGCGTCCCAATGTGCTCGCCAACATGCCGGAGCGACTCTCGTAGACGCGAGCACGCCCTGAACGAGCACATGTGCTCACCCAACACTCAGGCGTGCACATGGCGTGCACTTGGCGTGCGCATGACGAGCCATCATGTGCACGCCAATCCTGTCTTTTTGTGTAGTGATAAATATATTGCGGATGGTGTTCTGACTTCTGGTGGACTCTATGAAATGTGCATTGATGAATCTGTCATGAATGTTACTACCACTAATAAAAGCCTAAAAGGACGAGGGAGGATGATTATACTGTGATTTGACATAAGGCTTGGTCATTTATCTGTTAATAGTATCAATAGGTTGATAAAAGATGGACCCTTAAATTTTCTACTGGTCCAATCTTTACCTACCTGCGAACATTGTATTCAAGGTAAAATGACCAGAATGCCTTTCCGTAATAAGGTTACAAGATGCAAGGGTATTCTTGATCTAATACATACTGATGTATGTGGTCCCTTCAATACCGCATCACGGAATGGATTTCGATATTATTTGACATTTATCGATGACCATTCATAATACAGGTTATCTTCCTATTACGTCATAAATCTAAAACTTTGAAAAGTTCAAAGAGTTCAAAGCTTTGGTTGAGAACCAAACAGATAGGAAGATTAAATGGATTCAATCTGACCGAGGTGGCGAGTACCTCTCAGATGAATTAAAGGAATACCTCAAAGAGAATGGAATTGCCTCTAATATCACTCCTCCTGAAACTCCCCAACTTAATGGTGTTGCTGAAAGACACAACATGACTATCATGGATATGGTCCGTTCAATGACGAGTAAAGCGTATTTACCTCTTAGTATCTGGGGATATGCAGTAGAGACTGCGATATATATCCTGAATAAAATTCCTAGCAAGCCTGTACCTAAAACTCTTCATGAGCTTTGGTATGGTACCAAGCCTAGTATAAAACACTTGAGGATTTGGGGTTGCTTGGTTCATGCGAAGAACGTGGACGCAAGTAAGCTAGAATCTCGCACTAGAGAGTGCTACTTCATTGGGTATGTTAGAGATGGAACTGGATACTAGCTCTATGACCCTAAGACTCAAAAGGTATTTGTTTCTAGAGATGTAAAATTTATGGAAGATGACTTCCTTAAGAGTCAAGACAAAAATGAAGTAAAGGAACTCACTGAATCCCCTAAGGATACTGAGCTTCCTGAACCCGAAACTGAAGAGATAAATGAAGATGAAACGCCCGTATCTCCTCGAAGGAGTTCAAGGGTGGTTGCACCACCTGAAAGGTATGGATTCCTTGTGTCATCCGAAACTGACAATGATCCAGCTTCATTTGATGAAGCACTTGCGAATCAAGATATGGACAGATGGATGCTAGCAATGAAGACAGAGATTGACTCCATTCATAAGAATGGTGTATAGACCCTAGAGGATCCACCTAAAGGGATAAAACCCATAGGGTGTAAATGGATCTTCAAGAGAAAAAAGGGGATCTGGTTGGAAGGTAGAGACCTTCAAAGCACGGCTCGTAGACAAGGGTTACACATAGAGAAGGCATCGATTATGATGAAACAGTCTCTCCTGTGGCTATGCTTAAGTCCATCAGGACATTGCTAGACATCCGGCAGATGGACGTCAAGACGGATTTCCTCAATGGATACCTCGAGGAGGATATCTATATGGAGCAACCCCAAGGCTTCATAACAGAGGAAGGAAAAGTATGCAAGTTGAATAAATCCATCTATGGGCTCAAGCAAGCTTCTCATAGCTGGAATATCATATTTGACGAAATCATAAAGAATTATGATTTTGTTCAGAATCCTGATGAGCCTTGTGTGTACAAGAAGCTTAGTGGGAGCGTCATCGTGTTCATCATGCTTTACGTAGATGACATCCTTATCATTGGGAATGATACGAGAATAATGACCAGTGTTAAGATTTGGCTATCCCATACCTTCTAGATGAAAGATCTTGGAGAAACCTTATATATCTTGTGTCTGAAGCTGTTCAGAAATAGAGAAAAGAGGATTTTGGGATTGTCACAACATGGGTACATTAAGAAAATCTTGGAACGTTTCCGTATAGAGAATTCCAAGAAAGGCTTCCTTCCTTTGAGACATGGTATCCACCTGTCTAAAGAAATGGCTCTTCAAACTGTTGAGGATAAGAAAGCCATGGCTGGATACCCTTACGCATTAGCTGTGGGAAGTCTAATGTACGCTATGATGTGCACGAGGCCAGATATCTTCCATGCAGTGGGAGTGGTAAGCCGTTACCAATCCTGCTATGGAGAACAACACTGGAATGAAATAAAGAACATATTTAAATATCTAAGACGGACACAATATTATGTCTTGGTCTATGGAGATGGTGATCTCCAAGTCTTGGGATATACAATTTCTGACTTCTAGTCTGATATTGATGATCGAAAGTCGACATCAAGGTTTATGTTCTTGTTGAACGGTGGTGCTGTGAGCTGGAGAAGCAAGAAGCTGGACACTATGGCATATTCAACAGCATAAGCCGAATACATAACCACATCGGATGCTGCGAAGGAGGCGGTGTGGTTGCGCAAGTTCATACTGGAACTTGGCGTAGTTTCCTCAGATGCTCCCATCCTGTTGCTCTGCGATAACATAGGAGCCATTACCCAGGCAAAGGAACCCAGGTGGCATCAAAGAGCAAGCACGTGGAAAGGAAATACCACATCATTCGGGAGATTCAAAAGCATGGTGACATCGTCCTCACCAAGTGGCCTCTGCCGACAACGTTGCTCATCCTCTTACCTAACCTCTGATTCATAAGGTTTTCGACTAGCATGTAGTGAGTATGGGTTTAAGGATTGTACCTGAATGGTTCTGAGGGCTAGTGGGAGATTGTTGGACATGTGAGCCCTGGGCGAACCATTCCTACAATAAATGTTATTGTAATGTTTGATATATCAATAAAAGTTATTGGTTTATTTCACTCCCAATCTGAAATTAAGTGAATGAATGCACTATAAGGTCCCTCTGTATAAATAGGGTTATGTACCATGACTGTATTGACATCATAAAGCTGTTGATTCAATTGTTGAATCATAGAGGCTGGTGCTTGGATGAATATCTAAAGAGTTAGATTGAGAACTCATCAAGTACCGTCAAATGATCATCAAGATGTGATCTCCAGTCTGAGTAGGAGATGGCAATCCCATCTCTAAAGACTGATATCTGGCCAACCTCTTGATGCATGCCCTCTGCATAGGAATATAGATTCGGAGGTGTCAGATTAGTTAGGTCTAAGAGTTGACTTAACGAGATCGAGATAACCAAAGTCCTACATCATATGTTGTCGCGTTATAGGCACACATCCTCTGACCGGAGACAGATGTGTTACTATATTATATGTCTGAGTATGTACATTTGGTAGACCAATAAGTTGATGACCTAACCAAGGTCTATATACTGGCGAGCTGGTATGCATATAAGGTCATATGAGTAATACGATATCTCAAAGGGATCATAAAGGTTCACTTCTGAACTGGAAGACATGAGCTCACTCATGAGATATTGGGATCGATAAATTCCATGCATGGTCGTCTAGCTTATGAAGCTTGACAGAATTTAGAGATATGATATATGCTTTTGAAAGTATATGATCGATGCAAAATCCCAATGATCAAATGAGAATCTTAATGATAAAACCCTGAAGGTGACAGTCTAAAAGAGATCTATAACTTCAGGATTATTCAAGGTCTTCCAGTATGCAGGATGCACAGGTATTGGGAATACCTGAGGGTGATGTGATCATAAACAATTGTATAACCATGACGCTTCCATTACGCGGGAGTGATGAAACAGGTCTGGATTTTAGTAACTCCTCTCAGCAGAGAAGTAACTTGATCTTAGTACAAATGTTGGACATTGATCTAAATGAGATTTAGATGCAATGAGAAGATTAAGTTTACGGACTTGGTTTAGTCAAGCATCTATGGGAGGTCCGTAAGATACGTATTTGAGATATGATCTCAATGTCCAAGTCACTATACGTGGAACAATACAATCGCCCTGTCCTTATCTCCAAGTATCTGCGGAGAAAGCACATTATTCTTGAAAGAGTTCAAGAATAATTCCTTTGATGAATTATGTATCCAAGCAACCAAATCTTTGATAATTAAATGAGATTTTATTATCAAGAATAATATGAATATGATTCATAATATGAGAATGATTATCCAAGATAATTAAATGAGATTTAATTATCAAGGAAATGCAAATTGTGGATATTACTATCCATACTATCCATAAATATCAGTGTATATTATAAATATGATTTATAATATATCAGAGAAGGCATCTTTTTAAATAACATTTATTAATTGATTGTTAATGTAAATTGGATTCACATTAAGCAATTAATTGGAAATGTAATTTACATTTTTTGTTTGGGTTGTGAATGAGATTTTAAAATTTTTTCAATGGTATGATTGAAATATTCACTAATTATTTTGGAATTAATTCAGTGGATGTATTTGCAATAAATGTTGTTGCAAATTAAGAGATAATGAGATAATATAAAAAGAAGATAAAATTCCCAAATAAAAAGGGTAATGTCACCCTTGAATTAGTCATGGGTGATGCCCCCCCTTTTTTAGGAGAGGATTATTATATTTATTTTATTATCTTATGATAATTAATTTTATTGAGTAAATTATGTTGATGATAATGCAACATATATTTAATTTAATATAAATTAATAAGTTGTTGTTTTTAAACAACTATGATCATGGCCATTGATTAGAAACACAAATCAATCTAACCATTGATTTTGTGTATCCCATGGACTCCCAAACTAATATATAAGAAGGGTAACCCTAGACCTTGGAAAATACATACGTCTACTCTCTCTCTACTCTCATTCTCACGCCTTCTCTCTCTCTAAAGGTGGTCGTCCGCCTTAAGATCTTAAAAGAATTGCAGTTGTAGTTACGCCATCGTGCTGTCGCCTCGATTCCTCATGAATCTCCGTCTTCTTTGATGCTTCTTGCACTATAAGGAGATGTCGTATTTTGTGGGATGAAATCAGGAGATTCAAGGCTTGGATCTTCATCGTGGATTGCAGGAAGCATGCGTCTCATCATCGCGCCCGCAAGTGCCTTCTTCTTGGATCGGACTTGAGTCAGTAGTATCTCTTACTTTAGATATCAAGTGATCGCAACCACTCTTCAAGAGGTATCTCTAATACTTTGTGGTTAGATGAAACGATCCAAGAAATGTTATTGGGATCATGTGGTTTCATCATACGATTTAAAAATTTTAAATTTCGCTGCACCAAGCGACTAGTCGCTCCGGTCGCATAAGATGCGATCATCATGCTTTCATGATGCGCTTAAGGATTTCCCCATATCCTTCACCCACATGCCATGATTCGTGTATGTTTATATATATATATATATATGAATAATGGTACACGTTAGTTTTGTGGTTGTAGAATAGGAGTGCTATTAGCATGAAATTACAAATAAGGTTTTAGCAAATAATGGAGAAAAGGTTAAGGTAGATAACGTCTATACAAAAGATCAGAAAGTGACCATGCATATATACATGCTAACATGTGTTAGCATTGAGAAGTAATGTAAAGGTCGGCGGAGGTACTTCTATCGTGGAAGGTAAAAATATATACACATAAAAATAATGTAAGTATATTATATCTAGGAATCAATAGTTGCAGATTGAAAGAGAGAGCCGCATCCCACTCATAGCAGATCGGGATTTCTTCGTTTATGTTCCAGGTTCGTTATCCATTTAAAATTTTATGGTTTCATTTCATATTACCAATTAGGGATCGAGTAATCTCTCTTTGTTGTTCATTCTACCTAATATAATATGCCAAGATGAGAAAAATCATAGTGGCTTAAGTTCAACGGATTCTGTAGCATGTATGCTTAATTTATCAACTGATGTTATTTGGATATCAAAGAATAATACCGCACTTGGAAGATACAACAACAACAAAGCCTTTTCCCACAATTAAGTAGGGTCGGCTACATGGATTCTTCGCCTCCATTCAGATCTATCTTGGGCCAATCCCGGGCTTATATCCACAAAACTAAGATCCCTTCGTATGGCCTCTTTCCAACACTTCTTGGGTCGTCCTCACCCTCTCTTGGCCGGCTCAACATCCCAACACCCGCATCTCCTAACCGGTGCATCAATTGATCTTCTTTGCAAAAGTCCAAACCATCTTAAGCGGTTTTCTTGCATCTTATCCTCGATCGAATCTGCACCAACTTTCTTTCTGATTGCATCATTCCGAATCTGATCTTTACGTGTGTGTCCACACATCCACCTTAGCATTTTCATTTCTGCTACATTCATTCTCTGCACATGTCTATGGTTCACATGTCAACATTCAGATCTGTAAAGCATAGTAGGTCTCACGGTTGCTTTGTAAAACTTTCCTTTAATATTTAAAGGACTTTTCTTATCACAGAGAATAGTAGAGGCCCCTCTCCACTTTAACCAGCCTGCATTTATTCTATTAGTAATATCTCCATCAATTTCCCCATCATGTTGCAGAAAGATCCCAGATATCTAAATGAATCTCTCTTCTGAATGTTATCATCACCAATCTTCACCTCGATTCCTTCACCATTGCTTCCATCAAAGGTGCACTCCATATATTCTGTCTTAGCCCTACTTATACGAAATCCTTTAGTCTCCAACTCACATCTCCATACCTCAAGCTTCTCATTTACTCCATCTCTAATCTCTTCAACTAACACAATATCATCAACAAATAACATACAACAAGGTAACTCATCCTGAATGTGACCGGTCAACTCACTATAATCAAAGTAAAAAGAAATGGACTCAAAGCAGAACCTTGATGTAAACCAATGTTGATGTCAAAATATCCAGTCTTCCCAGACGAGGTCCTTACACAAGATAAAGCCCTATCATACATGTCCTTTATGAGGTTAATGTATAGGACAAGTATTTTTCTCTTCTCCAACACTCTCCACAATATATCTCGTGGGACAGAATCATAAGCCTTCTCCAAATCAATAAAGATCATGTGGAGATTCTTCCTTTTATCTCTATAAATCTCCATTGTTCTCCTCAGCAAATAGATCGCTTCAGTCGTTGAGCAACCTGGAATGAATCCGAATTGGTTTTCTTTTACATCGAAAATTTGCCTCAACCTTATTTCGATCAGACGTTTCAAAATTTTCATAGTGTGACACATCAGCTTGATACCTCTATAATTTGAACAATTTTGAATGTCTCCTTTATTCTTATAAATAGGCACCACGATACTCCTCCTCCAATCTTTAGGCATTTTTTTGCTTCCCCAAATAACATTGAATAGATTCGTAAGCCAAATCAAACCACGCTCACCTAAAACTCTCCATACTTCTACAAGGATGTCACCCGGTCCTATACCTTTTCCAGGTCTCATAACCTTCAAAGCCTCCTCTACTTCCTTTCTTTGTATCCGTTTATAGGATGCACGATTCAAGTAACTTTCACAACAAGCTAGATCACCTAAAGTGATATCTCTATTTCCTTCCCCAATGAAACGTTTATGGAAGTACTACTCCTATCTAGTCTTTATATCCTTCTGAGTAACAAGCACATGACCTTCCTCGTCCTTAATGCATCTTACTTGAGAAAGGTCTTTGGTTTTTCTTTCTCTTGCTTTGGCCAACCTGAATATATCCTTCAAACCTCCTTAGAGTCAAGATTTTTATACAAAACTTCATAGGCTTTTAACTTAGCTTCGCTTACAGCCTTCTTTGCTTCCTTCTTCGCTATTTTGTAGTTTGTGACAGTTTCCTTTGTTCTATCCTTAGACATAGCTTTAAAGCAAGCTCTTTTTATTTTTAGCTTCTCTTGCACCCCTTCACTCCACCACCAAGCCTCCTTTTGACATGGAGCTCCTCCCTTTGACTCTCCTAGCATCTCTTTGGCTACCTTTCGGATACAAGATGCTACTGCCTCCCACATCTTGTTTGCACTACCGCTACAATCCTAAGATAAGTCTTCTAAAATCTTCTCCCTGAAGCTTGCTTGCTTCAGTGAAAGATTCCACCATCTAGTTCTAGTTATCTTAAAAACCCTCCTTTTCTTTACCAACCCTTTCATTTGTATATCTAAGACTAACGAACGATGTTGAGTTGTCAAACTCTCTCATGGGATTACTTTGTAGTCTTTACAACACAACCTATCTCTTCTCCTCAATGCAAAGTAATCTATTTGTATTCTAGTTGGCCCACTCTTATAAGTAATTAAATATTCCTCCCTCTTCTTGAATCCATGTTGAAAAGATCCGACTGTCATGAGGCAACTTCTTAAATGGTATTTTTTTTAGGAAAAGTACTATTTAGGAAGTTGTCTCTGACTATTTTACGCTGGTTGTCGGCTACCTAACGCAACCCTCCTCATTTACCTGGGCTTGGGACAGGCCATGGCTGAGTTAAAAGAATGGGCGCAAGACGAGGACTTCCCAGGTGGTCACCCAACCTAGTACTACTCTTGCCCAAGAACGCTTAACTTCGGAGTTCTGAAGGGAAGCACGCTTAACTGGTAATAATGTGCAAATTCAAAAGCTAATGGGCACTGTATATTGTAAAAAAGGTATTGTAAAAAAAGAAATGGAGGGAGCTTATCATTGTACTTTGATTCGGTAGTCCATATCTATATATGTTTTTTCAGTTCCCTCACTAGATTATATCTTTTATAATATATTAACAAGACTTAAGTCAAATCACTGAAGACCAACGGTTGAAAATTAAAAAAAAAGATTTAGTAGAGGTTGAAAATGTTTTAGATGATATAATATTAGAGGACTTATATGAATGCATAAAAAATGATATTAAAGTCCTCAATTATAGACCATTCAAATTTTTACTTAAATAAGCAAAAACCTAAATTTTAGCCACTAGTAAATATATGTATTCTAATAGATTCGTATGTGACATGTTGTTTATAGAAGAAAAATAAAAATAATACTAAGTATGCATAGTTTCTAAAAAAAGGTTTTATTTGTGAGCAATTATACGAGATTTGAATACCACTAGCGTATTGACCATAGAATTATGATTTAGACAGAATGACATGCAGAAAATGCTGAAATTCTGAGGATCTGTTTACTAATGGGAGTGTGGCGACAACTTAACTATAAAGATTAGATTTTCACATTCAAATCTCAGGTGAGTGGTCTCAAGCTTATTTTAAGTTATAACCCATATTTTCACATGTACATTGCAATATTATGGTTTTTGATGTTTTCTGATTATACAATTGTGTGTGTGTGTATATATAATCTAGCTTGATAATCAGATAAGTTTTATTTCCATCCAAGATGAAGGCATCTTAGTAAAGTTAGTATTATATTTAAGTTTAATGTATGGTAGAAAAGCTTAGTTTTATATTTGCATATTGAGAATGTTTGATACTAATTAAGGTTTATAGTATTCAATTATGTTGCTTTAGTACCACAAAAGTTTTCAGATATAAACAGATAATTTCAATATGATGATATGATTCAGATATCATAAATTTCTCAGCTTACAATTATATTACTATGGATTGGAAAATATGTTAGAAATAATGAACACCACAGTAGCTCTCATACATAATTATGAACTAGCCATCAGCTATGATGATGTCATTAAATATGACCCTGAAACACGTCATCCGATATGGTAACAACAATCAGATATGGTTTAGAGAACGTTGGGTCCACAATCTGTGTACACATAAGCTTTGGGAGTATGCAAGGTGTTCTTCGACCTCTGAGGTTGTCTACGCAAATGACTCAGTTTGTTTCAGTGTCATGGACTTAGTATGTTAGCCACAATGGTGTTGATAGAACAGTTAGAAAATAGAAATTGCCATATTGTAGTATTGCATTTTATTTCACATAGCAAGCGAAGTTATTTTAAAAATAGCCAATAATGCTTGAGATCCACTCACTGAGTCTATGCTTATTTAGAGTTTGGACTCAACATTCTATTATTAAATGTTATTTATAGATACACATGAGAATGAGTCATAGGAGGCACGAGGGAATGAACTAAGTCTTTTGCTGACAGTTGGGTTTCTTCACGCCATCTTCATGATGTTGCATCAAATTTTTGGCTCCTCAGGTAAAGTGAGTAGTGACTTGGAAGACTTGATGTTTTTGTGAAGTGAAAAAATTTCTATTTAACTTTGGCAGTAGATGATGGGTGTACACAAGGACAATGGAAACGTGTTTGGCATTATGAATGTGGATTATGACTTGGGTAGCTGTGAAAGTTAATTATTCCAAAAAAGTTGTGCAAAGTTTTATATGATTTGTTTTAGGTATAGGGTAGCATTTGAGAGCCAATAAAAATGAGAAATTATTATCAATATTTTATAAACATATTAATTATGATTAAGATGATTAGACAAATTAAATACCACACTCATCCAACCTAGCGGGGCATGTCGTGACATTAATACATCTATAAGTGTAAACATCAGTAAATGGAGTCTGTTCACGTGAAATCCATGCATTAAAGAGACTCATGAATATTTGTCTGTAATTCCAAGCAATATGGAACACGCAAGGAATTTATGTTTAAAAATGATATACTTATGAATATTTGCATTGATTAATATTTTTCAAATTTACATAACTACGCATCAACTTTTATGAATATTTATGTTTGTGTGTGTGAATATATGAGTGTGTGTTCTTTAACATGTTTTGATACTAATATTTCAGTGATATATTAATAAATCAGAATTGTTTTATGATTTCATCTAATGGGCAAATGTAACTATGTCAGAAAAATATAATTTTACAATTGTGCCCTTTCCAGATTTTTTGATAAAACTTTTGCCCCTATCTTTTTGAAATTACACTTTGCCCCTTCATTATTACAAAAATCGTAATAGTGTCCTTTCATTGTTAATTTCTTATACGTGTGCCCTTATATTACATGAATGAAACAACAATAGTATGAATTTTGTGACAATATATGGGTACACGTGTAATTACAGAAAAGTCAAGAACATAAGATTATCGGAAAACTTTGGAAGGGTGCGAGTGTAAAATCCCAAAAATGTGATGTAGGCAGTCTCCAACATGCGTTTATAGCATGCAAGACTCAAATTCTGTGCCCATAAATCAAATAATTATAGAATCTAAACATCAATTAAATTTAGATGCATATTTAACTTATTTTTCTCATAAATATTTACAGCCAACAAAAAACTCTCAAAAACAAACTATTAACATATAAATGATATACGTGTAATTATGCATAAGGTAAGGTTATTTGTGTATTAATATTTATAAGGACATCTATACAAATTTCTCAAGAAGATAAAAAAATTAACCTACGTGTCTTTTAAATAAAGGAGGGATATATATGCATAACTATATATAGAATAAAAGAGCGCTTATGCAATATTAAATAATTATAGGATAATCCATGTAAAATATCTAAACGTTACCCTTTCCAGTGAAAGTTAAGTTATTTATTCAATTCATATACACCTCTTAAGAAAAATCAATCAAAATTTTGTTAGATATATTGGGACAAAATTGTAATTTAGAGTATTCAAAAAAACGGAGAAAAACTAGCTATTCATTGTTGGAATAAGGGTTAAAAAATTACAAAAATAAGTCTTAGGGTGCGTTTGGTTCGGGAATAAACAGGAATAAGGATGGGGAATAAGGAAAATAATGCCTATTCTTTGTTCGGCTGGAGGATAAGAATAAGGAGAATAATGTGAAATAAAGATAGGTAATATGGGATAAAAATGGGAATAAAAGTGAAATTAAATAGAATAATGAGAAATAGTTGTACCACTAGAAACCGTGTCGGAAGGTGCTCCTTATTCCACGGCCTATTCTCCAACCAAACATGTTCTTAAAATTTTATCGTTGTGTTTGCATAGCATTAAATTAGACTTAAATTTGCCTCTACCTTTTTTACATCCTCGCATTCCCCACCCCTCGTAAAGCGCAATCTAATCTCTGGTTTATTGACCTCTTCCCAGCCGTCACGTGACTCCAGCGGGATCTCCACCCTTTCCATGCACGTGGACGCACGTAGAACCCCGCATCTCATGCCCTCCACTAAATCCTAAACAAACAACACTTTAATTAGCAAATACTAACCTGCATTAGCCCATATAAGAGCACCAACAATCCCACCCTTTCTCCTCAGGCCCTGCAAGTGCATATAAACAACAAGCTCCATCCCCCTCAATAAAGAGCTCTTCCTCTCCAATCTCTTTGAAGTCCATTTCCTGAAGCAATGGAGATGAAGAAGCTCGTCGTTGCCACCCTCATCGCTGCCGCCTCGGCCTCTACTGCCTTCGCTGCTGAGGCCTCCGCCCCAGCTCCGGCGCCCACAAGCGGTGCCACCGCAGCAGCTGGGTCGCTCGTCATCGCGTTGGTCCTCTCCTTCTCGGCCTTCTACTTGCATTAGCCTCCTAATGAAGATGGAGAAACGGGGTCTGTGAAGCCGTGATGTCACGATTCGTGCCTATTTTTTGTTCCCTTTCTTTCTTTTGTTCGGATTACGTGTTTTCTTTGATGTTTTGTGGAATCCCGATCATATGCTACTCGAAGAAAAGTTAATAAAAGAAGGCCTTTGGTGAATCTTTACTTCAGAGATATATCATAAGCAGATTGTTCGTGATTTAATGGATGTGTGGATATTAATTATATTATTATGCAAGAACAATATTACGAGAATTCAAAATTGCGATAGCTTTTAGGTTTTTTTACATCAGAATTCGAATAGGAAATGGATCCATCAACGATTAAAAAGTGAGTATTCCTCCACCTTAGTCCATGCATTCATAAGCTTTCTCACGCGTTAAAGTTGCGCATGACAGCATGTTAGAGCTTCTTTTTTAATCTCGAATATCATATTTATTTGTTGTCGTGGACAAAAAACAAGATAGTAATTCGTTAAGCCATTTGTCAGTACGGGCACTTAAGAGATTGTTGCAATTAGAAAGATCGAGAATAGCTAGGTTGATGTAGACCAGACATGGAGAAATTTTTACTTGGGGTCAAATTATTGAGATTATACATACATAAATGCATAATTTATCTTTGTTAAAATTTATGTTTTAATTATTAATATCTATTTACGATAGATTTATACAAAGATACCTCGTACAATTTCACATAACTATCTAAACAAGCATTGTATTGATAAAAGGTCCTTACAAAAATTTCGAATCAGAAAATTAAACTTTATTAATTAACGTAATACTATTAAATCTAATATTTTTAAATAAGTAAAATTATTATCACTCTTAATGTAGAAATGCAAAGGGATATATATGTATATATGTATCGATTACAAATGTCGTTTTGATATCCATGTATATTTTTGTTTGTATTTTATTTTTTAAATATAAAGTTTTATATTTATTTTTAATTATATATAACAATTTTTTGCCTTTTCATATATAATTGATATATTCTTTGTAATAAATACATATATTATATTTATAGCATAATAAGTTATTCAATTCGTGCAACCCATATTTATTTTATATCTTATATCAGAACCTATATGTTTGTCCATAACTAACCATTTATATCCTTATTTTGTTATCTTTTGAACAGTGTAATTGCACTTTACATTCTAGATTTTACGATTATTTTAGTAATCCAACCTTTTTAATGGGTTTATTTATGTTCAAAATAAAAATGCTAAAAGGTACAAAACATTGGTATATGTGTACTATATATAAATGCTAATAGCTAATTAGATCTTCAACAAATGAAATAGTTCACAACAAAATCCACATATATGGATGTTCTTTTGATATGTCCATATTTCATCCGATGTCAAAAATATAATGACGGGCATTAAATGTTAGAAAAGTATTTTATGTTAACGTTAACGATGAACGCCATATCTATTGATATATCATTAACGAATGTCCACACATTAATACTTAGCAGTCACTATTTTTCAGAATCTGAACTAATAGTTGTGATGATTAAGCATTGTTATATGGATAGTCAATATTGATATAGCAATGGATATTACATTCATCCCTATTTTCAACTATAAAAAATTATTTCACAACAAATAATACTAATCATTATATATTTGACAACACATGATATTTTTATGGATTAAAATCAATATAAATTTGTTTTGTTGTGTATAACATGTAGTTACGTAAAACATACAAATACTAATAGTTAAATTTATCTTACTTAGATCATATTACTAATTTTCTATTAGAAAATGGAGGAGCGGAAGGTTATATACGACTTGTAAGGGGGATATGGAGGGTCATTATAAACTTACTAATGTTTATAATTAATTTTTTGATTTATTTCATATGTTATTATAATTATACAATATGTATATTAAGTATTTATTAGGAGACGAGGGGCCAAACTCCCTCCCAGCCCCTTATCTCCGATAGAAGCATCCAGATATATAGTTGAAGTAGTCAGTCTCCTACGTCTAATTTTGAGAGCCTATTGAAAGCGTCGCATAGTGAATGGACTAGAAAGAAGTACGAGTCCAAGATTGACTTGGTCTTCCTCTCCTTTTTTCACAATACTAGGTTGAGTTCTAGCTGACTGGATTGGATTCACTGGATTAGCGTAGTTTTTATGGTAGACACGTTTGTAGTCATTAAATTGTGTGAGTATGCCTGAAGAGTATGGATTTGCTTTTGGAATTATGGGTTGATAATTGGAGATCATGGAGAATTTCATGATTTGATGATGTTGGATCGCAAACGACGAGCTTCATTGACTTTCAAGATTGTCTTTTGTTGAAATTGTATTTGTTACAAGAGACTCCATGTGCGTGTGTTTGTGTGTGTATATAGCAGAAACTTCAAATGATACGACGTCTAACCACTTTTGCGACATGCCATCAATATGAACATTTAGATCTTAATCACGGGTTGAGATTAAATTGATTTAATGATAATTTGTTATTGATGAAAAACCATTTACATCATTGTCACATTCTAAAAATTGAATGTGACAACTCTAGATCTTATTTTTGTGGTGAGCCATTATGTTGTTCCCATATTCTCTTTCTCTCCCATTGATTGATGGCGACCCCCCTCCTCTCTCACGATTCGTCGATGGTGGCGTACCTCCTCTCTTTCTCTCTCTTGATTCATCGACGACGGTGCCAACATCCTCTCCACGAAAGCTTCTCGATCCCAGAGATGCAAGCCATGGAGGAGACGATCCAGATGAGGAAGATGTAGAGGATGAGTGTGCTGTATAGAGGAGAAAACGCGTGGAGTATGAGCGGAGGGCACGATCATGCATGGAGGAGGAGGCATAGGAGGGAGGGAACGATGGAGCCCACCCCATAATTTGTCGACATCGGTACACCTCCTCTCTCTCTCTCTCTCTCGATTCATCGATGACGATGCACCTCCTCTCTCTCTTGTTTCATCGACAACGATCATGCGTGGAGGAGGGCACGACACAGAGGAAGGTAGAGGATGGAGGAGGAGAAGGGGGTATGGTTATGAGGAGGGAGGCATGCCATTCTGTGATTGTTGTGCGATATATCACCTTTTTTTACAAATTACATGATGATTTTTACATATGTCAGATTACTTTTTACATTCTCATAGTATTTTTATATGTTATCAAATTCTATCAGTCTACTTTTATTTTGCATAGTTCCATACAAATATTACCAAGCGATTGCAAACTTTTACGAAGAAATGCGTAATAATTACAAAAGATTGTGAACCAATTACAAAGATCCATACAATGTTTATACACAAAGATATAAACATGAAAATTACAAAGCAGTTTGAAGAAATTACAACTGCTTATAAACTATTACAAAGGGCAATATATAATCTACAAATGGAAATAACAATTTAACAAAATACTACTCAATGGGAATATTAAAAAACATATTATTTGAATTTTACAAAATCGAAATCTAAATTTCACATAATCTCATTCTTGTTTACAATTACATGCATTAAATTGCATTTAATGAGAACATTTTCGAAAATCAACAAATATATGAATTAACGAAAATTCTTAATAAAAACAAGCTGATCAATCTCCATTTCATCACCTTTATTCTATCATTTTGGCCTTAAAAATCCTATTAATTTGTACAAATTAGTATCCATTCTTGGTTAAATAAATATTGTATAAAATATTATTTTTAATGTCAAAATTATAGAATAAATAAAATAAAAGAAAAAGAATAAAATTCCAAAGGTATTTTATGACCCTAAACCCCGAGACCTAGGCATCTTAATGACTAGGTCGACAAGGAATAAAGTAGAGGGAGATAAGGGATCATAATACAATAAAAATCTCATTTATTAATTTCTTTTTAATTAATTTTTGGGACCTATTTTATTTTCTACTTTTTATACCTCAAATAAAAATATGTACATGAAAGTTGTAGATAATAATTAAAAGAAAAATGCAAAATTTATTTCATACAAAAATAATATATAGTGTACAAATTATACTCTGGATAAGATTCCAAAATTCCAACTTTCCACACCCATATCTATCAAATAAAAACTCAAAATATATCAAAATCACTCTAATTATATATAACTTTTAATAAGCTATTTAATGAAGGTGGTTTCATATTTTTTAGAGTTAGGGTGTAAAAGTTAGGTTTTGGACCTCTATCGTATAATATACCCGAAAAAATAGTCATTTTGTTTATTCTTTATTATTTTTGTAATTCTATATTTTTATGATTTTGTAAATATTATTTAAAATTTATGCACATATTAAATCTAAAATAAAATAATCAGTAAAATAAAACATAAAAATACATAGTTGAATATACAATGACTATACCTATTGATAAATCCTAGATTTATCACCATTAATCTCCATTATTATCTATTTTGATTAAGAAAAATAAAAAAGATTCATTGACTAATTAATACTAATTACTAACTACTGTGTTGTAAATAAGTAACACTAATTGTTATATATTAATATAACTCTATTATGGTGTAATATTTTATGTATATTTTTCTCATTAAAAATCAAATAAAAATTAGAAAAAATTTATACATAAACACAACAACATTAAATAAAATGAAAATACAAAAAATAAGAAAGGAAAAATTAAAGAAAATTATCTTTTTATGATTTTTAACAATATTTAATCTTTAATTATGTATAGATGACCTCTAGTCTCTTTGACTTCTACATGAAAGTTGTAGATAGGACTGCTATTAAGTAACGGCTCGATGAGCCAGGATCGGGCTCAGCTCAATAAAGGCTCGTGAGCCCGGCTTATATGCCATTGATACAAGCTCGAGCTAGAATTTTGGGCTCGATAGCTTAATGAGCCGAGCTCGAGCCAAGCCTCGCTCGGCTCGATAACTCAATAAGGGGCTCGATAAGGAATATATATATATATATATATATGCACACATATATTATTTATTCATTTATATATAATACAAACAAAATAAAACTAGCCCTTTTCAATTTTCCCTCCACTAACTTTGACCCTCCCACGAGTCACGAGCATTGACCTAATTCTCAAATCACATTCCCGCCCACACATTTGACCCTGCCCATGCATTAAAAAATTAGTATTTTTTTTATAACAAATATAATGTTACAATATGTATTATAATTAAGATTTTATACACAACTTGAATAGTAGCCTACTGGTATGGAACACAATCTTTGATAGAGCATGTATTGAGTTTGAACCACATAAAACGTTTTTTCACCAAAAAGTACTCATTTTCCTTAACGAGCTCGATTTGGGCTCGAGCCTAGACCATGCTCGATAAGGAGCTCGAGATCGATAAGTGGCTCGGTCTGCGCCTTATCGAGCCTGAGCTAGCTCGATAAGGGCTCGAGCTCATCGAGCCCGAGCTTAAGCTAGCTCGCCTGGGCTTAAATGAGCTAAAGCTCGAGCCCAACTGGGCTTATCGACCCTGAGACCGAGTCAGGGGCTGGCTCTGCTCATTGGGATCGATAGCCAGCCTTAGTGTAGATCTCATTAAGGTCCACAACTTTCATAGTCAACACTTTTTCTAATTCTTCCTCTAATTAATTATTTTCTTATTATTCCTGAATTTTTTATTTTCTCCAATTCTGATTGGGCTATATGCCACTTCTAGAGCACTTCATATGGTTGCTTCTGTTTGTGCCACTTATCTTCTATCTGCTCAATAAGGAGCTCGAGATCGATAAGTGGCTCGGTCCGAGCCTTATCGAGCCTGAGCTAGCTCGATAAGGGCTTGAGCTCATCGAGCCCGAGCTTAAGCCAGCTCGCATGGGCTTAAATGAGCTAAAGCTCGAGCCCAGCTGGGCTTATCGACCCCGAGATCGAGTCAGGGGTTGGCTCTGCTCATTGGGATCGATAGCCAGCCTTAGTGTAGATCTCATTAAGGTCTACAACTTTCATAGTCAACACTTTTTCTAATTCTTCCTCTAATTAATTATTTTCTTATTATTCCTGAATTTTGTATTTTCTCCAATTCTGATTGGGCCATGTGCCACTTCTAGAGCACTTCACATGGCTGCTTCTGTTTGTGCCACTTATCTTCTATCTACTCTGTCTAATGATCTTTTGAGCGTCTTTCCCTTCTACATGATGAGTGCAATATCCCTTCTACATCCATTCCTGCCCAGGTTCAGGCTAATCCCAATAGCCTGACCATACCTCAACAACAACATAAGTTAGATCATGTATACTACTCAGATTTTCATTAATATGATCATGAGATCACTCTGTTTGATTATATTAATCATATGTCTCTCAGGAGCAGACGGACCGTGGTCGTACCTGATCGGGCTAATGACATGGATAGAATCGACTCTAAAACCCAACTTGAGGAGACTTCAGAGGATGATGAAGAAAAGCATCTTCAAAGAAGGAAGGAGATTTCAAGAAGAAGATTAAGGAGAAGTACTAGAATAGAGAAGCATGCATCAGATTAAGAATCTATGAAGGACCTTGTACCTTCGGATGAGGAGAAGGCACATTCAAAAGGAAATCCCCATTCTTTAGTAGATAATCTGGTTGCTATTCCAATGGTAAAAGATGCAAGTGTAAAAAACTCAGTTTCTTTAAATAAAAAACATGTTTTCATTTATTATTATGAGTCATCACATAATTCTTTGCCAATCCCTTTCCCTCATGCCCTTATAGCAAGAAGGCACGTCAATAAGATTCGGAAAGATGGTCCTAAAATGGCACGATTTTGTAGAGATATTATAATGGTCAAAGTGCCATTTGATGAATATGTGGTTAGTCATCCTACATTCCAAAAATATTTGAATGTACATTGCACACCTAGCAGGGTTAACAGGTTGAAACCGAACAACTACGTCAAGATCCATATTTTATCGATTGCCACAAAATTTTATCTCAAGAACCAACAATTGCCACAAAAGAAGAGGTATTTGGGTGCACATTATGTTCTAAGTCACATTGATGACATGGTGTTTGCACTAACTCTCTTGGATAATGGTTCTTCGATCAATTTAATACCCTTTGCCTTATATGAGAAATTGAAGTTGAGTCCATTACATAAATCTCGAGTGTTACTTCAATTTACGGATAAATCAATGAAAAGGGCTAGGGGTATGGTCAAGAATGTCATTATCTCGATTGAGGGACAAGATTACAAAGTGGACTTTACCGTCCTTGATATGGATATCCCTCATCATTGAAGATATTTACATATCATCCTTGGGTGACCCTTCCTTAGAACTGCTGGAGCTTCATTTGATACTAGATAGAGATGATGAAGTTCTATTCTCCTAATGAAGCAGTAGAATTACAGATGAAGCAAACAAAATGGCAATAACCTGATTCCAAATATACTACTAGTTTCTCTTCACTCTCAGAGGCAGACTACAATGTAGTTAGCACACTTGGAACCGAACAGTATAGAGTAATACCCTCTCATCTGGAGAGGTAAGTATACACAGTGCAGTTACAGATACTTTGCCAAGGTTGTTGAGTTATGCATCCCCCTATTTCCTTGATGACATATAAGTCCCTTTGGACTTGTCAGTTCCCCTTCATTCGAAACAGCCACGTCAATTAGAAGATGAGTCGGACATGACTTTGGTCGAATTGCCATTTATCTTTGGCTATCTGACTCCGTATTCTTTAGTTCAGTTGGTAGGTAACATTACAGATGATTCATCTCTACTACACTTCAGTGGTAGTTCAACATGATATACCCGATGATGCATCTTTGCTAGAGTTGAAACCACTACCTCCTATTCCCAAGTACCCTTTCCTTACATGACCAAAGAATAAGTTTCTATCATCGTTAGTTCTAGGTTGATTGCAGAACAGGAAGCTAGGTTGTTAGAAGTGTTAGAGAAAAATCGTAAGGCTATAGGATGGACATTGTTGAATCTCGTGGGTATAAACCTTACACTATGTTAACACCATATTTTTATTGAAGATAATGCTAGACCTTCCTGTGAATTTCAGAGGAGACTTAATCCAACTCTTTGGGAAGTAGTTAAGAAGTAGATAGAAAAATGGTGTGGAGTAGGATTTACTTACCCTATCTTAGACTCCAAATGGGTGGCACCTTTAAATGTTGTCCCAAAGAAATCGGGAATTCAGATGGTCATCAATGAGGAGGGAGTTGACATCGCGACACGAGTACCTACATCGCGGCGTGTCTGTGTCGATTATAAGTGCATGAATGCTGCGACCAAGAAAGATAACTTTCCCTTATCATTTATTGATCAGATTTTGGAGAGACTAGCATGGAAAGAGTTCTTTTATTTTCTTGATGGGTACTCCGGTTACAATCAAGTAGCCATCGCTCTTGAGAACCAGGAAAAGACTACTTTTACATGTCCTTTTGGCACATACGTATTCATACGCATGCCTTTCGGGCCATGCAATGTCCCAGGTACATTTCAGAGATGCATGATTTTCATATTTACCGAAATGGTTGGGGATTTCTTGGAGGTCTTCATGGACGATTTCTTAGTCCACGGTGACTCATTTGATTCTTGTTTAGCACACTTGAACTTAGTGCTTCAACGATGTAGCAAGGTGAATATAGTACTCTCGTAGGAGAAAAGTCATTTCATGGTTAAGGAGGATATTGTGTCAGGGCATGTCATCTCCATGAAGGGAATGGAGGTTGACCCTGCCAAGGTGGATGTAATCAAGAAACTTTATATACGAACCGAAATTAAGTCAGTGAGGTCCTTTTTAGGGCATGCTCGATTTTATAGATGATTTATTCAGGATTTTTCAAAGATTGCCTGACCCCTGATGGAGCTCCTAGGAAAAGACATTGAGTTCTTTATAGATCACAAATGTCTTGAGGCCTTTGAGCTCCTTAAAAAGAAGATCTGCGACTCATCGATTCTGCAGAGTCCTGATTGATCTCTTCCCTTTGAGATCATGACTGATGCATTGGATTTTTCTATAGGAGCTGTATTGGGGTAGTAGCGAGATCAGATTCTATTTGCTATTCACTACTCAAGCAAGGTATTGGATACATCTTAGAAAAATTATATAGTGACTGAAAACGAAATGCTTGCAGTAGTTTGGGCTTTAGAGAAGTTTAGGTCTATGATTTTAAGCTCCAAAGTGACAGTATATACATACCACTCAACCATTAGGTATTTAATGGAGAAGAAGGACGTGAAGGTGCGTCTTCTTAGATGGGTATTGTTACCACATGAATTTGATCTAGGAATTAAGGATAAACATGGAGTTAATAATGTAGTGGTTGATCATCTCTCAAGGGTTGAATTAAAGCATTCCCCTTATTCTGAACCTATACGAGAGACCTTTCCATATGAGTCTATTTATGTTATTGACTCATTCCTTGGTATGCCAACATAGTTCATTTCCTTGTCTCCAAGCAAGTTTCCTATGGCTGGACTAGGAACATTATAGACTGACTCAAGTTGGATTCAACAAAATATCATTGAGAGGATCTATTCCTTTTCTTTGAAGGTCCGAATTGTATCTGGAGAAGGTCTATTCCTCAGGAGGAATACCCAGGTATCCTCACATATTGTCATTCAATAGAGGAAGGAGGACACCATTCATGAAAAAGAACCGCTCACAAGGTGTTACAATGTGGATTCTTCTGGCCCACCTTGTTTAGAGATGTTGTAGATTTTGTACAGTCATGCCCTGTTTGTCAAATGATGGGAGGAACTGTTGGAACTAGAGATGATAGGCCCATGCAACCTGTCATTTTTTGTGATGTTTTTGATGCTTGGGAAATAGATTTTATGGACCCTTTCCCTAATATCCAAGGTTTTGAATATATCTTGTTAGCGTTTGATTACTTATCCATATGTGTGGAGGCTATCCCAACCCGAGTAGTAGATGGTAGAACTGTTTGCAAATTTATTAAGGATCATATTATTTCATGGTTCGGGGTACCTAAAATTTTTATATCTGATAGAGGTAGCCATTTTGTGAATGGAATGATGAAATCTCTATCAAAGGATTATGGATTTGAGCATAGAATTACTAGTCCTTACCACCCTCAATCAAATGACATGGTAGAGGTTTCAAATAGGGAAGTGAAAAACATTATTCCAAAGTTAGTCCGACTTGATCAGAAGAATTGATCTCAATTGTTAGACCAAGTTCTATGGGCTTACAAGATGGCTTACAAGACACCTCTGAGCACTTCACCTTTCAGGATGATCTATGGCAAGCCATGTCATATGCCCATTGAGTTAGTGCACAAATCTGAATGGGCAATAATAAAGTTAAATTGGAGCTGTCACTTAGGGAAGTTATGTAGAGACCTCAACCTAAATAAACTGGTGGAAATCCGAAAACGGGCATATGACAACAACATGATTTATCAGGACAAAGTTAATAAGTGGAACGATGCACATATTAGATGCAAGAACTTTGTTCCTGAACAAAAGGTATGGTTGTTTAATATGAAGTTACGGATATTACATGGGAAACTAAAGTCAAAGTGGATGGGTCCTTTTATTGTAAGGAAGGTGCAAGAGAATGATAATGCATAGATTTCAGAGCTTTCAGAGAATGCACTTCCATTTTTAGTTAACTGGCAGTTACTAAAGCATTTTGTAAAATAAAAGGAAAGATTAACTCCCATTGAATTGATTAACTTCATGCATGTTGAGCCAGTTTAATTTTTATCAGATGAGGCATGATTGTCATATGAAGATTCATATCTACAAGATTCATACTTTATATCAATCCTCTACTATTTATTTATCATTTACTTCTTTATACTTAGTCCTATTTTCAACCTAAGTATAGGGGGGAAATCTTTTTGTCATGCTGATTGTTCCCCTCGGGTCACCTAGTTTTAATTCATATCTTTATATACTTAAGGGATTTCTCATATTAAATATAATTGAACCCGAGTCCCAGTTCTCTTTTAACTGATTCTTTTATTCATTTTACACATGTAATTATCATCAGTTCTCGTAAATTCTTTTATGTTTAGTTGAGCTATGGCATCATATCACTTTGTGCTATAAGGACATAGCAAAATCTAAGTATAAGGGGGACTACTATATATATTGCATATATACTCTAGCCATAACTCTTATTTTACATATTTTATTCAAACTTCTGGGGTTATGGGTATTGTATTACAACTTTGAACTAAGTTTTGTACAAAATATTTTGAAAATAATTTTTGAAAATTATAAACACATATTTGACATGATTTTCAAGTGTTTTACATGGTTTATAAAAATACAGCTTGACATGTTTGGAAAATCATTTGTAAAATATTTTGAAAACCTACATATATATATGTGACAATGTTTGCAAAAAGTTCTCAAAAATCTTTTTGAAAGCTAAGGGTGTAAATGAAACTAACTAAACTTTACATACTAGGAAATAGTCTTTTTTTAAGTTTAAGGTCCTCTGAGGTCTTGATGGTTCCTTGAATCATTTCTTCTTCCTCTTTATAAGGTTGTTTTGCCTTAGAGTCTTTTCAGTTCAACATGGAGGAGAGTTTGGATTTCAATTTTATATTTGGAAGATCAAGTTAATAAACATTTCTTTGAAACGATTGATGCCAAATAAGGAAGATGATCTATTGATAAAAGAATTAGATATGGAAGTTCCTTCACCATTTCTTAAGGATATCCAGTCCTTAGATTCTCACCTGTGTGGATCCGTGGTTGGGGAGATGATCGAGTGTGGCAGTTGGCAAGGAGGGGGGGGGAGATGCGGGCAAGGGAGGTCGTGCATGCGAACAGTGGGAGAGGGCAGTTGCGGAGGGTGCGGTCACAAGCAGTTAGGAGAGATAAAGGAGGGCGAGTGGGGTGCACCATCACGAAGGGTGGCGGTTGGTGACCAGGTCAGGCGAGCGTAGGAGAGAGGGGAGAGAGAAGGGGCACCACGTGGCGCACATGAGCGGCCATGTGGTAGGTAAAAATAAAAATTAAACTGAAAAATAATAAATCGTAGCTGTAAGCTTTCTATTAGTTCGTACATCGAAGAACTAGGCTTCGACCTCTGTCCACCACCATGCCTCTGCGTTATTCCGACACCCCTTTCACCTCTATTTTTCTAACCTTCGCCTTCTCCATCGCCATTACCATCCAACACCCTTTGTTCCTTCCTAGATTGAAGATTTGGGGTTCCTCCTTCGCCGCTCGCTGGACCTCTCCGCTCCACTCTCATTTCCACCTAAATCGCCCACCAATAATAGCTAGTACCTTCCCCTTTGCGGTGCAAGTCTTTCTATGTTGTTTGCAAGTGCTAAAGCCCTTATATGAGGGGTATCGACATCAAGAAATAGCCTGCATAAATCTTCGAGCCCCATGCCCCTATTGATGGGGCCTGAACCCAACTGAGGGCTTTAACAAATGAGGTGTATCTCCTGCTCCATTTTGCACCAGTGAGGAGTGTCACTGGTGGCCGAAGACCCAAGATCAACCACATTGAAACTTTCTCGTACGAAGCTTCAACCCAATTTGTCCAGGCCATGTCGCGACCGTCCGATCAAGAGCGTGCCATAGATCTGGCAGTTGTTGTTAGATGAAGTAGCTTTAAGCTATCTGATCCTACTGAAGGACCTAATGTCAGCCATCCAACATGAAGTGGTATCGATCATCTATGAGGTGACGCATGGCAAGTGATCAGATCAAAACCGTCAACTCGTGCCGCAGAGGGGTATTTTGCACTACTTCCCCTTAAGTTTTTGCATCTTGGTTTTAGTTTCTAACCATTTATCTGCAGCTCTTTTATTTTTATAAAATTTTTAAAAGGACCCCCAATCTTTCCTCATTTGCACTTTAATTTCTCGCCATGTCCCCTTACGTGTATGTATGTGTGAGGGGGTGGGTATTTTGTCATGGGGGCCTCTTTTTTTTGGTATTTCAATTTAGTTCTATAATTCTAAATTCCAATATTAAAGTTTTTTTGTTAAATTGCAAAGCGGACCTGCTGATTTTTGGAAATTGTAATTATGCCCCTACTAACATTATTTATTAGATATATTTGGGAATTTTGCGCTTTTGGCCCGTAGGCTTTCATAGGCTGTTCTAGAATCAAGAAATATTTTTTTATTAATTACAATTAGGACCCTACTCATGCTTGATTTTATTCTATTGTATTTTATACAATAAAAATACCATTTTGTGTCAAAGAAATTCTAGGAAAATTATTTTAAGTGTTTGAGAATCTGATAAATCACAAATATTTTCTTAGGCCATTTAAAACTATTTTATTGTTTTTGAAAATTCAAAAAACTTGCATTTTATTCCTGTTTACATTAAAAAATTAGAATAATCTTTTGAAAATTCCAAAAAATTAGATAAGTTTTATTATTGTATTTTATAACCGCTGACCAAAAATTCCTAAAAATAACAAAATAACATTAAAAATAAAAAAGATCCAAAATACTCGTAAAAATCGTAAAATTTCTACAAAAACCAAAAGTATTTGTTTTTTATTATGTATTTTTTATTATGTATATTACATATTGAAAATAGTTTTGGGAATTTTTGGGGCTTTTATCTATTTTTAAATTCCAAAACAATTCGATCTATGGATATAAGTCACTATTTTGAAATTTTAATTCAAGTAAAAATACAAAACAATTATAAACAATCCTAATAAAATATAACAAAAGAGAGAAAAATATAAAATAAAGATATTTTTCTTTCATCATTTTAGAAGTATTTATAAGTACTTAATAAATATAAAAAGGGCACATCTATTTATATATCTATATTTACTTATATTAGTATTAATATTATTATTATTATTAAAAACACCAAAAAAATATTTCAAAACTTTTAAAAATAAAAAGTCAACACCTTTGGGTATTTTCCTAATTTTTATCTTTCTTTTGTATATTTATTATCTATATTACTTATATTAAATATATATTATATATACTTATTATATCCGATTAAAAAGGAAACTCAAATTAAAAATCAAAATATATGAAAAGAAAATAAAAATGCAAAATTAAAAACACATAAAAATACAAAAATAAAAATTAGAAAAAAATAATTAAAACCCCATGTAGAAAAATAAAAAAATAGAATAAGAGGATTATTTTCGAATTTAGTTCAATATATCTTGGGTGTTCCCTATATTCGACACTACATACTTTCACCGCAGACATATTTTTATAGTTATAATAAATTTTAACTCCATATTTTTGCTTTGTTTTATTAGATCTATATGTGGGTTAATTGCAGCTTAATCAACTTTCATGAGCGATCGGTCTTGCCTTATGTCGACCACAGTAGACCCTCGCAAGAGCCCAGTCTTCACAGAGTAGCAAGCCAAAGCGATCTATATAAAACCTTAAAAAATCCAAGTTCTCTATAATTTGCACCATCTCCTTTTGCTTACTAATTCAGGTGAAATGAGAATAAGCCTAGATTTATAGAGAATAGAGGCTTTAGATTTTGTGAATCTCCTACTACCCTTCTTAAGGTTGTACGATATACTTATCTTGTAAATTGGGAAGAGCTATAACTTTTACACACAATTCAAATTCAACTCAAAGTTAAAGAGAATATATGTTGATCAAGAACTGACTTAACCTAAGGTGGAACCGACTAAAGTTGATAGAACTTGAGGGTTGTCGAATTGAATACTCAAATCCATAGAGATTCTAAACACATTATTAATGATCCAGTCTTTGTCTATTATTTGTTCGATCTTGGATAAAAACCTCAAGAGTTTGTTTGTGTGTTCTCTACAAACCCTTATTGTTCTTTCTATATTTTTTTCATCTCCTTGCATCTCATTTGTTTTGCTCGGGACTAGAAAAAAATTTAAGCATGGGGATATGATGAATCGCCAACTTATCATATTAATATGTCAAAATTAACCAAAATATTGAGTTGATATCATCACATCTTTGTCGTATTTTGTGCATAATTTTACTTTTCACTTTTCACATATTTGCTTTCAAAGACTACTAAAAAATAAAAATAATCAAAATTAAAAATAACAAATAAATAAAAGGACTCTTTTTGGAGGTCTTCACTTCCCCTTATGCTCTTTATAAATCAAGGTATCTGGTTAGTAACTAGTTATTTTTATTTATATTATTTTGTTTAGTTTAAATCTCATTCAATGTTTCAACTTTGTATTTTATTTGCAGGTAAAAATGGGCCAAAAGACCTTCCCCTTTTTGTTAAAAAATAAAATAAATAAATAAAATAAAAATAGAAATGGACGTCAGTCCCTTCTTCTCCCTAACAATGCACGGTCGCCTCATGTTGTTCATCTTTGTGCAGAACCACCTCCCGCCTCCCTGTTCTCGTGCAATTGCCTGCGAAGGCGATTGGCCTCCTTCCTTGCACAAACGCCTCCACCACTCCATCCACTCCTCTCACTCGAGCTCTATAAAATGAAGGAGGAATCTATCTCTGGGAACTAGGGATGCAAATGGTTATGGATATATCCGTATCCGATTCGTCACCGTATCCGTTTTATACAAATTTCGACATCCGTATCCGTATCCGTTTTAAAATGGATACGGATATGGATATCATTTTAATATCCGCAAACATCCGTATCCGTATCCGTATATCCGTTTTTGTATATAATTATAATCATAGATTTATTTTTGACACTATATAACATAATTCTATACCTTCTTTTATCATATTTGTATAGTTTTTATGATACAAACATAATTAGTAAATTTATATCATGTGTTTTTTATCTAATTCATATATATTAAGTCAATTCTATAGAGTATTTCTAACATTATTGGTATGTGATCAATATCCGTTTTACATCCGTATCCGTTTTTTAAGGATATAGTAAGCTAGTTATAATATCTGTCAATATCTGTATCCACATCCGTATTCGTATTAAAAACGGATAAGGATACGGTAATACCTATATTCGTATCCGTATCCGACCGTTTGCATCCCTACTGGGAACCCATCTCCCACTCATGCGTCGCCGCACCACGATCTCCTCCCCCCTTCGACGGGGGTGCCAGTCGTATCATCACCTATGATCCTCTCCTCCTTCGATATAGCCGACATGCTATTCTATTGGCGGTCGAGCATGGCCACATCAGTCGTTGCTGCCATCAAGGAAGAAGGGGTCCATAGACCCCTTTGCAATTTTCATTTTCTTTTAGTTTTTAAAGCATTTTGGATCTTTCCATAATTTTAGAAAACTTTTAATTGTCCTCCATAATTTTATCTAATTTTGTAATATTTCATCCGTGCCATTTGCATTTATTTCTTATAAGTTCTATTTAATTACAATATAGTCCTTTAGGGACTTTTCTGTATTTTCTCAAAGTTTCTTATTTTTCTCTACAATTTACTCATTAAGTATTTTTATATTTGGTATATTTCACTTCTGCCTAGTTAAATTTTTAATTGCAATTATGATATTATATTTAGTTTTTATTTACATCCACTCCCGTAGCTGTCTGAAAATTATAATAATGCCCTTAGTAATTCAAAAAATCGCCAAAAATAGAATAAAAATATGAAAAAACTTAGAATCTTCTTGTGTGATCCTCAAGATGTCTAGAACCTAGTGACAAAGGTTTAAACATATTTTAAGGTCCCAAAAAATATGTTTTAATTTGAATTAAAAAATCAAAAATACATTTGTGAATAAAATAAAAATTCGCATAATCGTTCCTCTGCTAGCCCTTTGCATATTTTAATATCTCTTGACTTGTAGTTGAATAAATTTTATCTTAAATCCATCGATTTTCACAAGTATCGCAACGACACTAAAAACCGCTTTTAAGCATACATAAATGAAGGACATGGTATAATCCTCAAGCGCATCACGGAAGCGTGAGCATTGTATCGAATATGATGAGGAACGACTAGTCGGGCTAGTTGTTCTATGCAGCGGAAATTAAAAATTTTTCATGCGACGAAACCACATGATCCAAGAACACTTCTCAGATCGTTTCTTCTAAACCACAAACAAGTAATAGGATAACCTCTTGAAGCGTGGTTGCGATCGAGTCTCTAAACGAAGAGACCTCCTGTCTCAAGTCCGATCCGACGGAGGAGATGCTTGCGAGCGCGGGGATGAACCACGTGCCTCTCGCAATCCATGTTGATGATCCACGCGGTAGATCTCCTGATCTCGACACACAAGATCCGATGTCTTCTTCACGAGCGAGGCGCACCGAAGGAGACAGAGATCCATGAGCAAATAATCGGGCAGCATAAGGACGACGCTGCGGAAATGAAGAACCTCTCTAGGGCATCCATGGTGGACGGCCATGAGAGGGAGAGAGAGGGCTGTCGTGTAGAGAGAAAGAGAGAGAGAGAGTTTGCTCCAATATTGCATAGCCTTAGAGAGCATGGTATGCCTCTCTATTTATAGGGTTTTGGGATCCATGGATCTCAATCCATGGGACATATAAAATCAATGGACGAGATTGATTTATGTCCAATCCAATGGTCAAGATTGTTGTTGGTAAAAACCAACAAATAATAATCTAATTTAAATCAAATATATTTCACATCTCAAATATATTTCAATCCTAAATTAGATCAAAAATTCATATTACTCATGATAATTAAATCACATTTAATTATCCATTTTCTCAATGCTTGGATACATAATATCAACAATGAAATTATCATGAACCCTTTCAAGGATAATGTGCTTTCTTCTCGAATACTTGGAGATAAGGACATGGCGATTGTATTGTTCCACGTATAGTGACTTGGATATTGAGATCATATCTCAAATCCAGATCGTGGGCCTCCCATAGATGCTTGATTAAATCAAGACCGCAAATCTAATCTTCTCATTGCATCTGAATCACATTCAGATCAATGTCCAACATTTGGACCAAGATCAGATTACTTCTCTACTGAGAGGAGTCACCAAAATCCAGACCCGTTTCATCACTCCCTAGGAATGGAAGCGTCATGGTTATACAATCGTTTATGATCACATCACCCTCAGGTATTCCCAATACCTGTACATCCTACATACTGGAAGACTCAGAATAAACCCGAAGTATTGGATCAACTTTATATTGTCTACTTCATGGTTTTATCAGTAAGTTTCTCATTCGATCATTGGGAGTCGGTATCGATCATATACTTTCCAAAAGCGTATATCATACCTAGGTCTTGATCATATGCTTTCCAAAAGTATATATAAAACCTACAAATTCAGTCAAGCTTCGAAAGCGAGACGACACAGGATTTGATTCTTCCCAATATCTCATGAGTGAGCTCATGTCTTCCGGTTCAGTAACTGAACCTGTATGATCCCTTTGAGAGATTGTATTACTCATATGCCCTTATATACACACCAGCACGCCGGTGTATAGACCTTGGTTAGGTCATCAACCTATTGGTCTGCCAAATGTACATACTTAGACATATAGTAACACATTTGTCTCCGGTCAGAGGATGTGTGCCTGTATCATGACAACATATGATATAGGACTTTGGTTATCTCGATCTCGTTAAGTCAACTCTTTGACCTAACTAATCTAACACCTCCGAATCTCCATTCCTATGCAGAGGACCTGCATCAAGAGGTCGATCATATATCAGCCTAATTGAGAAAGGATTGCCATCTCCTACTCAGGTTGGAGATCATCTCTTAATAATCATTTGACGGTGCTTGATGAGTCCTCAATCTAACTCTTTAGATATGTATCCAAGCACCATCCTCTATGATTCAGTAGTTGAATCAACAGCTGTTGATCATCAAGATGGCCATGGTACATAACCCTAATTGTACTAAGGGACCTATTATGCAAATTATTCATTCTTCATTTTAGATCAGGGAATGATATTTGCAATAACATTTATTGCATAATGGCTCGCCGTGGGCTCGCATGTCCACAATAAAATCATTTTTTCAGTGACTCGTTTAGTGCTTCATCTCATGCCACTCCTCCAGCCCTCCGTTCACCCCAAAATCAATCCTGAACCCTTCCTTTTTCGGCTATGCATTTAACACTAGAAGTTCTTCATTGATCGGAATCTCGAGTCCTATGGTCTCATATTTCTTCTCCAATGACAAAGCCATCATTGAGATCCCTCCGATTCCCCACCGCCTTCGTGAGGTCATCCGAAAGATGCTTCGATCTTCCCCGATGTCAGAGGACCATAGAGGATAAAAGGAGCCTTGTTAGAGCCCAGCCTTTGCTTCATCATGTGAGGAGTCGACCTTGATAAAAAACATGAGTTGTTTATCATCCTAATCAAATGATCAAAATCAGCCTTGACCCACTTCACCAATCCTCTAGCTTTGGAGTAACCAGACTGGTCCCCAAAGCGCTAGTAGAGACCACGTGGCTTAAGCCTATTAGTGTCTTGATCCTCATGCCGAAGCAAGCGGGCATCACAGGCATCACGTGTCGCACATGGGATATTTGCATATCAACCTCGACAGGTTCCTTTATTCGCAATTATACCCTTGTGCACTTAGGAATTTGCAGATAAGACCCCTGCGGCTTTTGTATTATGTATTGTAGTGCTTGTTGGACTTGTTTGTGGAGAAAAATGTTTTTAAAATGATGTTTATTTGTAAAAACATTACTGGATCATGTGTATTTAATATTTTATGCATTAATCAGATTAAAATGAAATTGATCTTGTTGGAAAGTTCTTGTCTTGATATAGCATATTGTATTCTCTAATGTGATATGTGATTATCCAATGAAAAATCAGAGAACTCCATTGCTTATTACACATTATTCAAATGCCATAATTTCTTCTTAATCGAGTAATTAAAAAGGCATTGATTTGTTTTTCGTGTGTAGAATTTAATCAAGTAATTAATCTCTCTGATTGCATCATTCCAAATCTGATCTCTATGTGTGTGTATGTGTCCACACTACCACCTTAGCTTTTTCATTTCTGCTACTCTCATTCTTTGCACATGTCTATGGTTCACAAGCCAACATTCAAATCCAACGAGCATATCATGTCTCATGGTTGCTTTGTAGAACCTTCCTTTGAATTTTAAATAAATTTTACTATCAATTTCTACTTTAGCAAGTCTGCATTTGTTCTATAAGTAACATCTCCATCAATTTCTCAATCATGTTGTAAAATAAATCCCATGTATCTAAAAGAATCTCCCTTTCGAATGTTATCATCACAAATCTTCACCTCGATTCCTTCATCATTGTCTTCCTCAAAAGTGCACTCCGTATATTCAATCTTGGCCCTACTTATACGGTATCCTTTAGTCTCCAATGCATGTCTACAGAACTCAGTCTTCTCATTTACTCCTTTTCTAGCCTTATCCATCAATAAAAATATCATCAACAAAGAGCATACACCAAGGTATCTCATCCTGAATGTGCCTTGTCAACTCATTCATAATCGAAGTAAAAAGAAATGGACTCAAAGTTGAATCTTTATGTAAATCAACGTTGATGTCAAAATAGTCTTCCTAGACTGGATCCTGAAACAAGTTATAGACCTATCATACATATCCTTTATGAGGTTATTGTATATGACATGTACTTGTCTCTTCTCCAAAACTCTCCACAATATCTCATGTGGGACACAATCATAAGCCTTCTCCATATCAATAAAAATCATATGAAGGTTCTTTTCTTTTAGCTCTATAAATACCCTTTATTCTCATCAGTAAATGGATGGCTTCAATAGTTGAGCGACCTGGCATGAATCTGAATTAGTTTTCTTTTACTTTGGAAACTTGCCTCAAGCTTCTTTCAATCACATGTTCCCAAATTTTCATAGTGTAACTCATCATCTTGATACCTCTGTAATTTAAAAAATTTAAAATGTCCCCTTTATTCTTTTAAAGAAGCACTATAATACTTCTCCTCTAATCTTCAAGCATCTTCTCGATTTGCCAAATAACATTGAATACATTAGTAAGCCAAGTCAAACCACACTCACCTAAAACTCTCCATATTTCTATAGGAATGTCATTCAGTCCTACACATTTCCTGGTCTCGTAACCTCCAAAGCCTCCTCTACCTCCTTTCTTTGTATTTGTCTATAACTTACACGATTCAAGTAACTTTCACTACTAGCTAGATCACCCAAAATGTTCTCTATTCTTCCTTCCCCAATTAAAATCTTATGGAAATACTGCTTCCATCTATTCTCTATATCCTTCTAAGTAGCACGCACGCGACCTTCCTCATCCTTAATGCATCTCACTTGAGAAAGATCTTTGGTCTTTCTTGCTATTGCTTTGGCCAACCTGAATATGTACTTCTGTCCCTCCTTAGAGTCGACATTTTGGTACAAAACTTCATAAGCTTTTGAATTAGCTTAGATTACAACCTTCTTTGCTTCATTCTTCACTATTTTGTAGTTTGTGACAGTTTCCTTTGTTTTATCCTTAGACATAACTTTAAAACATGCTCTTTTAATTTTTGAACTTCTCTTGCACCCCTCTACTCCACCACCAAGCCTCATTTTGGCCTGGAGCTCCTCCCTTTGACTCGCCTAACGTCTCTTTGGCCTCTCTTGAGATACAAGATGCTACCGCCTCCCACATCTCATTTGTACTTCCGCTACAATCCCAAGATAAGTATTCTAAAACCTTCTCCCTAAAGCTTGGTTGTTTCAGTTGAAGATTCTACCATATAGTTCTAGAGATCTTGGAAACCCTCCTTTTCTTTACCAGCCCTTTTATTTGTACATCCATGACTAACAAGCAATGTTGGGTTATCAAACTCTCGCTTGGGATTACTTTGCAGTCTTAGCAGCACAACTGATCTCTTATCCTCAACACAAAGTAATCTATTTGTGTTCTAGTTGGGCCACTCTTATAAGTAATTAAATGCTTCTCCCTCCTCTTAAAGAGAGTGCTTGCTATGAAAAGATCATAAGCCGTAACAAAATCTAGAATGACTTTTCCCTCTTCATTTTATCCCCAAATCCATGGCCTCCATGAACACTAGCATACCCCGAAGCATTATTTCCCGCGTGTTCATTAAGATCTACACCTTGGGAAATCATCTCTCTTTGTGGGATTCCTTGCAAAACCTTATCCTGATCCTCCAAATATTCAATATATTCATTCTGTATATTTTTATCTTCCTTGTATTTTTTAATATTTGTAAATATTATTTAAAATACATTTAAATAATAAACATAAAACAAACGCATTAAAATACATTATAATAAATAAAGTATTATATTATATAGGTGAACTATAATTATATAATATATATACATATTTATTTAAGGACATAAATAAAATCAGATAAATAAAATAAAAATATATACTTCTGTAATTTAATAAGTTACAAGTATATATAATATGTGTATAGAATAATAAAATAATAAATACAAATTAAATATAAAATGCCACAAATATATGTATATATACCTATGTATATACTTGTAAATATTAACATTACATAAATAACTTTGTATAAATAAATAATAAAATAATAAAATACTACATAAAATAACAAATATTTTTTTATGTTTTGACTTTTATTTAGTAAAATCATTTATTATTTATGATCTAATTAATAAGAGATTGGTGCGCCCTTATTTTCTGGTTGGTCCACCTAAACCAGCCGGGGCACGAGGACCGTTGACCTAGCAGGTTAACTGTCCGACCTCCACACCTTCTTGTCAGAACCCGTGACCTCTGACTTTCTCCTTATTTCCACTCTTCCCCCATGTCATTTTCTTCTTCGAGCAACCCACCATTCTGCTCCTCCCATTTCCCTACTCCATGCCAACACCATAGCCCTCATCAACCCCCTTCTTCACGCAAACTGCTCCGCCCTTTTGCCCCTCAGCGTGTTTATAAATTTATCCAGCCAACCTCCTTTTCATTTTTCATCCCTGATTTTGCATGTAACCCCAATAGGACCCTTAGGATAACAATACATTAGTAACAACATCGTCTTCACATCCTTATTGGTAGGGAGAAAGGTTGAAATAGGCATCATCTAAGATCTGTCAGAGTTCCTCTGGCAAGCCTCTATGCTCCTTGGCCTCGGTCATGTGCGAGCTGCTTTAGGCATTTTTTTATTATCGCATTTTCATTCTTTATGTTAGTATAGCTGTTAGTTTATGCAATTAGATAACTTAGGTTTAATTAGGAGATCTTATAGTGTTGGTGCATAGTTCTCCAGCTCTAATTCACATGTATTCCAATAGTTAGTCGCCCCATTTCCATCTCATTTTCATTCCCTGAATGCATTCTTCACAAAAGCCCCATCGTTTCACCCATGTTCCTGGAAGGAATAGGGAGATTTGAGTTTCCTATGCCACCTTCCATCGGAGATCATCTTTCCAACCTATTCATAGTGCTTTCAGCATCAAATCTAGGCTGAGGACACTCATCTCAAGCCCCTCTATCTTTATGTGCAGGAGCCATCACTTGGAGAGGCCCCTAAATCCTGAATCGAATGAATAACATTTCACCTAGGTTTGCGGAGAATCCTTGACCTCTAGGCTCCTCTGATGAGGCTCGGAGATGTTCGAGCCCTCCAGCTGATGCGTGGCACTCCCAAGAAGGAATAGGGCTAATCGGATCAAAGAACCACAAACGGACGAGGAAAGAATCACATATCACCTAGACTGAGTTCTTAAGGTGATATTCGTGAACCCTTAAGAGCTGTCGGATCATGACCCAACACTAGATTCATACTCAGCCGTCAGATTAGAAGTGAATCGGTACGCTGCCCTAGTTGCCGATCATGCCACGTGGAGCTCCCTGTGCCATCGGATGATGCATTAGTGGGTAATTTACATAAGCCCTCACAACTCTTTTATATTTATAGTCGAGTCTTGTAAATATTTAGTGTAGCTTAAAAACTTGTGTATCAATTACATTGGACCCCTACAATTTCTTTGTATTTGCAAAAAGGTCATGTGCCAGGTCACCTCATGTACCCACACGCATGGGGTGTCTGGCTATTTTATACATTAACCCTATTAGGTTTTGGTATTTATTTTTAGTACTTAATTGTAAATTAAGTATCACAATTTAGGGATATTTGCATGCTTGCCCTTGTACTTTCTTTTATTAAAAAATACCCCTCCCAAGTTGTGTGTGTTTATTTATGTTTTTTGTTTTTATTCATTAACTTATATGTATTATTAATGTTGGGAAAATTATTTTAGATGCCTTAATTATGTTAAAGCACACCCTTACGTTTATTTGGCATTTTATTGTGTTTTTGCCTTTATAAAAATAGAGTTGGAGTTAAATATTACCTGTTTACATAGTAATATACAAAAAATATAAAATCAACTTTTGAAATCTCGAAATAAACTTATAGAGTATATATTACTGTATATTCTAACTCTAACCAAAAATCACAAAAAATCGAAGAAAAACCTAAAAAATATAAAATCCCGAAACTTATAAAAATCGGCAAAAATTCGATAAAATTCCCAAAAAAATTCAGATGTATATTTTTATTTATATTATATGGTATATATATTAAAATTAGTTTTGGGAAATTTTGAATTTATTATCTATTTTATACCCAAAAAAATTAGGCCTATATAATATGTCAACTATTTTTTATATATTAAATACGTACAAATACATAAAAATTAGCAAAAAAATATTAAAAAATCAGTAAAATAGAGAATACTATTCAAAACATTAAACATTTTATTTTCTAAATTTTAACTATATAACTATTTTTAAATATAACACCTTATATATACTATATATATTATACTACATATTTATTTATTCATTATTATTACCTATAAATATATAACTTTAAAAATAAAAAGGTATGTTCATGTATATATTTACATATATTTATTTATTATATGTATCATATATTATTTATAATATCTATAATATTATTATTACTTTTTATAAGTATATAGATATATTTTATATCTTTAAAAAAAGGATGCTAAAAATTTGTAAAAAAATAAAAAATAAAATCAAAATTTAAAAAATATAATCAAACAACTAAAATTACTAAAAGAATTATATAACTAAAAACACAAAAAAAACAAAAAAAGTAGAAAACGTACAAAAATAACTATTATTGATTATTATTATTATTAAATAATAATTATATCTATCCAATTTGCTTCTAGTAGTTTGACCCCTACTAATTTGTCACTATACACACTTACTAGGGTATAATAAATTTCACCCTACATTTATTCATTATTTTATCTATATTGTGGGTTGATTGTTGTCTTAGTTTGATTGGTGAAGTGTTGAGAGCCGAGAGAGGGTCGCTACAACGAGTGCCAGATTCCACTTGTCGGACACCACATTCTCCTCCTAGACTAGACATTAGACACCGCTCTCCAGTGGACTAAACAAATGGCACCATTGCCGGGAAGAAATGCTTAGGTTAGTGTATACCTAGTTGTACATACACACATATATATTTTAAAAAATAATTACTTATCACTCTTTTGGTTTGACTTCGTGCGAGGGATCACAGAACGAAGGTGACTTTCTTAGCAAGGCTCGTGCACCCGAGTCACGTGGAAATCAGCTCCTTCTTCACAAGATGATTAGAGAGAGCATCACATCCGACTTGTGTGAGAGAGAGAGAGAATAAAAACATAGCATTAGTGTTAGCTTGTATTTGTATTTTTGTATGAGTGAGACTCTTATTTTCACATTATTTATTTGTAATAATACAAGGACATGACACTTTGGATATTCAGGCTCTCGCATGCCTATTTTACCAAGTCACTGTTCACTTGGGGGCCAGCTCATTTTTTATATTTTTTTCATCACCTTCTACCTTTTGTCCTCCTTGTTTTCCACTTATTTTTATTTGTTTTCCACGATTTGTGTTTTCCGCTTTTATTTTCATTTGTTTTATGTGAATGAGCCCTTAGATTTTTATGACTTGCTTGATCGAGTAATTTAGGTCCACAACCTTAATATCTGCATAGTACTGATGAATCCGCGATTCATCTACTTTATAAGGACATCTTAGCAAAATCCTGTTAATAAATCACTAACTAAATACCTTAAAATTAATTTATTAACATACATTAACTGTGCTAAAAATAATGGTTAAATTCTGTAATTAAATAATCTTATTTTAATATGGATTGTGTCTATTATTTTATGTAAAAATAAAGTATACCAAAATTTTCTTCTATTATATTCTTTGATTTATTAACAAGCATTTCATAAAGAACTAAAATCCATAAAAATATTAAAAGAAAACAAAAATATCTGACATTGTATACTTTGTACGTATTTTATCTTTGTTGATTTTTATTTCAACTTTTTCTAACTTATAAAAAGTTCATGAAATTAAATTAATTATGTGTGTTGTGTATATAAATTAATTAACTAATTACAAATCCTATTAAAATAAAAAAATCACAAAATGAAAAAATGTGGTATTTTATTATCTAATAGAGTACCTCCAAAAATACTCTTTGTACATACGACTTCTTTTGATTTTAGGTCCTTCACTGAATTTGTAGATCTCATCGAGACGATCAACTTTTATGTTGTTTACTTTTTCTTTTGACTTCACTTATTATTTATTATTTATTTAATATTATATTGAATTATACTTTACTTTTATCTATTTAATCCTTATTTTTTTATTTATATATTTTATTGTAAACTTTTCTTTATTTTTATTTTTTCCTATTTTTCTTTTTAGTCTCTTTTTTCTTTCCCCTCTCTCCCCCCTCCTCCCTTTCTCTTCCACCATACGTGCACGGCACCCGCTGCCTCTCCCCTCTCCGATATGTACGCGACATGTGATCCCTCATCCCTAGCTCCTCCCCTCCTCTCCAAACACCTCACACCGCCCACGACCCCCACCATAACGTCACTACCCTCTCTTCTGCTGGACATGCGAGCCCACAACGAGCCATTATGCAATAAATGTGATTGCAAATATCATTCCCTGATCTGAAATGAAGAATGATTAATTTGCATAATAGGTCCCTTAGTACAACTAGGGTTATGTACCATGGCCATCTTAATGATCATACAGTTGTTGATTCAATTATTGAATCATAGATGCTGGTGCTTGGATGAATATCCAAGGAGTTAGATTGAGGACTCATCAAGCACCGTCAAATGATTGTTAAGAGAGGATCTCCAACCTGAGATGGAGATGGCAATCCTTTCTATAAAAGCTGATATCTAACTGACCTCTTGATGCAGGTCGTCTGCATAGGAATAAAGATTCAGAGGTGTTAGATAAGTTAGGTCAAAGAGTTGACTTAACGAGATTGAGATAACCAAAGTCCTATGTCGTATGTTGTCACGATATAGGCACACATCCTCTGACCGGAGACAGATGTGTTAGTATATGTATGAGTATGTACATTTGGCAGACTAATAGGTTGATGACCTAACCATTGTCTATACACCGACGCGCTGGTGTGCATGCAAGGGCATATGAGTAATACGATCTCTCAAAAGGATCATACAGGTTCATTACTGAACTAGAAGACATGAGCTCACTCATGAGATATTGGGAAGAATCAAATTCCGTGCATGGTCTTCTTGCTTTAGAAACTTGACTGAATTTGTAGGTTTGATATATACTTTTGGAAAGTATATGATCAACACCTAGGTACGATATATGCTTTTGGAAAGTATATGATCGATACTAATTCCCAATGATCGAATGAGAAAACTTGATGATAAAATCATGAAGGAGACAGTCTAAAAGAGATCTAAAACTTCAGGTTTAATTTGGGTCTTCCAATATGCAGGATCTACAGGTATTAGGAATACTCGAGGGTGATGTGATCATAAACGATTGTATAACCACGATGCTTCCATTCCTAGGAAGTGTTGAAACGGATCTGGATTTTAGTGACTCCTCTCATAGAGAAGTTATCTAATATTAGTCCAAATGTTGGACATTGATCTGAATATGATTCAGATGCAATGAGAAGATTAGATTTGCGGCTTTGATTTAATCAAACATCTACGGGAGGTCCGCAAGATCTTGATTTGAGATTTGATATCAATATCCAAGTCACTATACATGGAACAATACAATCACCCTATCCTTATCTCCAAGTACCTGTGGAGAAAGCGCATTATCCTTGAAAGAGTTCATGGATAATTTCATTGTTGATATATATATCCAAGCATCGAGAAAATTGATAATTAAATGTGATTTAATTATCATGGATAATATGAATTTGATTCATATTATAAGGAGAGAGATATAAGATAATTAATGTGATTTAATTATCAAAGATGTGAATAATTTCAATGTGATTCATATTATTTGGGAAAATGAGAAAAGAGATCTAAGATGATTAAATGTGATTTAATTATCATGATATGAATAATTTGGATAGCACTATCCATATTAATCATATATATTATAAATGTGATTTATAATATATTAGAGAGAGCATATTGTGATTTATATTTGTTAATTAATTATTGATGTGAATTGGATTCACATTGGATAAATAATTAAAATATAATTTACATTTTATTTTGGGATGTAAATGTGATTCACATTTTTCCAATGGCATGATTGCAATATTTCACAAGATAATTATGAATTATTTTTGTGAAATAATTTACAACAATTGTTGTTGTAAATCCTGGAGATATCATTAGATAATGGTATCTCATGAGATAATGAGATCTCATGAGATGTTGGTAGCCGTCCTCACTTTTTAGGGTATATGGTTTATCTCCTCATTATCTCCAAAGATAATTAATTTATTTAATTTGAATTTAAATATATTGATTTATCAAGATATATTAATTTAAATTAAGTTAATTGTCGTTGTGTTTTTACAACAATATCATAGCCATTGAAATAAACACAAATCAATCTCACCCATTGATTGTGTGATGTCCATGGATTGGGATTCATGGACTCCCAAACCCCTGTATAAGAAAAGGCACCCCTTGCTCTTTGATACACGAAAAATGAATGCTCTCTCTTTCTCCACATGCCAAGCCTCTCTCTCTCTCTCTCATAGTGGTTGTCCACCATGGAGCCCTTGTGAGAGTCGCTATCGTCGCAACATCGTCGTTATGTTGCCGAAGTATTTGCTTGTGGATCTCTATCTCCTTCGGTGCGCCTCGCTCATGAAGAAGACGTCAGATCTCGTGTGACAATATCAGGAGATTCATCGCTTGGATCATCAACATGGATTGCTAGAGGGACGCATCTCATCAACACGCTCGCAAGCGTCTCCTCCATTGGATCGGACTTGAGACAGGAGGTCTCTTGGTTTAGAGACTTGATCGCAACTACGCTTTAAGAGGTAACCTTAATACCTATTGTGGTTTAGATGAAACGATCTGAGAAATGTTCTTGGATCATATAGTTTCATTAATTAAAAAAATTTAAATTATGCTGCATCGAGAACCTAGTGCGACTAGTCGCTCCTGATCGCATTCGATGCGATCGTCATGCTTCCGTGATGCACTTGAGGATTTCCCCATATCCTTCATCTTCCCCTTCCTCCTCCGCGTAACAGATGTTGCCTCCTCTGTGTAATGGTCGCTCACCGCAACTTTAAACTTCTTGCCTTCCCCACCATCCTTCTTATTCTCTCTTTCTCCTCGATGTTGGTGACAATGACTCGAGAACTTCCTCTTGTGGCATGATGCAAAGGCTTCCCACCTCTGTAGCCCCTCCAAATAGCCAAAGTTTCGTCGTGTCTACCCAAGGCTGAGGCAAATACATGAGAAGAGGCCTTAAAGACCCTCGAAACTCCAACCTCCCCCCCCTTCATTTCCTCCTTCCACCATCAAGTTCCAAGCACCTCCAACACCTTGCCCAAGTTTTCTCCCTTTGAACCATCGACACAGGGCCCTCCATCTCCATCCTTGGCATGATCCATGTCCACTGGCACACCGCATCTCCGATCGAGACTAAACTCTACCTTGGCTTTACCGTTGGCCAACATCGCAACTCCGTTCCACCTTCAACATCATCTATCTGCTTTGCCTCCAGCCTCGGCTTTCTCAGCATTCTCTCCCACCTCTGCCTCTCCGTCGGTAGAAGCCCCCGATTCGACTAGCTGCTCTGCCTTCCCCAGCCACTGCATACATCGCTTCATAGTTTCATCTCCTCCGTGAGCCTCGTCCGGTGTTAGCCGAGGTGAAGCTTCACCTCACCCTCGATCTGCCATCTCTGTCTGACCACCATCGACGACCACCCACTGTTGGATAAAGGGTTGGAATTTATCTAATGGTCCTGAAGCTTCCCCACGTCCCTCCTCAGATCCTAGGCCTACACCTCGAGGCTTGTCTCAACTGAGGATCCACTCAAAGCTCATCCTCTCTTGTGCCACAGCTCCAGGGTCCCAAAGCACGTGCAATTGCCATGTGGTGCTTCAGGAGCTTCGGACCTCCCCACTCCACTCGAGCCCATTGCGTCATATGCATAGCATGTGTTGCAGGGGAAAATTACAAGGCAACCCCAAAGCTCTAGAAGTATCAAAGAAACCTTGACTAGTCTAGACCGTCGCACGTTCTTGCTTGGGCAAATTGCATAAATACCCTGGTGATTTTCACATATTATAGATAAGTCCCTCTACAGACCTTTTGGAGAGGAAATAATTTATTTATATTGTATTTTAGTCCCTTGAATTTCATTCACCATATCTTTCTCATTTGAATTCTGTTTTTGGCGAATAATATCATTTTGAAGCTCTTTCTATGCTCTATCATTTTATATACTTTGTGGACATATCACAGCTTATATTAAGTTGAATATTATTTGAGGATATATTTTGATCAATCCAAGCTAATTTTTAAAAGATTTGTGATATTTTATATAAAAATTTATCTTAATCTTTGAAGGGTACTCCATTGAAAGGATTTTAATTTGATTAATTATCTCTGATAACTGATCTTTTTAATTGAGGATTTAATCTTTGTAGTGGATCCATTAAGAGTATTTTAATTTTTTTTGAGAAGCAAGACTATTTTAATTAGACTCATCTTTATAGGAGCGTAATTGAGGGAGCATTAATTTCCCTAATATCTTATATGATAAAATCCATTTATTTGAGGATTATATTACAGGAAAATTTCGATGTTAAATGCTCTTAAATAAAATCATCAAGAGATCTTATTATTTGAAGGATTAGTTATGGATTAATTTTTTTAGCATGTATCCTGAAAATCAATTGATAAATATTTCTTGACATTAAGATAATCAATCTCTTTTTATTTATGATTTATTTTGACGATTAATTGATCATTATTTTTATTGGAGTGAAGATCAAAATCACAGATCTTGTGCTCATAGTTTCATCTACTTGCATTGCACTACATTTCTTTTTCATATTATTTTCTGACACATAGATTACCATAGCAATTAATTGATTAATCAAATTAATTTAAAACCACTCAAATAGAAATAGTCTAATCCTTTTGTTCGACCTTGGTATACTTACCAAGTAAAATTTTTTTAGAATATTCAAAATTTGTGTATTTTGAAGATCTGATTTCTGCTTCCTATGCTACGATAATACGACCATATTAAAGAGGTGTATTTTACATTCATCAAATGGCACTATTGTTGGGGAATCCAGTATTTTTAGGGTTTTAGATTAAATTTTTTTAATTGATTGTGAGTTTAATTTCTCTGTCATTTTTCTTTCATTTCCTTTTTGTTTTGCATTCGATTTTTGCATTTTATTTGTAGATAGCTCGGAGAAAATTTTGAAAAGAGCAAGGATATGAAAAGAAGATTGTTCTAATTTTTATTTCTGATAGAGAGAGAGTTTAGATTAGGTTTAATTTTCTACATCTTTTACAGGGTCTCTCTACATCCTGATTATTGCAGTAAAGTCTGAACTGAACTCTTTGTGGTATGTCCAGTTTGTTTCAAACCCTTATGTTTGGTTGGGACCCAACTTTTGTGGTGTAGAAATTAGATGCACATACACTAGCTTAAGTTATTTATTTATTATTGTGCTCATAACTTTTAGGACACACATTTTCACTAATAAGATGTACTAGTAGCTCGTTCAACTTAGAAAAATCTTAAATCAATTCTTCTTATTAATAGAATTACCTGCTTTGGGCATTTTCATCTGTGCATATCATATAATGTAAATTTTAATTCATTGTCTTGCATCCTGCATGAATAACACGAGAAATCACTATAAGTCTTCTTTTTATCATGCATCATTGATTTAACGCTTGCATTGGCTTTCTTAATCCTCTCTACCTCGATTTTACAACTTAAGATTTTAAGGAATTGGGACTGCTCATTAGGCGTAAAATTTTTATGCTCATTTAAGACCAAAGTAATAACCTTAACTTAAAACCAGGATTGCTAATCAAGGTGACTTTAAATAAACTAACATAAAATCATCCTTGTAACTGGCGGAGAAAAACCCACTCATTGTATGTAGGAAAGAATCACGTACTTAGGTTAGAGCCAAAACCTGGGGATCTCATTCTGACTAATGAATTTTAAAACAACTAGCTACTTCTCAATGAGGGAACTATGGTCTCCCTTAATAGTTTGCATGTTTAAAGGACAACGTTTAAGGCACCTTCTTGAAGTAATATGAGTAGTCATTCTATGGTCCGTACTTACACCCATACTGGTTGAAAGTGGATGCAACTAGCCGTATGAATTCAGATCAGTATTTATGACACTCTCTAGAACCTAATCTTCTCAAAGAGTGTTTTATCATTAAATTAAAACAATGATAAGCGGTCGAGCTCTTGCGGCCTTCACAAGTGTTAAGTTGGTGAAACAATTAGGGTTTGATTTGTGTTTATCTTGTGTGCATCAAAGTCTTTGCTATTGCAAGAGTACCGTGGTTTGCAAATCATTCTCGTCTTTATCTAGATAAGATGTCAGCACATTGGTTTTCATACCCAGACTCTGTGGGTCCATCGTACACGATCATGTCTCGATAGTCTTCTTCTCTCTCATCTAAGGGGATTGAAATTGATCCCCTCAGCCATCATTTCCCTCTACCCCATACACTTCACCTCATGCCCACGCTTCTTCTTAGATTAGACTGCTCTCACATTCTAACCTTCAAATTAGCACAATAGAGCGAGCAGATTTGAGGATGGAAAATAGAGTAACCAATTTCTACAGAGAAATGTGATTTTCAATTACCATGGACTTCCCACCTTTTGAACCATCCCATACTCGGGTTGAATCTCTTCCTTAGTAAGACCAATTTTCCTTCGATAACTCACAAGAAATCTAGAGTCAAGAAAATATGACTCATGACCAGACCTCAACTACAAAGAATAATGACTACTCTACTCCAGTTTACATGTTGGAGTCACGACATGTGGAGTACTATTATTCATCCTCAAGTCATGAGAAGTTTCATGATTACATTACGTGGATAAAATGAAGAGAAGATGATTTGACTAAACAAATATATGATGTCATCCAATCAATGCAAAATCAAGAAGTTAGGACACAAAATGAACCACTGATCTGTCATTTGATACAAACTCATACACATCCACTACTGACCTCTGACCAACCTACTGACCATTACACCCAAAACACCAAAAAATGAAAAATGAGAAAATTCAAAAAATTAGAAAATTCTGAAATGGAAGCATTTTGCAAGAGTGTAATCTTAGAGCTTCCATTAATCAAGGTCATAGAATATGTGTCCGGTCATAAGGGATTTTTAAAGAGTCGATTAAACCCAAAAAATACAAGTAAAAAGCAATCAAGGACTGAATTTCAGATCATATCTATGGCTAAATATTTACTCAGATGAGTCAGGTGGAGCGGTCTTCTGGTCCACTCAAGGTAGGACCAATAGTCGTTGAGGTAACCAAAACCAAACCCAAGTGATTAAAACAATAACTAACCCACACAATATAAGAATCAATCAATGCAAGAAAGTATGAATCAATATTTATTATAACCTTACAAAACACGTATGTATAGTGACAAGCAGGTAAGGTGTCGAACATAGGGAGACGGGGCATAGTAGAGATTATTTACACAAATAAAACAAGTGTGTATATACAAGTGTGTACAAAACCAATCAAAGTATTGTGGGTTTTAATAAAATAATATTTTTAATGATATATATATTTTAATTTTTAATTTTTGTATTTTTATTTTCCCATTAATATATAAGATATAAATTATATATATTTGTGAATACAATATTATATATAATGAGATATAAGGTATATAAGTAGATATATAACATAAGTAGGATATAATAAGATATATAATGAATACCAAAAATCAGAAAATAACCAAAAGAAGAATCCTTTTTAGTTTTTAAGGGTTTTAAAATAAAACAAAATAATTGATACTAATATAAGCAATATATAATGATATATAGATGTATATAAGCTATATAGGGAAAATTATATATGCAAAAAAAGACATATAAAAGCATTCTACATATTTCAAATATTTTCGCATTTTTATGGATTTTCGGGGAATTTATGCAAATTGTTTTGCATTTTAAATTCAGAAATAAAGCAAAGCAGGGATTGTTTAATAGGGTCAGATTGATTTGAGAATTAAAATAGGAATGGTCTCAAAATCTCTCAAATTAATTTTCTTACATAGAGAATAGTATGTCAAAAAATATGGAACAAAAAGTATTATTTTGGGGAATTTGGAGAATATTTTCTAATTTTTTAGGATTAGAAAGGGTTTGCTAATTTTAAAAGGTTCTTTTGAGATTTTTCGTGATTTTTTTGTTCTAGAGTTAGAAGATGGGTTTATAAACAATAGTTATTTTTTGGAATTTTTAGAAAAGTTTTTATAGTTATTTGTATTTTTTATGTCAAACAGTAATAAAATAACTCTAGATGATTTTTAATAAATATAAATACAAGCAAAATTAGTAAATATGGTATTGTTAATAATCAGCCAATCATGCACATACACTTATTTTTTGAGAATATTTGGAGCATAGGAGCTATTATAAATAAAAAGAAATGGAAAAATAAAATGTAATTAAGTTGGTTGGGGTATATTTGCAAATAAATAAACGCTAGGGGAACTAGTGCAAAATAACCCAAAAAATTAAATGTCAACTTGATTTTAACGAATTTAATACAAATTACGAATGTCGGGTGTGCCTTTCTGCAAAATGTCCACTCACATGGGGATCCACATGAGGTGACCTGGTATTGGACTAAAGTGAAAAATCAACAAGTTACAGCAGCATACATACAAAATGTTGAACATGTTTTCTACCTAATTAAATATGTACGAAACCTTTTGCCAAATACAAAAATGTGGTGGGAGATCTTTGCAATCATACCATTAAAGCGCCCATAATCCAGCCATCGTCCTTATGCCACATGGACATGATCCTGGTTTAGTACCCCATCTAGATGAATGAACGATCATGATTAGATCAAGGTCGCGTTCCTAATCTAACGACCATGAAGGGTGTTGAAAGAGCTGCTGAAGAACAAGTGGTCGACGAGATTCGATATGTTGGATTTCCTTGCTCCGACATCCTCCTCTCGATACAACAACAACTATAGGTTGTTGATGCTCCTCTGATTGTAGGGGATGTCATCAGAACAATTGAAGATGCCCAAGGAGCTCGGACAACTCCATATGGTCTGGAGTAGCTCCAGGTCATTCAGGTGGTTCCAGACAGGTCTTCAAGCCCCGTATCCTGCACCAAAAGTCTCCTGGGTTTGAGGGCCATCTCTTAGACCAAGGGGTTAGGCAAAAAGTGGCATGGAATAAGAAGATGGTAGAGCGTCGACGAGAGGTGGAAAAGGGATCTTTGACTCCCAGATCCACGATGGACTGGGGTGGATGAGATGGACAATCCAAGCAGAAGATGAAAGGGAAGAAAATGGATTAGAAGTTGAGATGACCTGATGGTCAGATTGCAGTGATTAATCCTGGAGCTCAAGCTCCAAGGAATTGGGGGTTTTCTAAAATTACACTTAATCGAGCAATAAAAATCAAATTAAAGGAATGTGGAATCCACAGCTAGGATAATAACTAGTAAGTAGAAGAAATTGGTCTCAAATCAACCAAGGTCCAACGAGGCTGAACCATCAGTGGTGCTCCTCCTGCTATAGGTGGATCACCACCTCCGATGCTCCTCACCGCAACTCCTCCGACCTTCAAGCGATCACCAAGGAGAATCAATTGCACTGGAGATGAGGGGGCTAAGAGCACCTTGAGAGGTATCAAACTTGGAAGAATGGCGTAGGAGGTTTATTTATAGGCAAGTTTAGAAACGAACTTCAATCAAAGATGATGCTTCAATCGAAGGGGATCAATCGGCCCTAAAGATCGGGCGACGATCATGGAAGTCAAAGCTCAGAGAAATTCGAAGCGTGAGGCAAAATGATCATTAGTGTGCTTGGCTAAATAACGAGAAGTGTGGTGCTCAAGGTGAATGTCAGAGTAGAGGAGGTGGAGGGGGCAATTGACCTAGGTCAATAAGGGGAGCCCTCTTGTTGGTCCACGTGGACCAACTAGAAAAATCCCAGGAGGAAATTATTGGTAAAATAAAAAACAAATAGTAAATGATTTAACTGGATTTTTATCAAAACATAAAAAAAGTTTGTAATTTAATGTGGTATTTTATACATATTTTTAATAATTTTTATGAAACTTTTTATTACAAGTTAATATTTACATGTAAAATCCATGTATAAATACATGTATTTTGATATTTTTATTTTTATTTTGTATTTTGTATTTTATATTGTATTATTTTACAAGTTATTTTATGTTTTTTATTTTTAACACATTTAAGTACTTTTATTATATTTTTCTAAGTTAGCATGTACACTTAATCAATTAGGTTTATTTACATTATAGGTATATTTAGATATATTTTTACTATGTATCGAAATATATTATTTACTTTGAGTTTATTTTGATGGTTTTCTTTAATTTAATTATGTACCTATGTTTCAAATAATATATATACAATTTTATAAGAATAAAAGAATTTGAAAAATACAAAGAATAAATATATTGAATAAAATATACAAGTGTACTGCACAATATGAACCCAAAACCTAAATTTCGAATCTTAGCTCCAAATTAAATGAAACCACCTTCATTAAATAGCTTATTAAAAGTTGTAAGTAATTAAAGATGGTTTTGGTCCATTTTGATATAATATGGAGAAAAAACATGTCTGTGAAGGCACACAGTGCATTATTTTTCTATGAACTCAATTTTGTATTTTTCTTTGTATTTTTGTCTACGATATTCATATAAAAAGTTTATCGATTTGATCTATAAATAATAAAGGATAAAGTAGGGCCAAAAGTTAATTATAAATGAATCAAAAACTAGGGTTTCCATGTATAGATTGTACAATTCATCTGCCCCATCTCCCCCTACTTTATTCTTGATCGACCAAGTCATCATGATGACATGGTCTCGGGGTCTAGGGTCGCTCAACACCTATGGTGTCTCATTTCTTTTTCTTTTATTCATTTATACTTTTATATTGGAACCAAACACATAAATAATACAATGTTTTATAGAGTTTATCAAGTGCTTATTTTGACAAATTTATGATATATACATGCATTTAATTAGGTATTAAAGGCCAAAATGAAAGAATAAAGGTGACAAAATGGAGATTCACCACCCCCTATACTTGCCTTTGCTAGTCTCTAGCAAATACTTATTCCTATAAGTGTAGAAAAAAATAAAGAAAAGAAAAATAACTTGGATTGATTTTAAATTTTAAACATGTCTTCATAAAATCAAAGTCTGGAGCTCAGTCGGACCTTTGGATTTTTAGTATCGTCGGGACCTTGTTGGGATCCAGACATGAAACACAACATCCTCTAAGAGACACAAAACTCTGCCAAAGTCTCCTCAAAAGCCTGGTGAGAACAGTTTGATGCCATACGTAGTCCCTTGTGACTATGAATCTCTCTTGTATAGTGTATGATAAATAGTTCCTATTGGCTGAAGCAATTAAAGCTAGTCTTCTCAAACATGGTGACCCTAATTCTCTAATCCAATAACTCTTTCCTCGAGAAGCGGGGTATTCCCTTCTACGTTCAAGTACAACCGGTTCAAGAGGGGAGGTGGAGATGAGAATGGACAGTAGATATTATAGCTACCTATCCTAGGATGCTTGGTCAGTTTAGCCAAGTTATTTGGCTGCAGACTCACATACATAGTTGACTTTGAAGCACATGCTTGCTTATTGAATACATGCTCCAACATGAATTGATTTCTCTTTGATTTTTACACATCTATTTTTTTGGAGTATTTGACTTTTGCATTTTTAAATAATATGCACAGCAACATTTACATAAGGATTTTTTCCTCTTGAGCTAATAGACTATCCCTCCTTTGAAGCATTATTGCAACCCATACCTTCTATCTTTAGACCTCATGGTTACTAGATCGGATTGGGGTACAATGGCCATAGATGTGTGACTTCCGATGTTTCCATTGGCTTGTGTCTCATGCCGACAAATTCAATCCTATACCACTTCAACTGAGTTGAGCGAGGTGCAAGGTGCATGTGTGCAGTTAGGTCATTGTCAATCCGAGTCATGCATGTGTTTTGAAATGTTCTACTTAGGCAGTCAAGATGACACTGAACTAAGTCATTTGATCTCAAAAAATTAAGTCTACTAGACTTGAATCATCTCAATTGTAGTTCCCTTAAAGTTCCTGTGATTAAGTGGATTAAGGTCCAACTAAACTCCAATCTTTGGATTTTACTTAAACTTGTTCGTTTGTCAAAACTAGTCCGAAAAATGTGAATGCTATGCACAATGCAGAAAATATTCTTGTAGTGTTATTTTCCATTTTTGAACTTTTTATTGGATTTTTGAAAATATTTTACAAATTTTTATGTAATTTTTAATAACATTTTACAAAATTTTTAAGATTTTTTGGGTTTGATTTTTTTAGTGATTTTTCAAAAATAAAAGAGTCCTGAAAATAATTATGTGCATATATTTACACGAGAGTGCATTTATTATTTATAAAAATTTAGGTAAAGAATTTACACAACGTTTATATAAGTCGCAGAGAATTTATTTGCTTGCAGTTTGTACATGGTTCCCAAAGCAATTCGAAAGCATTTTCCAATCATTTGAGAATTTATTTTGAAAAATAATCTGACAAATAGTTTTTTAAAACATTTACAAAATTTGAAAACAATTTTCCAAGATTTTTCAAACAGTATATATAAAATTTTCAAATGATTTTAGCAACCATTTTCAAAACCATTTGCAAATAAATTTTCAAAACATTTTATTCAAACCAAGAAAATAAATTTTCACAAACAAAATATTTTATAATGTGTTTGAAAACATTTTACAAAATATTTTTCGAATAGTTTTCAAAAGATTTTTCAAAGAGATGTTCAAACTATTTTCAAAAATTTTGCAAAAACTTTTTACCCAATTTATTAACCATATTTACAAATAATTTATTGTGTGTATATTAATTTTTATACTAAGCCACATTATTTAAAATACGCAAGTATAAGTTATGGCTAAATTATATACAAGGTATCTATGACCCCCTGTACTTAGCTTGAGTCATGTCCTCATAGATCAAAGAGATTAGGAAGATATAACCCGTACTAAGTATAGGAAAATATGTACTATAATGACCAAATAAAGAATGAGAAATCAACCGACCCTCTTGTACTTAGGATCAAATAATCCTAAGTATATCATATTGTACACAAGGCAGGGTGGGTTGAGGGTGGGAATAGAAAAATTAGTAGCTCGGTCAGTCTCCCCATATATTTAGGGTAAAATATCCTTAAGTATAGAAAGAATGTCAAAAGTTGAGGAGACAAATGAGGGTATTAAAGAATGAACACCCGTATACACTCATCCCCCATATATTTGGGATGAAGTATATCCGAAGTATATAAATGATGAATGGGATGAGTGAAACTTTTGGTAGAACAAAAGAATGAAAATGAAAAGAAGAAAATAAGAATAGAAGAAAATGATAAACTAATGAAAGATGTTTTTGATTGTTTGATCCGAATCTTTAGATGATGCGGCTGGAAATTCTTGTTCATAAGCCACCCAAATGGAGTCAACTACGGACTAGAAAGTATCATGCTCAAGGTAAGGTTTCAAAAGTTGTCTGTTGATGACAAAAGTTTGTGCATCAGATGACGATATGTATATGACTATGCTTCCATTGTCACGTACATGATTTACTACAAACGACCATGTCCATTTGCTTTTCAACTTCCCTAGAAACATTTTCAACTTTGCATCAAACAACCAAACCTCCTAACCAAGTTTGAACGTTTGCGACGGATGTGCCTGTCGTGCCACTTTTTGACCTTCTCCTTGTACATAAGATTGTTGTTGTACGAATTGTCACAGAATTCGAGAAGTCTGTTTAGATCTAGCTTTCTATTCTTTTCTTCTTTCTTTGGATCTAAATTCCATATACTTATTGCCCACAAAGATTTGTGAATAATCTCAACGAGCAAGTAGCATGGCTTGCCGTAAACCAGACGATAGGCAGGCATTCCCAAAGGTGACTTATAAGCAGTCTGATAGGCCCAAAGAATAGAGTTAAATAACTAATGTCGTTCTTTCTATTCGGACATACAAGTTTCTAGATAATCATCTTGATATCCCTATTTGAACATTCTGCCAAGCCAATAGAGGGTGGGTGGTATGGAGAAGCTACTCTATGTTCTATGCAGTATTCCTAAGTCAATATCTTTACTTCTCTGTTAATAAATGTCTACCCCATCAGATATCAGAATTTTGGGGATCCCAAACCATGCAATTATGTTTTCCTTCAAAAACTGGCAGACTGTGTGATTGTCGATGTCTTGAGTTGGTATATCCTCCACACAACGACTCACGTAGTCGACAGTAAGAAAAATATATTCATATCCCTAACTATTGGGAAATGGGACCATGAAGTCAATGCCCCATACATCGAACACATCTGAAATTTGAATATATTTTAGAGACGTTGTTTTTCGCATCCCAATAATACCATCCATCTTCTGACAGTCAGTGCAATGCTTCACATAATCCTCCACATCTTTAAATAGTGTCAGCCACCAGAGGCCGCATTGAAGTACTATTGTTGTTGTACATTTTCCAAAGTGGTGTCCTCCTGATTCTCTGGTGTGGCAATGCTCGAGGACACTATGAACTTCCTCCCGAGGAATGCATCTCTACCATATGCAATTCGCCCCCTCGCGAAAGAGATATGGATCCTCCCACTGACAAAAATGAATATCTGATAAAAATTTGTCCATCTTCATCTTGGGTCAATCTTGTGGAGTTCTCTTGGACACAAGATAATTCACAATATTGGCGAACCAGGGGAACGAGGTGATTGACAGGATTACTTCATCCAAGAAAGTTTCCTTGATCAGTACCATGATCTTCTTAGGCCTATGGCAATCTAGACAAATGACCTGCCACCATATTTTGGACTCCGAGTTCATCATGAATTTCAAGTTTGAACTTTTGGTACAGAAGGATCCATCCAATTAGCCTTGGTTTGGCATCCTTCTTGTCTTGCAAGTACCTGATGGTGGAGTGGTCTGTGTAAACAATAACTTTGGATCCGAATAAATAAGATCTGAACTTCTCCAGGGTGAAGACAACTATGAGCAACTCTTTCTCAATGACAGTGTAATTCTTCTGCACTTCATCAAGAGTTTTGCTTGCATAGTGAATCACAAATGGAAGATTGTCTCTCCTCTGTCCCGGAACTGCTTCAATGGCATTGTATGATGCATATGTATGATCTCCAATGGTAGAGGTTACTGTGGCAGTTGCAAAATAGGGGCCTGAGTGATCAGATATTTTAACAGATTAAATGCTTAGAGGACTTGATGAACGTGAAATTCACCTCTTTTAAAAATGAGGAATTGTAGTATAGGAAGCAGATTTCGGTCGATCAAAATACCACAATCTTTGAATGTCATGGAATATTTTAACTTGGCAAGTCTACCAAGGTCGAACACAGGGACACAGATGCCTAATATGTTTATTGAATTTTGATTTATGAAGGCAAATGTGAATTAATTCCAATTTCAGGTCCATATGATGAACTATGCTATTTACACATCAAAGCCATGATGCATGCTATTTTTTATTTAATTTTATGCAAGTTAAAGTGATGCATGAGCAAATATGCAAGGGAATAAGTATACTGAATAAAAGCCTACAATTATACCCTAAAAGGTGAGCAACACAATATAAAATGAAATCAGAGTCAATTTGAACATAATATGAAAAAGCGGTCATCAGATCAAAGCAAGACAAGGAGAGCGGGGTCCCATTTATCACATAAAAATTCACTTCATTAAAGACAGTGACGAATGAGAAATTTAGACATGCTAAGATGTAGAGGACAAAACAAGGATCAAAACGACACTAAAATCATGCAATTTGGACCTACGATGCTCAAGTTATGCTAAAAACAGTGCAAGGGCATAAATGTAATAAAAATGCAATAAAATAAATGGAAAAATATTGCATTTAGGTCCCTGGAAGGACCTAAATTCAATTACCAAAACCCGCATGGGCCTGGATGCAATTTCACCATTTGCGCGTAGGGGCCTTTTTGCAATATCTGAAAGTGTGGAGGGCTTCCTTGTAAATAACCCATGCACACACGTGAGGCACATGCCTGGGGACCATTTTGCAAATAGCATATCTTTCGGGGTCTGGCATGCAAATTACCCATCACCCCACGTGATGTGCACGTGAGATACTAGGCTCGGGAAGGACCTCAGGTTCGGGCCACGTGGCAAGTGCTGGAGGCTCGGGCATAGGGTCGCGTAGCCCAAAGCAGCTGGTTCGGAGGGAGGCTTGGAGTGTCCACATGTCTCTATCAGAACCGTCCGATCGGAACGATCGAACGGTAACTGTGTCTTCTCCTCTGTCGTGCGTCACCGGAGGAGGCGGGGCTCCGGTGAACCGCTGGTTGCTCCGTTGAGCCCCTCAGTGCATGGCGGAGGTCCGGGGAGCTAGTGGACGCGTTGGCGGAGGTCCTGGAGACCCAACGAAGCTTCGGGGATGGTCGGAGGTGTAACTCGGCGAAGCCCCTCCGGAGTAGAGGAGCTCGAAGGAACTTCGGCGCAAAATCCGGCCAATCAAGATACCTGCAGGGGTTAGTTATAGCCGAAGCGAGTACGCGTGAAATGCAAGTGAAATGGGATGGTCGGAGGCCATGGGGGCGACGAGAAGTGGTGGCCTTGAGTTTCTTCTCCAGCGGAGCGGGGAAAGATATGGGTCGGAGTGGAGGGGGTTGTGGAGAACGGGGAAGGATGAACGGAGGTGTTGGCGTGGATGGGGGTGCATTTGCGAAACTCAAGGGATGGTCAGGCGAGGGTGAATCGACCGGAGGTTATTGACAAAATTCAAAGAAAAGAATGGGGAAGGAGTAAAGGAGATGACCTGTTGGTCAGAGCGGAACCGGCGGAGGTGGTGGCCTGGGCTGAGCTTCAGTGGAAGCCCGGGTCTTTGCACGACGGGGCGACCATTCCCCGGTGCTCGGCAGCGCACGTTGGCGGACGCTACATGGCCGGAGGCCATGGATCGCACCGGGGCGGTCACGGCCATGATCGCCTCCAGACCAGCCATCCGCTGTCACCGGAGGGCGGTCAAGGCTAGGGATGAGGGCCCAATTGGTGGATGAGGATGATCGGTGGTGGAGGAAGGGGCTTTATAGGTGGAGGCGTCCGGCGGTTACAGTGGTAGTCAGGGGTTTTCGATGGGCGAGGGTTTAATGAGGAAGTAATGGTGAGGGATGTTGATGGTGGCGCGAGGATGGCGGAGCAATGGGGTACGTGGAGCGGCCGTTAGGTGGTGGAGGAGTGGCTGGGGCGTCGGCTAAAAAAGGAAGGGGGAGCGAGGGTCGCGAGATGAAACGGCCAGGGGAGGGGGGTTACGGAGGTTGACGATGAACCCTAGCCACACCGTTCGATCTATCCCATCTAACGTCTACCCATGTGCCATGTCACCCCTTCGTTTCCAGCCGTAGATCTCCCCCATACCTCCATCCTAACCATTCCTTCGCACTCTACCCTCATCCATCCGATCAGATCTAATGATCTGACCGCGCCCCTCCATACGTGCCCCACTCCCAGCTGTTGGATGAGAAGGAGATCGAGCGGCTGAGGATTAGGCGCTAATGGGTGGCTCAGATCTGATCTGGGAGTCAGATCGGACGGTGGAAGATGGAGAGGGCTTCAATGGGTGAGATGGAGGCTTGCTGAGAGGATCCAACGATCCAGGAGGCCGCCGGGTGGCGAGAAGAGGAGGGGCCACGTGGGCGGCCCAGAGGGCACCACGTGGCCCAATCAGAAGAATTCAAATAAAATTACAAATAAAAAATATAAAAGAAATAGATAGAGGCCGAATTAGGAAAAAGTCAAAACATGAAAGTTGCTCGTCTCGACGAGATCTACAAATTTCATGTTGGTCAAAAAGCCAAAAGAGGTCATTTGTACAAAACGTATTTTTGGGGGTATTTTTTAAGGGGATAAAAATACTGATTTTGTGGTTTTGAGATTTTTTTGTATTTTTTATCTTTTTAATGGTCAGTGAACTATGGACAATTATCCTATCTAATTTTTAGGGGTTTTTGAAGATAAAAACAATTACAATAAAAAAGGGAAATAAATACAATAATTAAATGGTAAATTATATACAATATGATACAAGATAAAAACAAGGAATTACACGTGATTTTTATTGGATTGATTAAGTATTTTTAGCATGATGAATTCGAGATTCGTCATACCCCTATAAAACCATGCTCGTCCTCGAGCATCTAAAGAATGAAGAAGTCGGATTAATTCCTGACATTGCGCGTGAAATTTTCAAGGCTTGATCTTTCGAAGACCCTTGACCTAAGTGTTCCTAAAATTCTGGGTTTATCCAGGCCTTAGTCAGAAGTAATCCAACTTCTCTGATTATCAGACTCTCTTTTTGTACATATAATATAAGGATATGACAATTAGTGTACTACATTTCATGAGAGCCAAATCGATGCATCACTCAAAGTTCCAGTCCCTAAGACTCTCCTCTAGACCTAATCCTCAATACTAGGGAATAAGTCTATTCTTACTTCAGTCAACCGTCTCATTAGTTTGTCAGACTTGAAATATTGATGGACGACCAGATGATGGAGGTAATGGGATTGTGTCTATTTTTCTCACCCTCGCATTGGAACAAGGGGCCTCTCGAGTGCCTTTTTACTCAACACATATAAATTTTTAGATTGTTGACCAATGTGTCCGTCAAGAGAGTTGGAGTCGTCTGCACTTGTTTTTCTGGGAATACACCGGGGTGTGTCTCTTTTGAGTATCTAAGATACCTTCGAAACCCAGACTTGTAGCATTTACGATGCAGAGCCCTTTTTTTTGGTGTCAGCCCGACTCCTGGTCCTAATTAGCGCTTGGTCCAAGTGGACACTTTAAAAATGTTTGGGAGCGCTCGCCATTGGTGGAAGCTCATTTATAAATTGACTTGGATGATAAAGCTTTTTCTTTGACATTTCCTTGCTTTTGTTGGCTAGCTCCACTGCTTTTACCAAGAGTTGGCGCACACTGATCAGCAATATTCATTTAAGTTTCATCACACCCTGGCACTTTTAGGTAAATATCAAAGAGATAGCATATGAATCTTGTTCACATACTGGCTAGGTTTTTGCTGACACTCATGTCTTATGAAGCCTTCATTAACTTTATCCCATCCTCGAATATCATTAGATCAGATCTAAACTCAAACCTATGGTCCTAGTTCCTCAAGTGATATCTCAACTCATCTCATCAATCATGCAGCTGTGGACTTGATCATATTTTTCTTGAAGGAAGAGATTAAGAGTGCAATATAGCGCTCAAACTTTCAAACCAGGGAAGTGTGGATATTTAAGTTTAAAAACCCTCCAGTGACTAAGGCATGTTAACTCAGACTCTCAAGATCCCCAGAAATCAAGTGTCCTCAAAATCCTCAAGCCTTGAGTGAGTGTGGGATGTGTCAGGAATACACCAACTCCTTGGTTAGTGGTTTTTGTGTGATTTTTGACTTTTGCATATTTTTATGGATTTTAATATTTTTTTTATTATTCTTCGGAGAGACAAATGACTGGCCCAGACTCAAATGAATAAAAGTATCCACTCTCAGCCAGTATTGGTGTAAGTACGAGCCGATAAACGGACCCGTGATCCTTAAGGACAATGCCTTTCGCAGTGTCCTCTAAACCACCCACTCTGCTAAGGAAGACCGAAGTTCCCTCACCGAAAGTGTCTACTAAGCCTAGTAGTCAGAGTCTATTCAAAGAAAGATTTTTGTTTTGTTTTTTTTGAAAAGGGCTATTTACACAGTTTAAACCCTCAATTTTAAGAAAACATTTTTACAAGGTTTTTACAAAACTCAGTTCACATGTTTTACAAAAATCAAGCCCGAAAACACATTTTCAAACATTTTTAAAAATACAAGCTATGGCTAAAGTAAATATACAGTAATATACGGTATACCCCCTATACTTAAATTTTGCTATGTCCTCATAGCACAAGTGCCAGGAAGCCAAGGCTCGATCCAAATATGGGGTGATATACCGGAACTGAGGAGGAAGATCCCCTATACTTTGGCCAAAATTGACCTAAGTACAAGAAGACCGAACGAGGGAGGGATGAGCAGGCAGGTCCCCCTTATAATTAGGCTACAAATAGCCTGAGTTAGGGGAGTGTTCTATGATACAAAGGTGAGGGGGAGGGGGTTCGTGAAATATACACACAGAGAGAGATATAGAGATAGAGATAGAGGGAGAGAGTGAGAGAGAGAGAGTGAAATATACAGGGGAAGATGGTGGAGGTGAGTATGTGCAAGTGTAGGTGTGTGTAGGGGGGATTTTTTTTGTACAACATGCAAAACTAGAAATAAATATGCAGATGCAATTTTTTTTACAATATGCAATGCAGGCTGACTGCTAAAAAAAATCCTCAAATTTCTTCCAAATGTCTTTTGCGGCCTCTTCAGCGGAAGCTCCCGACGTCACGCCTCCATGAGGATCAAGCATCCTCGATCATCATGGGCCCCTGCCACAAAAGAGAAAAGTTAGACACACGAGAATTTAAATAAGCAGATGGATGCATGAACTGAGGTCTTAAAGAAATTGAAATTAATCGACAAAAAAATCAAATTTCAAAATTTAAGCAAAGTTGTGTCTCCGGCAACGGCACCATTTGATGAACGTGAAATTCACCTCTTTTAAAAATGAGGAATTGTAGTATAGGAAGCGAATTTCGGTCGATCAAAATACCACAATCTTTGAATGTCGTGGAATATTTTAATTTGGCAAGTCTACCAAGGTCGAACACAGGGACACAACTGCCTAATATGTTTATTGAATTTCGATTTATGAAGGCAAAATGTGAATTAATTCCAATTTCAGGTCCATACGATGAACTATGCTATTTACACATCAAAGCCATGATGCATGCTATTTTTTATTTAATTTTATTGCAAGTTAAAGTGATGCATGAGCAAATATGCAAGGGAATAAGTATGCTGAATAAAAGGCTACAATTATACCCCAAAATGTTAGCAACACAATATAAAATGAAATCAGAGTCAATTTGAACATAACATTAAAAAGCGATCATTATATCAAAGCAAGACAAGGAGAGCAGGGTCCCATTTATCACATAAAAATTCACTTCATTAAAAACAGTGACGAATGAGAAATTTAGACATGCTAAGATGTAGAGGACAAAACAAGGATCAAAACGACACTAAAATCATGCAATTTGGACCTACGATGCTCAAGTTATGCTAAAAACAGTGTAAGGGCATAAATGTAATAAAAATGCAATAAAATAAAGGGATAAATATTGCATTTAGGTCCCTGGAAGGACCTAAATGCAATTACCAAAACCCGCCTGGGCCTGGATGCAATTTCACCAATTACGCGTAGGGGCCTTTTTGCAATATCTGAAAGTATGGAGGGCTTCCCTGTAAATAACCAAGGCACGCACGTGAAACACATGCATGGGGACCATTTTGCAAATAGCATATCTTCCGGGGTCTGGCATGCAAATTACCCATCACCCCACGTGCTGTGCACGTGAGATACTAGGCTCGGGAAGGACCTCTGGTTCGGGCCACGTGGTAAGTGCTGGAGGCTCGAGCATAGGGTCGCGTAGCCTGAAGCAGCTGGTTCGGAGGGAGGCTTGGAGTGTCCAGTATCTCTATCAGAACCGTCCGATCGGAACAATCGAACAGTAACTGTGTCTTCTCCTCCGTCGTGCGTCACCGGAGGAGGCGGGGCTTCGGTGAACCGCTGGTTGCTCCGTTGAGCCCCTCAGTGCAAGGCGGAGGTCCGGGGAGCTAGTGGATGCGTTAGCGGAGGTCCTGGAGACCCAATGAAGCTTCGGGGATGGTCGGAGGTGTAACTGGGTGAAGCCCCGCCAGAGTAGAGGAGCTCGAAGGAACTCCGGCGCGAAATCCGGCCAATCAAGATACCTGCAGGGGTTAGTTATAGCCGAAGCGAGTGCGCGTGAAATGCAAGTGAAATGGGATGGTCGGAGGCCATGGGGGCGACGAGAAGCGGTGGCCTTGAGTTTCTTCTTCAGCGGAGCGGGGAAAGATATGGGTCGGAGTGGAGGGGGTTGTGGAGAACGGGGAAGGATGAACGGAGGTGTTGGCGTGGATGGGGGTGCATTTGCGAAACTCAAGGGATGGTCAGGCTAGGGTGAATCGACCGGAGGTGATTGACAAAATTCAAAGAAAAGAATGGGGAAGGAGTAAAGGAGATGACCTGTTGGTCGGAGCGGAACCGGCGAAGGTGGTGGCCTGGGCTGAGCTTCAGTGGAAGCTCGGGTCTTCGCACGATGGGGGCGACCGTTTCCCGGTGCTCGGCAGCGGAAGCTGCTACATGGCCGGAGGCCATGGATCGCACTGGGGCGGTCACGGCCATGATCGCCTCCAGACCAGCCCTTCGCTGTCACCGGAGGGCGGTCAAGGCTAGGGATAAGGCCCCAATTGGTGGATGAGGATGATCGGTGGCGGAGGAAGGGGCTTTATAGGTGGAGGCGTCCGACGGTTACAGTGGTAGTCGGGGGTTTTTGATGGGCGAGGGTTCAATGAGGAAGTAATGGTGAGGGATGTTGATGGTGGCGCGAGGATGGCGGAGCAATGGGGTACGTGGAGCGGCCGTTAGGTGGTGGAGGAGTGGTTGGGGCGTCGGCCAAAAAAGGAAGGGGAGCGGGGGGTCGCGAGATGAAACGACCGGGGGAGGGGGGTTACGGAGGTTGACGATGAACCCTAGCCATTGGATCTTTTTGATCCAACGGTTGGGAGTGGGGCGCGTATTGAGGGACGCGATCAGATCATTAGATCTGATCGGATGGCTGAGGGTAGAGCGCGAAGGAATGGTTAGGATGGAGGTATGGGGGAGATCTACGGCTGGAAACGAAGGGGTGACGTGGCACATGGGTAGACGTTAGATGGGATAGATCGAACGGTGGAGGTGAAAGGGAAACGCGGCGCGTTGAGGGACATTAGATGAGAAGGAGATCGAGCGGTTGAGGATTAGGCGCTAATGGGTGGCTCAGATCTGATATGGGAGTTAGATCGGACGGTGGAAGATGGAGAGGGCTTCAACGGGTGAGAAGGAGGCGTGCTGAGAAGATCTAACGATCCAGGAGGTCGTCGGGTGGCGAGAAGAGGAGGGGCTACGTGGGCGGCCCAGAGGGCGCCACGTGGCCTAATCAGAAGAATTCAAATAAAAATTACAAAGAAAAATATAAAAGAAATAGGTAGAGGCCGAATTAGGAAAAAGTCAAAACATGAAAGTTGCTCGTCTCGACGATCTACAACTTTCATGTTGGTCAAAAAGCCAAAATAGGTCATTTGTACAAAATGTATTTTTGGGGCTATTTTTTAGGGGATAAAAATACTGATTTTGTGGTTTTGAGATTTTTGTATTTTTTATCTTTTTAATGGTCAGTGAACTATGGACAATTATCCTATCTAATTTTTAGGGGTTTTTGAAGATAAAAAAATTTGCAAGAAAATAAAGGGAATTAAATACAATAATTAAATGGTAAATTATATACAATATGATACAAGATAAAAAAAGGAATTAGAGGTGATTTTTATTGGATTGATTAAGCAAGGGGTTTAATTTACGGCTTTTAGCATAATGAATTCGAGATTCATCATGACTATGGTATCAACAATAAAATCAACCTCCTTGCCCAGAAGTTCAGTTAGCGGTCAGGAAATTGTACTAAAATCTTTGATGAATCAACGATAAAAGCCCACATGCCCAAGAAATGATCAGACTTGCTTCAAATTTGTCGGTGGCTCAAGATTTGAAATGGCTTCCACCTTTACGAGATCAACCTCCATGCCACATTTTATATGACATGGCCTAAAACGATCCCCTCAGTTACCATAAAATGGCTCTTCTCCCACGAGAGCACCAAGTTGAGTTCACAACATCTTTTCAGGGCTCGATTTAAATAAGATATGCATTGATCAGAGTTGTCACTATAGATCAAGAAATTGTCTATAAACACCTTGAGAAAACTACCAATCATATCTACAAAACTGCCAACATGTACCTCTAAACGGTCATATGAGCATTGCATAGTCTGACTACGGAAGGCATATGTACCAAATGGACAGGTGAAGGTAGTCTTTTCTTGATCTTCTATGGAGATTGTAACCTGATTGTACCTAGAGTTTCCATCCAAGAAGCGAAAATACGCTTTCACATCCAATATCTCAATGACCTAGTCAATGAAGGGAAATGGGAAATGATCCTTCTTAGTTGCTAAGATCAGGTGTCTGTAGTCAACACAGACACACTATGATGTAGGAACTCTGGTAGCGATATTCGCTCCTTTGTCATTCTTCGTCATTCTTTAGCGAGAAGAGGAGGGGCTACATGGGCGGCCCAGAGGGCGCCACGTGGCCCAATCAGAAGAATTCAAATAAAATTACAAAGAAAAATATAAAAGAAATAGGTAGAGGCCGAATTAGGAAAAAGTCAAAACATGAAAGTTGCTCGTCTCGACGATCTACAACTTTCGTGTTGGTTAAAAAGCCAAAATAGGTCATTTATACAAAATGTATTTTTGGGGCTATTTTTTAGGGGATAAAAATATCGATTTTGTGGTTTTGAGATTTTTTGTATTTTTTATCTTTTTAATGGCCAGTGAACTATGGACAATTATCCTATCTAATTTTAGGGGTTTTTGAAGATAAAAATAATTACAAGAAAATAAAGGGAATTAAATACAATAATTAAATGGTAAATTATATACAATATGATACAAGATAAAAACAAGGAATTACAGGTGATTTTTATTGGATTGATTAAGCAGGGGGTTTAATTTACGGCTTTTAGCATAATGAATTCGAGATTCATCATGACTATGGTATCAACAATAAAATCAACCTCCTTGCCCAGAAGTTTAGTCAGCGGTCAGGAAATTGTACCTAAAATCTTTGATGAATCAACGATAAAAGCCCACATGCCCAAGAAATGATCAGACTTGCTTCAAATTTGTCGGTGGCTCAAGATTTGAAATGGCTTCCACCTTTATGAGATCAACCTCCATGCCACATTTTATATGACATGGCCTAAAATGATCCCCTCAGTTACCATAAAATGGCTCTTCTCCCACGAGAGCACCAAGTTGAGTTCACAACATCTTTTCAGGGCTCGATTTAAATAAGATATGCATTGATCAAAGTTGTCACTATAGATCGAGAAATTGTCTATAAACACCTTGAGAAAACTACCAATCATATCTACAAAAACTGCCAACATGTACCTCTAAATGGTCATATGAGCATTGCATAGTCTGACTACGGAAGGCATATGTACCAAATGGACAGGTGAAGGTAGTTTTTTCTTGATCTTCTAAGGAGATTGTAACCTGATTGTACCTAGAGTTTTCATCCAAGAAGCGAAAATACGCTTTCACATCCAATCTCTCAATGACTGTTCAATGAAGGGAAATGGGAAATGATCCTTCTTAGTTGCTAAGATCAGGTGTCTGTAGTCAACACAGACACACTAGGATGTAGGAACTCTGGTAGCGATATTCGCTCCTTTGTCATTCTTTACAATGGTAATCCTTGACTTTTTTGGCACGACGTGCAAGGGACTCACCCACTTTGAATTGGATATGGGATAAATGAAGCCCACACCACACTATTTTGTAATCTCATTCATAACAACCTCCTAGAGATTCGGATTTAGTCTTTGTTGAAATTCGCAGGATGGCTTCATATCTTGTTCCAAGTAAATGTGATGGGAACACAATGAATGAGTAATCCCTCGAAGATCACAAATTTTCCAGCCAATTACCTTGTGGTTTCTTTCTAGAACCTCTAGCAGATGAGATTCCTTTTCCTGAGTCCACTGGGAGTTGATGATGACAAGAACATGTTCGACTCTCCCATAATGAAGGTGTACTTCATATTTGCTGGAAGTTGCTTGAGCTCTGGCAGAGTCTGTATTTTTCTCTAGGGTAGCCTCTGAAACTGTGCAAGGCATTTGTGGTATCAAATCTATCAATCAAACACTATCCACCTTTGATGGTTCAAGCTCTGAATCTATGGATGCATAAAAATTTTCGATGATGAAATCTTGTTCAAAGAAGTCTTCAATGATTTTGTTTGCCTCTGCTAGGGTCAGGTAGCCATCAAATAAATTCTTTAGGCACATCATAAAGAATCTCATCTTCTGAGACAGAGGGGAAGTCGACTGTACTCTCCACTCCTTCCTTAATAGAGAGGAATTTGTGGATTTCAATGTCGTTCATACCTATAATATAAGGTGAACAAGCACGGTACCTCCACCATGGCCATCCACTCCTAAAAGGAGTGCAGTTCTCTCCACTTTATTCTTAATTGATGAGATCTCAATCTCCATCAAATCTTCTACATGTGCAATAATTTTATTATTGATATCACCAAAGCAATTCCAAAATATTTTGTGATAATTTCAATCAAGTCATTGATAATTATGAATTATATTCAACCATCAAATACTAAATCTAAATAACATCATATTTAATTGTATAATATGAATCTAATTCATATTTAATTGTATAATGTGAATCTAATTCACATTAACATATAAGTTATGGATCTTATCCACAATTAAATCTATTTGTATTATATTATGGATCACATCCATAATATATATGATTATTGATATCCACATTAATCATATCTATGATAATTAAATCTAATTTAATTATCTTAGATGCAACTCTACATATGTCCAAATAATGTATAACATATCCACATCATTTATAATCATTAAATATCATTTAATCATCGAATTTCCAATGTTGAGATATTGTCAATAATGGAACTATTCTTGAACTCATTCAAGAAAAGTGTGCCTTCTCCGCTGATACTTGGAGATAAGGGCATGACGACCGCATATTCCATGTATAGTGACATGGATAGTGAGATCAAATCACAAATCCAGATCTAGAAGACGTCTTAGAGGTGTCTGATCAAGTCAGACAGAATTATCTAATCTTCTCATTGCCTATGAATCATATTCAGATCAATGTTCAACATTTGGACTAATATTAGATAACTAGCCTACTGAGAGAAGTCACTAAAATCCAAACTTGTTTCATCACTCCTCAGAATGGAAGTGTCTTGGTTACACAATAGTTAAGATTACATCACCCTCGAGTACTCCTAATACCCATACATCGACACAAGAAGACCTATAATAAATCAGAAGTTATGATCTTATTTGAACTGTCTCCTTCAGGGTTTTATTGTAGGTTTCTCATTCGATCATTAGGAGTTAGTATCGATCATATGCTTTCCAAAGCATATATCACACTTCAAATCATGTCTTATTTTCAAAACAAGATTACCAATTTCATTTACATGGATACTGAGGTTGCAATAAAATAAATAATGATTTTAGTAATTAATTTTTAATAGGCCATATACCAATTATTTTTAGGATCTAGTATTTTTCATGGATATCTCTCACATGGATTCATCTAAATAAATTGATTTGATATTTATTAAAATTAATTTGAAAAAATACTTTGCATGTATGTTTAATTCGTACTTAATTCATCTTCATCAAAAAATAAAGAAAAAATTATAGGTAATTAATTTCACCATCTTTAACATTCTAGATAAGTTTCATAACTTTTGGACATCATTTGAATGAAAATTATATTTTAGTCCATGAACCTTGCCAAAATTGTGTTTCATCCATTAATTGCATTTTAAAATACAAAAAATATTCCTCTGAAAACCGAAAATCTGAAGCATCCAGAAATTGACCTAAGGAGACAGTGGCCTCCCTGAGTTCAATCTTGGGCTTACCCATGTAAAAAATATAAATTGACCATTGCCACTAATTGATAAATTAATTAAGTGGTCATTTTTTTTATTAATTTGTTAATTACCCAATTAAAACAATTGGATACTATTAACTAGGACATTTACGTGTTTATTTAAATGATATCATTACCGGAGAGGCACAACTTGGTTGATTTTTAGAAAATCTAGTTTTTATGTTTTCCACCCCCAGGTAGTCTGGCCCCTATTTTTATGATTATTTATCGACTTATTTTCCCACATTATTTATTTTATTTTGCTTTATTTTATTTTCTATCTACCTCTCTTACCACTATCTTATTTTTTGTGCAAGGGATCCGATGTGATGGAATGTTGCTGAGGTGGTCGAGCATCTTAGGATCATTGGAGGCTGGCTTTTTCTGGTGATAAGTCGACCAAAGGAATGCATTAAATTTAAGATTGAGTCAATTTGTGAGAGAGAGAGAGAGTGCAGAGTTCTTAGGATTTATTTTCTGCATTTATTTTATTTTTGTAACTAATTTGTAATAAATTAGATAACTGCATATTTCCAACGGATTTCGTTTGGGATCTCATATGTGTACCTGGACATTGAACTTTATGTTGTGGTGTGTGGAGACTTGTTTCACTCTCCGGTGAGGGTGGGACTCGACTTTAATGGCTCGTAGGTTAGACATGCACTTACATCTCCTAGAGCTTTTTATAAGATTTTATGTGCTTGTGCTCGTAAAATCTAGGACCACACATTCACATTTAATAATATGCACCATAGAATGTTCTACTTGGTCAAATTCAACTCACTTCTTCCTGCTAAATAGAACTATCTTCCGGGTGTGGCTTCAACATCTGCACTTCATACAATATAAAATTTTCAATTCAGTTATGCATATTGCATTGTAGAGAGCTGGAGGTACTATAGCTTACTCAAGCATTCATCATCGTTTTCTCGATCGCATCAGCTTGTTCCGATTCCTTCTCTTAATTTCTCTGACTTAGGATAAAGGAATTAGGACTGATGGTAGATGTGATTGCTTATGTGGATTAATTATAGTGACAACTAATCTCTAAAATCAAGACTGCTAATCGAATTCGATAAAAAAAGAAGACTAAAATCAACCCTTGTTTGCAGAAGAGTAACCCCTTCATTACACACATTTTATATTTATTGTTGAGAGGTGAGAGACACATCCCTAGGATAGTGCCCAAAACTCACTTTTTAACCTTGTGTAAAAAATGATTTCTTGTCTTTCCACATAACTTAAACTGAAAAGATAAATGGTCAGACTTTTGTGACCATCACAGAATTGAGTTGGTGAAACTAGGGTTTGCTCTTGTGTTTGTATGTTTCTGTGTTATTATGTGCACTTGCACGTTTTCTACCTTGATCTGCTTCTGATTAATCATTTCTTTCAAAAGATGTTGGTTTATCAGTATCCGTATCCGAACTCTACATGTCATATTCCTTTGACTGATTGCTTATCATCTTTCTTCATCTCCCACTTCCATGTACGCTCCACCATCCACGAGAGACCCTTACCTGTGATCAGTTTCACCCCAACTTGAGTATGAAGTCAAAACTCGACTGAATTTCCCACTTCTTCACATTTCTCACCTACCCCACCTTATTACACTCCTAATCCACTTCCAACATGGGTTGATTCACCTTATAGTCGGATGCTTGCTGGAATTGAAAAATTATTTGAAGAGCAAGCTACTGTTGAGATGAACGAATGGCAGAATTACCTACCCCCACATACTTCATTTCCTCTTTATATAAATGATGGGACATGTCAACAAATTACGTGTCCACATCCTGACTTGACCTTGGGATACAACTTGGTCGATAGAATAAACCAAATGGAGAGGTATGCAGCTTTTGCTTTTCTGGATTTGATTGACTTTAATGATCAAGCACACATTGATCGGCCCTCGTACTACACATTGGAGATACACATGCACGGGCATGGACTCATGAGCTAGAATTACAAGCCCCCTTTCATTGACTCTATTATTTGAAGCTCCGACCAATATCTACCATTCGGGTGGTCCATACTTGACTCATCATTACATGCCAGAGTCTAGGTATGTTGAGTATGAGACCTCAAGATCTCAGCAATATACTCTGAGTGAACAACATGGGGAATTTTTGGAGGATATCATTTCTAGGGTTATTAAGAGATATGAATAAATTGAGGTTAAATTTAGAAATGTCATCAAATGATTAATTTTATTTTATGCTAGCTCAGGTATGGAAGTAGAGAATGAAATAAGCGGATTCAATGTTGAAAATATAGAGAACAAAAGTAAACACACACACACACACAATACAACTGGAGTCTATTCTACCTCCCTCTTCTAATAACCACTTACCTTACAATCCAAAGTCTGTACATCCTCCCACTCCTCCTTCACCTATTAAAAATACCAAAAATGAAAATATCAAAAAGATCAAAACAATCGAAAAATCAGAAATCATGATAAGAATTGAAAATGAAAAAGACCTAAAAAATCAGATCCTACCCTTAGGGAAGAGATTAATAAAGAATTAATTCTAGAGCTTCCATTAATAAAGGCCATAGAACACTTCCCCTATCTCAAAAGATTTTAGAGAAGTAAATCGATGCCTAAGAGGTCGGGCAATAAGAGAACAAGGATAGAAAGACACCAAGTGTCTATGGCCACCTCCTTGGTGATGGGGAGAAAGACCGAGCCATAGAGTGAAGCAGTTGCCCAGGGTTGAATGTGAAATCAAAGACACCACCACCTTCACCCATGCTAGAATCGATGATGAATCATCGATAAATATCTTCCCGACCTTCGTGTTTGACAAGCTCAAACTCGAGCCAATGAGAAAGTCGAGAGAGATCATTAAACTAGATGATCAATCTATAAAATAATCAAGAGGAACCATTTGAGTCATCATTACTTTCCAAGGTTCTCTACTCAAGGTAGACTTTACGATCATTGACATTGAACACCGAGAAGATTTTACCCCGTCTTCGATTATTCTTGGGAAGTTATTCTTATCCTTGGCTAAGGCGACTATAGATTGTGAGACTAAGAAGATCAATTTTACAGCATTGGGAGCACTCCGACCTTGCCCATTTTTTGAGGACACACAATACTCTAAGTTAACCCACAAAGCCACTGACAGTCATGACCATCGTGAGGTAAATGAGTCATACCTCTTAGCTACACCTGAGATACCGACCGTTAAGCTGATTATTAGATCACAAACTCCCTACACATCCATGACTCTCACTGCTTGCATCACTACTAATGCCAAGATAACTGAGATCACTAGCACCTATTAGAGACGTGTGCTGACCATTCAGGAATATTACAATCTATATGGTAACTCATCTGATGAAGAACCCACGGTTAGCACTGCAACACATCCTGGACCTTCAACAAAGCAGACAATCAGGACTAAATTGACCCCACCCAAAAACACGGTTTCTGCATCCTCTAGTCGGTTATCCATCGAAAGAAGTTGAGAATTGATTCCTCGAGGTGTTCCCATGAACCCCTCAAGGCACGTCACTCTCCTCTCCCTCTCAATGCTTCAGGTTTTAAAAATAGACTAAAAAAATTCCTTCAACATACCGGAGAAGGAATTTTCTGAGGATTCCTCATCGGGTCCGGATGAGGTGATTTATATGAGTGACCTTAGTTCGGTTGTTCTTAAGCTATATCTGAGCTAGCAACCATGTGTCGACCCTCATTGGAAGATCCCTTCACCACATTATTATTATTCATCTGAGGATGTTTCCGATAGCGACACACTTGTATATTCCCCAACTCCTCGTTCACGCAAGAAGGTTCGTTACAAACCTTCTTGATCCTTGTATATTTTCCCACAATCTTGTGTACTCTTCTTCTTCTTCTTTCCCTCCCTCCCTAGTGATTCGTATCATTCGCCCTCGCTCCATATCATTTCATTTATGGCTATACTTAGGATGATCATATCCTAACTATAGGGGGAAGAGTGACCTGAGCCCATATATGTTCTCATTTATGGCTATACTTAGGATGATCATATACTTCATTCCATTCATTTTCATTTTCTTTATTTATAATCCCAATCCCATCGGTTCTCATACATACTCATGTCCAATACTTCGGCTGACCAGAGCCTATGTATAGAGGGGATCGATGCCAACCATGTCTATATGTTCATCCATTTCTCCTCTTGACCACGTCCACCCTATTTTTGCTCTTCTTCTACAATAAGGTTTCCCAGAGCCTAAGTATAGGGGGCGGGTTGTCTTTTATACTTTTTGTCCTTTTCACTCTCCTACGCTAAGCACGAGGTATGTCTTTTCCTTGCTTCGTGTGCTCTGAGTACATAACACATGCTAAGTATGGGGGGCATGCATATATTACATATATACTTTACCCATAGCTAGTACTTTCACGTATTTTTGTATATATTAACAATAATTATGGTGGGTAAAATTGGTAAAAATAAAAAAAAATAAAAAAATTCTTTATAAAATACATGTATACTTGTATAATATCTATATTGTATATATAACAGAATAGTATAAATTTGTAAAATTCTTGTAAATAATACTTTTGTAAAATTTGTTGTAAAATAGGAGGTATACCGGAAATAAAAAAACATTTTTGAAAAAAGAAAAAAAGGAAAATGAAAAATAAGAGAGGCTTATAATTTACTATATATATCATCCTTACATTCATAAAAAAATGGTCTTGCATTTCATTCGTATACATTGCATTTCATCTGCATTTCATTAGCATATCTAGCATATGTAAAGTGGAAAGTTAGTGGAATCTGAACCGAGTATGAATAGAAATCAAGGATGAATTTGATTTGACCTTAATTTACTTAATTTCAGAGGAATCTTATAGTAACTAAAGTTAAAATTTTCAAGTCTAATGACTTAATTCTTTGAGTCCACAAGTCTATGTTCACATGTCATCTTGATAAGCCTAATATTTCATACACACGCATGATTCTTTTAGAAAGTGACCTAACTTGGACAAGCACCATGCACATATCTCTTTATTGATGAGGTGGTGAGGAGGCAGAATACTTTGTCTTGGAGTAGCACGCGGGTGGAAACATCTGTCCTCCTCTAGGGATGGTAGGGCATCTCAACCTGGTCTAGTGGTGCCGACGTCTAATGACAGGATGCTATCGGTTGTAATAAAACTTCAAAAGAGGGATATTCTATTGGCTCAAGAACAAAAACTCCTTATGTACATGTTGCATATGTACATGCTACACTTTTGTATATATCAAAAAGAGATAGAGAAAATCTTAAAAAAGTTAGACGGAAAAAAAAATAAATAAAAAATTCCTATCGAAGAAAAAATATGATAAGCAAGGCATATGCTTCAAAGTCTCGTACCAACGAAGCCTGCAGCTAGAGACTTAGCTACACTGGTCAAGCTCCATGGATATGTGAATACACTGATCAAAATCCATTCTTTTCTCTACCCCATCTTCTTGAGTTGGTTGTACTTGAACTAAGAAGGGAATACCCTGCTCCTCGAGGAAAGAGCTGCTAGACTGGGTATTTAGGATTACCTTGTTAGAGGAGGTTGTTTTTTGCCATTTCTGATGTGGAGAGCTATCTTCACTTAACACAGTACAAGTAAGATTCGTAGTCATCAAAATTTGCATATAAGGACTTGTTTTGATGTGACTATTGAGGCGACCTGAATAAAGACTTGTGGAACTTAAAGGCTATTAGCTCTTAGGTCCTCTTTCCATTAAGGTTCCACCACATTATTAATCCAAAGGTCAAGTCAAGATCCATTTTCATCTTTTGTTCATGACCTTGGTATGGAACCTAAAATCATTTCACTTTTTGCTTTTTCATTTTAATGGCTCGGGAACAAGCAAGGTTTAAGTAGAGGGGGTTGATGAATCTATTATCATCACTCTAATACTTGATAATAAAGATTTGTTCCCAAGTAATTAGATGCATTTCATCATATATTTTGCATTATTTTCATTCATGCATTTAGACTTAATATCTGCATTTTAACATGTATATTTGTATTAAATAAAAAATCCAAATTTCACTTGTATCGCATGTATTTTTACCATATTTCCCCTATTGTTATTTATTTTTCACTAACTCAGAATTGAATAAAATAACCTCTATAGTGTACATATTACTAACATTAATAAAAAAATACACAAAAAATACGAACTTGTAAAATTGACCAATAAAACCTAATTCCTAGTTTGAGACTAAAATCCTATAAACATGAATATCTCTCATACAATCTCCTATGGATCCCTACTCACTTTTGAATTAATGTATGCTCAATTACCTTCAAAACAAGACTAAATTCAAAAGAATCGAAGTTCATATATGAAACTTGGATTTTGGGCCCCTATTGTATATTGTACAAATGCCCGTTAATTTATTTTATCTCTTTTATTTTCTTAATTATTAAAACTTTAAAAAATTAGATTAATTTGTAAATAATTTTTTATAATTTTATTTTGATTTTTATCTTATTCAATAAATGAGAAAAAAATTGCAAAAGATAAAAATGCGGTATTATATATATAGGAAACCATCAAAAAATATTTTTTGTACAGAGGATTTATTTTGATTTTGGATCCTTCACAAAAGTTGTAGATCTCGTGGAGACAGACAACTTTCATATTGATCACTTTTAAATTTAACCCTGTTTCTTATTTCGTTTTGATTTTTTACATTTAATTTGTTATTTCTTGGGAGCAACATGTGGCAGCTCCTGGAGCTGCCACGTGTCGCACCATTTTATTTTATTTTCATAATTTATATATTTATTTTTATTTATAATTAAGGGCTAGGATGAAGGTGGGGGAGTGGGGATCCAGCAGCCAGGAGGGGCGTCGGGTGGCGAGGAGAGAAGCTGGCCACGTGGGATGTCTAGAGGACACCACGTGGTCTAATCAGAAAATCAGAAACTGGAAAAATAAAAAAATTAAAAAGAATTAGTTAGAAGCAAAATTAGAAAAAAGTCAAAACATGAATGTTTTAGATCTTGATGAGATCTACAAGTTTCATGTTGGACAAAAAGTCAAAAGAGATAATTTGTACAACATTGTATTTTGGGGATATTTTTAAAAGGATAAAAACACCTCTTTTTGGATTTTGATATTTTTTGTATTTTTTATCTCTTTTAAAGATTATGGAAATTATATTGACAATTATTAAATTCTAATTTTTAAAGGTTTTAATGAGAATTAAAAACAAAGAAAATAATAGTAATTAATTACAATAAATATAGGTTAATTAAATACAGTTTATAAACAATATAATACAAGATAATAATGAGAAATTATTAGTGAATTTTATTGATTTATTTAAGCAAGGATTTTAATAATTGAATTTTAGCATGATGAATACGAAATTCATCACAGAACTGACGTATGCGACCTCTACCATGAGGTTCGCATCCACAAAAAGAAGAAGAGCCTCCTCTGCCTCACCCAATCCAGCCGTCAGATCAACCCTCTGATCTAATCACCACCGCCTCCCTCTGCCTCACTAGCAACCGATGGATAATTCCTCATCCAACGGCTCTTCTTCCGCCATGTCACCCCATTCTTTTGTACCCTTGGATCACGCCCCTACCTCCATCACGACCATCTGCTCCTGCTTCACTATCAACCATAGATTTGATCTCAAATCAGATCCTCACCACCCAACTCCGCCCGCATCTCAACCACCCGATCTCCTTCACATCCTACGGCTCTTACATGGCCACGCCTCCCCCTTCATCTCCACCGTCTGATCCAACACCTTCCCTCTCATCTATACCGCTCACCTCCACCCATTTCCTAATCGTCAAATCTGATCAAATCAGATTGTATCCCTCTGTCAGCACCTCCATCTGAGCCGTTGGATCGCAAGATCCAACGATCAAAGATTCATCTCCTACCTCTGACGCCTCCCCCTCCAGGCGCCCTTCCATTTTCGGTGCTCTCCTCCGGTCACCTCCTCGCTCCATAACGTCACCTCCTCAAAGTCATTCCCTCCTACTCCCTCGTATAACCTACCACCCCCACCGCCTTAATTCCCAGCCTTCAAGACAATCATTTAAAAACCCCGCACTCATCGCTAGAAACAACCACCACCTCTGCCTATTTAACCGCCTTCTCCGCCCCCAGCTACCTTCGTCCACATTCCATGGTCTAAGACCTAGTCCCTCTCCTCCTCCCTGTGACAGACGGAGGAGGACGTGAGGCCATCATGGCCCTCCGACCTGGTGTTTGATCCATGGCAAACTTGACCATGATTGTGACTGCCTCCGTGCGCCGCTGGGCTCCGAGGACGGCTGACCTCGCTGAGCGACGACCTGAGGTCCCATGGTCCTCATCCCAAACCAACTCCGACCATCTTCTTCCCTCTCAACCCTCCAGGTATTCCTTCGTGATTTTTCCTTAAAGTTCTCCATTTTAGTTGTGTACGTACGCACATCTTCACCATCAATTCAACATTCCTCCACTTTCACCAGTCCTCCACAACCTTCGCCGACTACTCCGCTCGCCCTCCTCATTTCTCCAAGACCTCCCTCCGCTCTACCATAACTCCCCTTCGGTCCACCGGAGGTGGAGATCTGGTCTACCTCTCCTCCGCTCGCATGAGACTCCACTCCACTCGCACTTCACGCATGTTGCTTTGGCTATCATCTAACCCTCACAGGACTTCAATGGTCGGAAAACGCGCGTCCATACCGATCTCGAACATCAACTCTGATGGTGCTTCGTTGGGAGCCACCTCCAGTAATCCTTACCGCTTCCCCTCCAATCAGCCATCCAAGCGCTTTTCATCATCTGTCGAATGACACAGTTAATTTTCTCATCTGACACTAAATGAAATATGATGAGAATCTATATTATATAGTGTCCCTTGCTCATCAATCTTTGCCATTATTAGATGCTTAATCATGATTGTTATGCTCAATTTGACTCTAAATCTGAATCATATGTGCTCATATTTTAGGACATTTTTGTAATTAATGTCTTGCATACATAACCTTTGCATTTATTCATGCATTATATTCATGCACCATCTTATAATCACATTGAAAAATAAAATAAAAATACATGCATCATTATCTACATTATTTAACTTGCATTTTATTCTGCATCTGCATGAAGGCCAAAAATTGAGAATCTATTCACACATAAATTTAATTGACCAAAATTTGATAAATATATTAAAGAGGCTTGGGTTCCTGTGTTCGACCTTGGTAGACTTCCAAGTATAAATATTCCACAACATTTAAATATTGCGGTTTTTGCTAAACCAAATTTGCCTACTATATTATAACAATTATCAATTATAAAAGAGGCTAATTTGACATTCATCAAATGACGTCGTTGTCGGGGATATGACTCATCTTTATTTATTTGTTGAATTTTGAAATATTTCCATTGTGAATAGTTTCAAAATTTACAGTTCTTCTCATCATGTATTTTTGCATCATTTTTATTGATTATTTTCGTTGTTATTTTTCTAACAATTTCTTTTGTGATAGAGCCTAAGAAGATCGAGGACGCTTGATCTCTATATAGGCGTGGAGTTGGGAGCTCCCGCTGAGAAGGCTATAAAAGAAACGATGAAGAATTAAAGGAATATTAGCCAACTCCTCGTGTATTTTCATGTTGTAGAAAAATTATTGCATGCGCATTTTTAGAGGTACTCATTAGAGGGCTCGCGTGATGTAAAAAAGAGAGAGAGAAAAGAAAAGAAATAAGGAAAAAAAGAGAAGTAAATCACTAGATGATCTACCCCCCTACATACATGCACACATCCATCCACTCGCCCCCCACTGTCTCTGTATATTTTACACAATCACCCCCACCCTCCTACATTTAAATATGTACAAAGTGCATATACACACACTCCCACATCTTTATAATCTGTAAAAAAATTCACCCCTCCCCTCTCCTTGTATCTATGTATAAATCACCCTCTAAACCTAACCGCCACATACCCCCTTCTTAAATTTCTAGATCCTATACTTAGGCTATTTACAACCTAAGTATGTGGGGGCTCGACTCATGCATCCATCCCTCCTTCTGTCTTCTTATACTTAGGTCATTTTTTGACCTAAGTATAGGGGGACCCTCCTCTTCAGTTCCGCTATATCACCCTATATATAACCGAGTCATGGCTTCATATCACTTGTCTATGAGGACATAACAAAAGATAAGTATAGGGGGTATACCGTATATTATTGTATATCTACTTTAGCCATAGCTTGTATATTTTTTTAAAAAAAAATTGAAAACCTTTTTCGACATGGTTTAAGTAAACCTGTGAACTGAGTTTTGTAAAGATTCCTGTAAAAACCTTTTCTTAAAATTGAGGGATTAACTTTTTGTAATTAAAAAAATTAACCTTTTTTTCAAAAAAAATAAAATCCATAAAAAACTCGCAAAAGACAAAAAATCACTAACCAAGGAGTTGGTGTATTCCTTGCACATTCACTCAAGGCTTGAGAATTTGAGGACGCTTGATTTCTGTGATCTTGAGAGTCTGAGTTAACATGCCTTAGTCATTAGGGTTTTAAACTTAATAATCCACATTTCCCCAGTTTGAAAGATTTGAGTGCTATATTGCACTCTTCATCTCTACCCTCTAAAGATATGATCACACTTCACTTTCACAACTGTATGATTGATGAGATGAGTTGAGTTATCACTTGAGAAACTAGGACTGGAGATTTGAGTCTAAACCTGATTTAATGATGCTCGAGGATGAGATAAAGTTAAGGAAGGCATCAAGAAACCTAAGTATCAACAAAACCCTAGCCAGTATGCGAACAAGTTTATATGCTATCGTTTGATATTTACCTATGTGCCAAGGTGTGATGAAACTTAAAAAATTGTTGATAAATATACGCCAACTTTTGATAAAAGCAGTGGACCTAGCCAAAAAGAAAATAAAAGAAAAAAGATATATTCAAAGAAAAAGCTCTATTCCTCAAAGTCAATTTCAAAAGAGCTTCCATTGTATGGAGAGCGCTCCCAAACATTTTCAAAGTGTTCACTTGGACCAAACGTTATTAGATCAAGGAGTCAGGTTGGCACCAAAAAAGAGCTCCGCATCGTATAGTGATACATGTCTGGGTGTAGAAGATATCTTAGATACTCAAAAAAGACACACCCCGGTGTACTCCCAGAAAAACAAGTGCAGATGACTCTGAATTCTCTTGACAGACACATTGATCAACAAACTAAAAATCTACATGTGTTGAGTAATAAGGCACTCAAGAGTCCCCTTGTTCCAATGTGAGGGAGAGAAAAATAGACACAATCCTATACCCTACATCATTTGGCCGACTATCTACATTTCAAGTCTGACAAACTAAAGAGACGGTTGATTGCAGCAAGAATAGACTTATTCCCTAATGTTAAGGGTTAGGTCTAGAGGAGAGTCTCCTGGACTGGAACCTTGGGTGATATCTTGACTCGACTCTCATGAAATCAATACACTAATTTTATATCCTTATACCATATGTACAAACAGAGAGTCTGATAATTAGAGAAGTTGGATTCTTTTTTACTAGGCATGGTTGAGCCCAGAAATTTAGAATCACTTCAATTGAGGGTCTTCGAGGAATTGAGCCTTGAAATTATTACATGCACAATCCAGGAATTAATCCGACTGCTTCATTCTTTAGATGCTCGAGGAGAGCATAGTTTAAGTATAAGGGTGTGATGAATCTCATATTCAGCATGCTAAAATTCAATTATTTTCTTAAATAACTAAATAAAATTCACTAATAATTCCTCATTATTATCTTGTATTATTGTTTATAAATTGTGTTTAATTAACATATATTTATTGGAATTAATTACTATTATATTCTTTGTTTTTAATACTCATTAAAAACCTCTAAAATTAGATTTTAATAATTATCTATAATTTCTGTAACCTTTAAAAGAGATAAAAAAATATCAAAAATATCAAAACCCAAAAGATAGAGTTTTTCTCCCTTTAAAAATACCTCCAAAATATACTTTTGTACAAATGACCTCTTTTGACATTTTGTCCAACATGAAACTTGTAGATTTCACCGATACAACTTTCATGTTTTGACTTTTTCCTAATTTTGCCTCAAACTAATTCATTTTTATTTTTTCTTTATTTTTCCTGTTTCTGATTTTCTAATTGGGCCATGTAACGCCCTCTTGGCTGTCTACGTGGCCTGCTTCTCTCCTTACCACCCAGCACCCCTCCTGGCCGCTGGATCCCAACTCCCTGCCTTCATCCTAGCCCTTCACTTGCGCACCTACTCCAGCTGTCAGATCAACCCTTTGATCTAATCACCATCACCCCTTCCGCCTCACTAGCAACCGTTGGATCAATCCTCATCCAACGGCTCTTCTTCCTCCATGTCACCCCATTCTTTTGCACCCTTGGATCACGCCCCACCTCCATCACGACCGTCTGCTCTCGCTTCACTGTTAACCATCAAATCTAATCTCAAATCAGATCCTCAGCATCCAACTTCACCCGCATCTTAGCCACCCGATCTCCTTCACATCATACGGCTCTTGTATGGCCACGCCTCCCGCTTCATCTCTACCGTCTGATCCAACGACTTCCCTTTCATCTATATCGCTCAACTCTGCCCATTTCCTAGCCGCCAGATCTGATCTGATCAGATCGTAGCCCTCCGTCAGTGCCTCCATCTGAGCTGTTGGATCGCAAGATCCAACGGTCAAAGATTCATCTCCTACCTTTGACTCCTCCCCCTCCAAGCGCTACGACTCTCTACCATGCCACCCCCTTCCATTTTTGGCGCTCTCCTCTGGTCACCTCCTCGCTCCATAACGTCACCTCCTCAAAGTCGTTCCCTCCTACTCCCTCGCTTAACCTCCACCCCCCACCGCCTTCACTTCCAGCCTTCAAGACAACCATTTAGAAACCCGCCCTCATCGCTTGAAACGACCACCACCTCCGCCTATTTAACCGCCTTCTCCGCCCCCTGCTACCTTCGTCCACCATTCCACGGTCTAAGACCTAGTCCCTCTCCTCCTCCCTGCGACAGACAGAGGAGGACGTGGGGCCATTATGGCCCTCCGACCCGGTGTTGACTCATTGTCAACTTGACCATGATTGTGGCCACCTCCGTGCACCGCTCTGAGCTCTAAGGTCGGCTGAACTCGCTAAGCAACGATCCGAGGTCCCATGGACCTCATCCCAAGCCGACTCCGACCATCTTCTTCCCTCTCAACCCTCCAGGTATTCCTTCGTGATTTTTCCTTAAAGTTCTCCATTTTAATTGCGTACGCACACACCTTCACCATCAATTCGACATTCCTCCACCTTCACCAGACCTCCACAACCTTTTCTGACCACTCCGCTCGCCCTCCTCCTTTCTCCAAGATCTCCCTCCGCTCGGCCCCAACTCCCCTTCGGTCCGCCGGAGGTTGAGATATGGTCTCCCTCTCCTTCGCTTGCATGAGACTCCACTCCACTCGCATATCACGCGCACGTTGCTTCGGCTATCATCTAACCCTCGCATGACTTCGTTGGTCGGAAAACATGCGTCTAAGCCGGTCTCGAGCATTAACTCTGATGGTGCTTTGTCGGGAGCCACCTCCACTTATCCTTGTCACTTCCTCTTCGATCAGCTATCCTCGTAAGGAGGATGCGATGCTTCGGGCACCTCTTACAAGCAAGAAGGAGCCTGGCGGAGCTCTGGCAATCTCGCCGGAGCTCCAAGTATGACGTTGTTCGTCCAGCGGAGACGAAGCGCAGGCGTCATCGGATGGCGCCCCTCGGCGTCCATCCGACGACCCTGGTGGATTCACTTAGCGCCTGTTGACCCTGGTGAATTCACATAGCGCCTGTCGACCCTGCTGGCTCGGGTCCACCTAACCTTCCACAAGCCAAGAGACGAAGCTCCAATGCTAGCCACATCATCAACCGAAGCTGGGTCCCCTCTCGAACCTCACCTAGTATGCGTTTTACGTGCGGGGCAGAGGTTATTTGCATGGATACCCTCAGACTTATAAATAATTGCAAATAATCCTCCATGCGCGTGCCTCACTTGCGCGTATGGGGTAAATTACATAGAGGCTCCCGCTAGTTTGCACAATTACAGATATGCCTTCGTGTGTATGGAAAAACTATAGCAGACCCTGCCGATTTTGCTACATTACAAATACCTATTTATGATTATTTATCCTTTATATTCCTGCATTTTTATTACAATTATACCCCTGCATTGTTTCTTTCATATCTTGAGCATCTTAGATCCAATTTGCACGATTTTAGTGTCGTTTTGAACCGCTTTTCATCATCTTCCTAATGGCATAGTTAATTTTCTCATCTGACACTAAATGAAATGTTATGAAATTCTATATTATATAGTGTCCCTTGCACATCAATTTTTGTCTTTATTAGATGCTTAATCATGATTGTTATGCTTAATGTGACTCTGAATCTGAATCATCATCTGTGCTCATATTTTAGGGCATTTTTGTAATTAATGGCTTACATACATAACCTTTTCATTTATTCATGCATTATATTCATGCATCATCTTATATTTAATTAAAAAATAAAATAAAAATACATCCATCATTATCTACATTATTTGACTTGCATTTTATTCTGCATCTGCATGAAGGCCTAAAAATTGAGAATCTATTCACACATAAATTTTATTGACCAAAATTTAATAAATATATTTATAGAGATATTTCATATTTCTATATTCTATATGTACCGTTTTTTTATTGTTATTTCCATATTTCCACCTCATGTAATTTATCCATAGGCCTCTCCTCTATATAAGAGAGCCTAGGGTTCTCAGAAATAACAAGGCACTCATTTCTTCCAACAATACATCAGAGCGACGGTCCTAAACCGAAGCTCGTATACCTAACCCTAACCCTAGCCCCCACCTGCCAGCCCCCCTCTCTCCTCTTCAGCACCGTCGCCACCAGGCCGGCACCGCCACCCCAGGCTGGGGCTTCCGGCTTCCTACGGTGCCGCATGCGGCCTCCTGTCGCCCAGGCCCCGCCAACCCACTACGGCCTCCTCATGCTGGCACCGCCGTTGATCGCGGGCAACCTCAGCCCGCCTAGGTCGTCGGCACCCAAGTGCAGTCGGCCCCAGTGTTCGCTCTCCTCCTTCTTCGCGCATCTCGATAGATGGATTTGATTGCATAAGTCTACAAATGCAATCAAATCCCCATATGTCATTATAGACACCACTGTATTGGTCTGCATACCATGTGATTTTCATTCGGCATCATGTCAGAAAACAAAGTTGACGTACCCGCCACAGGTGCCTTCAAAGGTCCGACACCGATTGTCAAGATGGAGGGGACGAACTATGATCTCTGGGCGATGTAGTTCATGAGCCTCATGAAGTCTAACGGTAAGAAACATATTCTTACCAACGATGAGTCGACGGAGAAAACATGGATTTATGCCTCGTGGGAGGCGGATGACGCGTACGCCAAAGTTTGGCTTTCTGGGACGTTGACGATGGAGATCGCCAACGATGTGTTGCATCAGCCCACGACAAAGGCAATGTGGGATATTCTGGCTGCGACATATTCGCAGGAACGTAATGAGACCAAGATACTTCAATTGCAGCATGATATTTTTACAGTCAAGCAGAATGGACGACCTCTTCACTCACTGTACACATCCTTGTGAGGGATGTTTAAGAAGATCCATGACGGTCACTCTTGAGCAACAAAGTCATACAGAAATGCTACCATGGTTGGAGTACTCCTTGCTACCCTTGATCCAGAGTACGATGCTGCTCGCACTCCGATTCTTGCTGACGCCACTATTTCCCCTATGGAGGAAGCTTTCCGCCGACTCAGTCGGATCACTGTCCCGAGCTCTACTACTAGCCAGATACCTTCGGTGATGGTTGCATTTAGGGGAAGAGGTGGCTCGTCTACTTTTTGTGGTCGTGGTCCCCGTGGTAGAGGGGGTCAGATCCGTCAGCCCTACACTTGCTATCGTCGTCCTAGTCACTCTGAGGATACATGGTTTTCCAGCATCAGCTCGGGTAGCAGAACAGGTTGAGTCTCCTGCACCATCTTCTTTAGACCAGCGATTTGATGACTTTGTAGCCATACAGAGGAACATCATGCCTCCAGACACATCTTCGGGAGGCCATTCAGATGTAGCAGCCTCTGCTTCTACCAGCACATCCACCTCTGCCAGTACCTCAGGTATCCCTTATGCCCTCACCTCTTGTGATGGATCTACGATTACAGAATATGGACTCAGGAGCGACACATCACTTATGTGGAGACAAAGAGCATCTTATTGCATATAGACAGGTTCCACCAGGACGGACTGTAGTGATAGTCGATGGGACTCATTCCATGATCACAGGACAGGAGGAGATTAGTTAGTCACCTTCCATGCGATTGCAGAATGTGTTACATGCTCCTGATTTTTCTATGAATTTACAGTCCATTAGACAAATTACAAAGGATTTGAACTGTCGAGCTATTTTTGACCCATCGTCTCTTGTTTTTCAGGACATTTTTACGGGCAGAGTGATTGGCTATGGCCGTGAGCAGGGCGGTCTTTATCGTCTGGTCCGTACTCCCTATGCGGGCACATCACTCCATTCCATAGGATCAACCTCTCCATATACCTGACATCTGCGTTTTGGTCACCTACCTCTTCAGAAGATGTGTCGTATTTTGCCTCAGATGTCCCCTGGATCGTCCTTCCAGTGCAAAGCATGTTAGTTAGGAAAGCATCATCGGTCCGCTTTTCGAGTCGTCAGAGTCGGAGCAGTAGCTCCCTTTTTGAGTTAGTCCATATTGATATTTGGGGTCCCGAATAAACAAGTTTTCTCATTTTTCCAACATGGTATTAGAGTGGCGGTCCTATACCGGAGTTCTCGAACCAAACCCTAACCTTAGCCTCCACCCTCAAGCCCTCCGCGTGCCGCCGCAAGCTGCCTCGCTCTGCCCCGGCATCGGCGCTCCTGTGTACGCCTCCTCGCGCATGCTCATGCACCTGTGCACGCACCTGTGCACGCGCTTGTGCGCATCTGTGCACGCCTCCTCGCGCCTGTGCGTGCCTGTGCACACGTCTGTGCATGCTCCTCGTGCGCGCGTCTGTGCACGCGCTTGTGTGTACCTGCTCGATCGCTCGCGCCTGTGCGTAGGAGCACACACCTATGCATTGGTGCACGTGAAGGTGTGTCGTGCATGCCTTGGTCTGTGTCCCTATTCGTGATTCTGCACACGCATCTGCGCGCACATCTGTGCGTGTGATTTCCGTGTGTGTGTGTAACCCTAGGCCAGTGCACGTGCGGCTCCATCCTCGTTCCGCGTCCGCGTTTTTTTGAATAATGGGTTTGGTTGCTTGTGTCTACACATCATCTAAACCCGTTAATGTCAGTGTAGACAATTATCTCTTTAGTCTACTCACCTAGTCTTCCAATATCATAATGTCAGAAAGCAAGGCAGATATTTCATCTACATGCGCCTTCAGAGGTCCAACGCCTATTGTGAAGATGGACGGTTCAAATTATGAACTGTGGGCCATGCAGTTCATGAGTATGATGAAGTCAACCGGTAAGAAGCACATTCTTACTGAGGAAGAGCATGCTGAGAAGACAGGGGTTAATGCCTCTTGGGAGGCAAATGACGCATATGCTAACGTCTGGCTTTCCGGAATATTAGCAATTGAGGTTGCTAATGATATTCTCCATCAGCCTACTACCAAAGCAATGTGGGACATTCTGGTTGCTACCTATTCACAGGCAAAGAATGAGACGAAGATTCTGCAACTTTAGCATGACATATTTACAATCAAGCAGAATGGACTGCCTCTACACTCATTGTACACATCTTTACGTGGAATGTTTGAGAAGCTTTATAGCTTCATGCCTCTCACAACCACTCCAGAGCAACATAAGTCCTATCACAATGCCACTATGGTGGGTGTTTTTCTGGCTGCCCTTGATCCAGAGTACGAGGTAGTACGTTCCCAGATCTTGGCAGATTCCACTATTCCTCCTATGAAGGAAGCTTTTCATAGACCGAGTCGTATCATTGTTCCTTCGTCTACTGCAAATCAGATTGCCTCAGCCATGGCAACCAATCGAGGCCGTGGGGGTCATCATCAGTTCCGTGGCTGCGGACATCGAGGCAGAGGAGGCCGTGTTCGGCCATCATGTACCTTTTGCCATCGTTCTGGACATACTGAAGACACATGTTATTCTAAACATGGGTTTCCTGCTTCTGCATGAGTAGCTGAACAGATTGAGCCTCCATCTGCTTCATCTATGGATCAACGCTTTGATGACCTTGTAGCCCGTCTGAGGGGCATTATTCCTCCATCTGGTCTTGCTGCATCAACGCCTACTTCTGAGAGTCACTCCGATGTTGCTGCGTCTGCATCCACCAGTACATCAGGTAGCACTTACGCATTCACTAGCAGTAGTGGATCAAATACTTTAGAGTGGATTATGGACTCTGGTGCCATGCATCATCTTTGTGGTGATCAAGGTCTACTTACAGGATACCGACATGTTCCTCCAGGACGTACTGTCATTATTGCTAATGAGACACATTCCCCAATTACTGATCAGGGGGAGATTAGACTGACACCATCCATACATCTCAAGAACGTGTTACACACGCCTGATTTTTCGATGAATTTGTTGTCCATTAGCCAACTTACAAAGGATTTACATTGTCGAGCAATTTTTTATCCATCTTCTCTCATTTTTCAGGACATCCTTACGGGCAACGTGATTGGGCATGGCTATGAGCAAGGCGGCCCCTATCGCCTTAGTCGGACCCCTTATGTTGGAGCCTCATCTCTACCTACTAGATCCATCTCCCCATTACTGTGGCACTTGCGCTTTTGACATCTACCTCTTCGGAAATTACGTCATGTGTTACCCCAGGTTTCACCTCACACGTCCATCCAATGTGAAGCTTGTCAGTTGGGAAAGCATCATCGATCTACCTTTCCCAGTCGTCAGTGTCGGAGTAGTACCTCCAAGTTTGAATTGTTTCATGTCGATATCTGAGGTCCTAGTCATGTTCCTGATCATAAGGGATGCATGTTTTATAAGTTATTGTGGATGATTTCTCTCGTGTGTCATGGGTCTTTCTATTAAAAAATAAATCTGAAGCGAGGAATATTATCATCAATTTCATTAATGAAGTTCGTAATGTTTTCTCTGCATCTGTTAAAATTATGAGAAGTGATAATGCCCTAGAATTTTGTACTCATAACCTCTCAAATTACTTTTTATCCCAAGGGATTATCCACCAAACATCCTGCGCCTATACTTCCCAACAGAATGGGATTGCTGAAAGGAAACATCGTCATTTACTTGATGTCACCAAGTCGCTTCTTATACAGAGTCATGCTCCTTATTCTTTATGGGGCGATGCTGTTCTTACGGTATGTTATCTCATTAATCGTATGCCGTCATCTGTCCTAAGTGAGAAGATTTCTTTCTCTCTTATTTTTCCTGACAAAGAACTGTTCTCCCTTACTCCTCGTGTGCTTGGCTCGGTTGCCTTTGTCCACTAGTTGTCTCCAGGGATTGACAAGCTCTCTCCTAGGGCTATCAAGTGTGTCTTCGTCGGGTACTCAAGAACACAGAAGGGGTACAAGTGTTATGATCCATTGCACAGGAAGTATCTCGTTAGTGCTGATGTTACCTTTTTTAAATCTGTTATATACTTCTCATCTACAGGTGATCAGTTGGTATCCTCTGACACTACTAATGCTATATACATGCCACCACCGCCAACACCTCTACCACATTAACCGCTACCATCTCCTACACCTCCTGTCATTGTGCATGTTTCACCATTGCCATTCCACTATACTCGTAGGCCTGCTTCTGCTCATAGTCACCGCTCATCATCTAGCTCGCCTGACGTATGTTATGAGAATATTAATATTGATGGATCTGATGATTTTCCTAAGTAGGATGTGTTACAGAGGCTAGATGAGGAGGCAGGTGATTTAGATCTATCTATTGCTCTACGAAAGCAGAAGCGCAACTGCGCGTCATATCCTATAGCATCTTATATGTCTTTTGATCGCCTAACTGGAGAATTCAGGAACTTTGTCATTGCACTATCAGTGGTGGATATTCCACGGACTTACCAAGATGTGTTGAAGGATAGTCGATGGCGTTTACCCATGGAGGAAGAAATGATCGCTCTTCAGTCCAGAGGCACCTGGAGCCTTGTTACTGCACCTACTGATGTGTCTAGAATTAGCTGCAAGTGGGTCTTTACAGTTAAGCAGAATGCAGATGGCAGCATTGACAGATACAAGGCACGCCTAGTTGCTCGTGGATTTACACAGACATATGGGGTGGATTATCTTGATACATTCTCGCTGGTTGCTTGCCATTCCACCCTATGGATCCTCCTCTCTGTTGCGGTTACTCGTGATTGGACACTATACCAATTAGATGTGAAGAATGCATTCCTATACGGTGACTTACAGGAGGAAGTCTACATGCAACAACCACCTGGTTTTGCTGTTGAGGGGGAGTATTTTAAGGTGTATAGACTTCATAAGGCTATATATGGCCTTAATCAGAGCCCCCGAGCTTGGTTCCAGAAGCTATCAGACCTGTTTGAGAAACAGGGATACAAACGTTCTAATGCAGATCATTCCTTGTTCGTACAGAAGACACCCAGAGGTATTATTGTAATTATGGTGTATGTAGACGATATCTTGATTACAGGTGATGATGAACAAGGAATTCAGGGGGCAAAAGAAATGCTGGGTCGTGAATTTCTCATCAAGGACCTTGGAGTTCTTAGATACTTTCTGGGACTGGAGTTTGCCAGAAATCCTCATGGGTTGGTTATGACCCAGAGGAAATATGTCACTGACCTGTTGAGTGAAACAGAAATGCTTGGTTGCTGACCTGCCACTACACCTATGGATCCCAATATGAAATTACATGATGATAACATTGATGAGGTGGATAGGAGAAGATACAGAGAACTGATGGGCAAGCTTCTCTATGTTACTATTACCAGAACCGATATCGCCTTTGTTGTGAGTCGAGTAAGCCAGTTCATGGAGCAACCACGTCAGGTACACATGAATGCTATACATATGATACTCAGGTACCTTAAGTCATCTCCAGGTGAGGGTCTGCTATTTAAGAAAGGCAAGGAGGTTACTATCTCAACATGTGCAGATGCAGACTACGCAAGATGTCCTAAGGATAGGAAGTCCACCACTGGTTTGCTGTGTATGTTGGAAATTCTCTAGTCTCATGGAGAAGCAAGAAGCAAACGGTTGTAGCAAGCTCTAGTGCTGAGTCTGAATATAGGGCTATGGCCCAGGTCAGTACAGAAATGATGTGGGTAAAGGCTGTGCTTACAGATCTATATATAGAAATCCCGCTTCCTATGGCTCTGGAATGTGACAATCAGACGACTCTATTCATTGTGAATAATCCAGCATTTCATGAATGAACCAAGCACATTGAGGTTGATTGTCACTTCATACGTGATATGATTCAGAAGGGGTTTATCGTTACATCCCATGTTAGCTCAAAGGACCAAATTGCTGACATCTTCACCAAGGCATTACTTCAAGGGCCATTCCAGAAGTGTTCGTCCAAGTTGAGCATGATTGATATCTATGCTCCACCTTGAGGGGGAGTGTAGAGATATATTTTAGTCTATAACATTCTCATATGTACCTCTTCGCATTTTCTTTTTCCCGTTGGACTCTTTATGTATTTTACCCATAGGCTACTCTCCTATATAAGAGAGCCTAGGGTGTATGGAATAAACAAGTTTTCTCATTTTCCCAACAAACATCATGTGCTTATAATTCACAGCAAAATGGTGTTGCAGAGAGGAAACATCGTCATCTACTTGACATCACTCGGACCCTACTTATTCAGAGTCGGGCTCCACATTCGTTTTGAGGTGATGTCGTTCCCACGTCTTGTTATCTGGTAAATCACATGCCCTCGTCTATTTTGGGTGAGAAGACTCCTTTCTCTATAGACTTTCCTGAGAAGGAGTTGTTCTCACTTACTCCTCGTATCTTTGGCTCTGTCGCATTTGTCCACCAGTTGGCTCCAAGTCTTTACAAGCTCTCTCCTAGGGCTGTCAAATTCATGTTTGTGAGATACTCCAGGACTCAAAAGGGATATCGGTTTTATGACCCGTTACGTAGGAAATACTTTGTTAGCGTCGATGTTACATTCTTTGAATCTGTGATATTTTTCTCTCCTACAGATGACAGGTTAACTACTTCGGAAACTGATACTGAGATCTACATGTCACCTCCTCCTACGAGTCGGTTATCTCCTTTACCAGTCATACCACCACCACCCCTTCCATCTCCTCCATCTACACAGTCGCATGCGACTGTTGTTCCACCGTTACCAAAATTCTATATGTGTCGGCCACCTTCTGCTCACGGCTATCACCCGTCATCAAGCATGCCCCAGGTTTGTTCTGATAACATGGCTTCTAACGAATGGGTCTGGAGATATTTCTATACAGGGATCAATGCAAGATGAGGTTCCCGAGGATATGGATTTACCCATCGCCATTCGGAAGCAGAGGCGTACTTGTACATCTTATCCACTTGCTTCTCAGGTGTCTTTTCATTGCCTAACAGGGGATTTTCAGAGATTTGCAGTTGCTTTATCTGCCGTGGAAATTCCACGGACATACCACGATGCCTTGAGAGTTAGCCGGTGGCGTCTTGCTATGGAAGAGGAAATGGCTGCTTTGCAATCCTGTAGTACATGGAGTCTGGTTTCTGCTCCTCCTGACGCATCTGTTGTAAGTTGCAAATGGGTGTTTACTGTTAAACATCGTGCAGACGGGAGCATTGATCGTTAGAAAACAAGATTGGTGGCACGTGATTTTACGTAGACCTATGGTGTTGACTATATGGACACGTTCTCACCAGTTGCTCGACATTCCACTTTGCATGTTCTCCTTTCAGTTGTTGTGGTACGTGATTGGCCCTTATTTCAACTTGATGTTAAAAATGCTTTCTTGTATGGAGATATATAGGAGGAAGTCTATATGCAGCAGCCTCCGGGGTTTACTGTTGAGGGGGAATGTCAACAGGTGTAGAGACTCCATAAGGCAATATATGGTCTTAAACAAAGTTCGAGGGCATATTTTCAAAAGCTCTTAGATCTGATTGAACGATAGGGGTTCAAGAGCTCAAATGCAGATCATTCTTTATTTGTGCAGAGAACGCCTAGAGGTACAGTTGTTATCATGGTTTATGTTGATGATATAATTATTACAGGAGATGATGAGCTGGGAATCAAGATGGCAAAAGAATTTCTAGGCAGTCAATTTGTGACTAAGGATCTGAGTACCCTAAGGTATTTCTTAGGGTTGGAATTTGCTAGAAATGCACAGGGTCTTGTAATGACCCAAAGGAAATATGTTACATACATGCTTGCTGAGATGGACATGAATGGGTGTCGACCTTCTACTACTCCTATGGATCCTAGCATGAAGCTATATGATGATGATACATATGAAGTCGATAAGAGGAGATACAAAGAGATGGTGGGAAAGCTCATTTATGTTACAACTACCAGACCGGATATCGCCTTTGCAGTGAGTCGAGTCAATCAGTTCATGGAGCAGCCTCGACAAGTGCATATGGATGCTATATACATGATATTGAGATATCTAAAATCCTCTCCAGGTGCAGGACTACTTTTCAAGAAAGGAGAAACTCTCTTTGTATCCGCATATGCCGACGCAGACTATGCAGGGTATCTTAAAGATAGGAAATCGACTTCGGGATTTGCAGTGTTTGTTGGCAACTCTCTCGTTTCTTGGAGAAGTAAGAAACAAACAGTTGTAGCGAGATCAAGTGTTGAATCTGAATACAGGGCTATGGCTTAAGCAAGTACAGAGATGATGTGGGTGCGAGCATTATTAGTGGATTTGCACATAGATGTTCCTCTACCCATGCAGTTATAGTGTGATACCCAGGTTGCCTTGTTCATTGCAAACAACCTTGCGTTTCATGAGAGGACTAAACATATTGAGGTAGATTGTCATTACACCAGAGATATGATTCAGAAGGGTTTGATTTCTACTTCTCATGTTAGTTCAAGAGAGCAAACAACAGATATCTTTACCAAGCCATTACTCAGAGGATCGTTCCAGAAGTGTTCGTCCAAGCTGAGCATGATTGATATCTATGCTCCATCTTGAGGGGGACTGTAGAGATATTTACGTATTTGTATATTCTATATGTACCATTTCTTTATTTTTATTTCCATGTTTCCACTTTATGTAATTTACCCATAGGCCTCTCCTCTATATAAGAGAGCCTAGGGTTCTCAGAAATAACAAGGCACTCATTTCTTCCAATAATATTAAAAAAGCTTGTGTCCCTGTGCTTGACTTTGGTAGATTTGTCAAGTATAAATATTCCACAACATTCAAAGATTATGGTTTTTGCTGAACCAAATTTGCCTCCTATACTACGACAATTATCGATTATAAAAGAGGCAAATGTGACCTTCATCATCCTGCACGTACTATCATCGTCCAGGTCATACAGAGGATAAATGTTACTCCAAGCATGGTTTTCCGACATCAGCTCGCGTAGAGGAATTGGTCGAGCCTTCAGTTGCTCCAACTTTGGATCTGAGGTTTGATGACCTCGTGGCTAGACTGTGAGATATCATGCCCCCTGCATCTTCACCATCTCCAGGAGGCCACTCAGATGTAGCAACCTTTGCCTCTGCTAGTACTTCTGTTACATCTAGTACCTCAATTAGTGCTTTTGCTTTTACACCATGTCATGGATCCGAGATTACTGAGTGGATTATGGACTCTGAGGTGACGCATCATCTATGCGGGGACAGAGATCAGCTTACAACATATAGACATGTTCCACCAAGGAGAACTGTGGTGATAGCCGTTGACATATTAGTTATCTTTATTATTATTTTCTCATTTTCTATTTCTTTTATCCTCTTATTGTAAGTTGTCCAATAGGTTCCTCTCATATATGAGAGAAACCTAAGGTCTCCCTTTAATGCAATCATGTTTTTCCCCTCAACATGGTATTAGAGAGATGGTCCTAGATCGGAGCCTGACCTAAAATTCCCACCCCCACCCTCGAGCCCTTCCATGTGCAACTGCCCCTTCCTCGAGTTCTGCACGTCGCCGCCCCTTCCTCGACTTCTGCACACCGCCGCCTCCCTCCTTGGGATCCACATGCGACATGGAGGCACCCCTTGGCACTCGTACGTGTCAATTGTTGCATCGAGTTCATCCTGTGTAGCTCCTTCATACACAAGGGTTCTGCTGCATCCCCTTGCACGTTGCCGCAACCACTTTGCACGCAAGGGTGCTGCTGCATCCCTTGTTTTAAGAGATTTTATATCCCCTTTCACCGTTGCAAATCAATTTGAAGAGTAATGTGATGAATATATTCTAAAAAAATTGCTCGTTTCTTCTACACCAAATGTTTCCTCTACAGTGAATTATGCATATGCAAATGGTAAATCTACATATGGAGGGTGACTTGATCAACCTCTATCTACGTTTGTTTGCAACATACTCCTCCACGCCACATGTTGAAATGTTCTTCTTCTAATTCAAATAAGTGGCCATGATGTGATTAAACTGGGTCAACCTTAAGCTCCACTAGCTTATTGGTACTCACAATGAAACAACAAAACTTTTTGCGGAAGATTAAATAGCATATTCATTAAATATAACATTCTTTTTAACCATCAACTTCTGTATTTTTGGATTAAGACACCACAATCTATATACCTTTACTCTAGATACGTACCCAAGAAATATGCATTAACATATTTAGGTTCTACATGTGCATATAAAGGACAAATAAAAAACTTCAATCAAAATAATCAGGGGGATGTCCAGACCATACCACTTTTGGCATCAGGTTGTCCAGAACCAATGAAGGAGATCAGTTCGCAAGGAAGGTCGATGCCTTATTTAGTTCATCCAAAAAACCCTTCATCAATCTTACATTCAACGACAAACAACGACAAACATCTGGCTCTCTCTAGCAGAGTTCTATTCATACGCTCTATAGATCCATTTTGTTGTGTAGTATGTCTAATTATATGATGTCTAACACTGCCATATTTTTTGCAGAAATCATTGAATTCTGTGGAATAAAATTCCAAGCTATTATGCATTCACAATGTCTTGACATTTTTCGAAGTCCACTTCTCTAATAGTGCCTTCCACTACTTGAAGTATGTAATACATCATCTTTGGATTTAAGTGCGTAAATCCAAGCCTTTCTTGAATGGGCATCAATATATGTCAGCATGTATCGTGCACCACCTTTGAAGGGAGCTTGAGATGCTCCCCCATAGATCAGAGTGAATATAGTTAAGAAGGCCCTTTGCTTCATGTTCAGCGGCACCAAAACTCTTCAGTGCTTGTTTGCCAAGAATGCAAAGAAATCTAACTTGCCCAAGCTGACTATCAAATAATCCCCTTCTAATGAGGGGACTCTACGGTATCAAGGAATTTCAGGTTCTTCGTTATATTGGAACATGGTGAACATTTGCCAAGGTGACAATTGTCCCATTGTGCATGTTGATTTGGTGTACCATGGTAAGAGAAACCAAAATATAGGAGCCAATTATCTTTTGATCTGTACACATTGGCCATCAGAAACATAACCCACATCTCTGGAGGCAAATTCCTTAGTAACTTAATTTGAAAACACTATTGTTCCACTAAGCCATCAATTTTTTTGGGTAGGGAAGGTCGAGGGCGTCGTCGTGAGGGGGGTTTCCCGAACAGAAGCTCTACAAGAGGTTTCTGTTTAATGATTAGGTGGTTCGTTGTTTCGTCTATTATTATTTTTCAAACTACAGAGCATAGCGCATGAATTCTATGTGTTATTGCTCGAAAGCGCACAAAATATATGTGCTGATGTGAAGCGCAGAAATTCTATGTAAGACCCTATATCGCATGCAATCTATGCGATTTGCCTACACTATTGACTGAAAAAAAAATTGGTTATCTTAGTTGAAGAATATTGTTTTCGAACTACGTTACATAGGAATTTATCTCCACATCTCTGCATTCAAATTCCAGATAACTTGCTTATGTTGTAAAACCATCTTTTCCAAATTGATACCGATCTTTTTCCTTGTTTTAGAGTCTCCAGTATTCCTCATTTGTATATCCCTTTTTCTTGAGTATTGATAAATCTTTACTCTACTCCCTTTTCTAATCATCCCGTGACTTCTCGAACTTCTTTTGTTCATTGTATTTACCCCTCGCGTGGAACACCTCAACTTTCTTATCGCTATATAAATGCCCCATTAGTTCACAATCCTTTAATTCCTTTGAGAGAAGGGATGGTTTCACATCATACGACAAGTCTTTGACTTTCCCGTAAATCAAGGTGTCTTTGAAATGCTTATATGAGGATGGTAAGGAACATGATAACAACAGTGCATGATCTTTGTCTTTAATATTTTATTCCATATTTTCTAAGTCAGAGATAATGGAAAAGAAGACATCTAGATTGGATTTAATCAATGTACCTTCAACCATAAGAAGCATAAAGATGTGTTGCTTGAGATGTAGAGAATTGGCGAGGGTCTTCCTCATGTAGAGACTTCCAAGCTTCAACCACATAGTTGATGCAGAGGTTTCCTTTATAACTTTTTGAAGAATGTTGATCGACATGTGAAGAAGATGTATGATTGCCCTAGCTTTTACATCCATGTCTTCCTCTCGTCTTGAGTCAATGTTAAGAGCATCTTCTCCATGCCTCTCAGTGCCTTTGCAATGCCTTATTGGATGTGGATCGACTCCATCTTGACCTTCCACAAGCCAAAATATATGATGTGATCAAACTTCTCGATCTCAAACTTAGTCATCATTATGAATGTTGGATTGAATCGAAGATGATCTATTGTGGGGGGTTTCAATGCAAAGTGGAAACCGTCAACCAGACATATTTATATGACTCTCGACATGAAGCGGAGAACCATTGATTGACTTTCATACCAATTTGTAAATAATGATCTAAGTACGCAATCAACCACAAGAGATCCATAGATTACACATGATTTACATGAAAAAAACCCAACGGTATAGTGGAGAAAAAAGCACGGGTACAGAGAGCTTGAACCATGATGAAAAATTAGAGTACGTGATACAAACTGTAGGAGGCGATTTTTTCTGAAATGAGAATCTTAGATAACCCACGCATGTGGTTATAAAAGGCACATATCGAGGCATGCTCCATTTTAACCTTAGGCGCTTACCTCAGGTTCCTTTGGCGAGGCATTCACGACGATCGATCAAGGCGGTCCAAGGCATTGTCTAAAGTGGTTTAATGGATTTTGAAGCAATTTATTAGGATTTTTATTGTTCTATTGGTATTTTTAGATTCTAATAAAGGTCTAGTTGTTTAGGATATATATGCAAGACAGATGCTTCAATTTGGTCTCTTTCGTGTTCATATTTAACATTAAACATGCATATTTATTTCGATAAACTCTTAGCATTACATTTTGAATATATGGATCCATAAATTTCAATTTAAACATTACTCCTAAAATTAATTTTATGTTCATGTTTTATGTTCATATTTACTCGTAAATAGCAAGACCCCATCTAGATGGCGGGATTCCCGACCAGTGTTAGGGGAAGTCACATAATGAGCTATATAACGTATCGAGTATAGCAAACAGGATAGGATCCAAAGCATCTTAATGCTTTCATATATAATATATTACATGTTAGCCACATGAAATATAAATTTCATTAAAGTATATATGATTGTATATACTTAATGCAGTCGACCCTACTTAATTGTGGGAAAAGGCCTTGTTGTTGTATATATAAACGTAATTTTTATTCACCACAAATATTTTAGTGACCAATATGAAATCTTTGAAACTTAACAACAATCTTAACCCATGAATTCATCTTTGATTGGATGGAATTGAGTAGAAATGTATATAGAATTGGTATATCTCTTCTTTTGGTCTTCTTATTTCTGTAATTTCATCATATATTAAAGTGTTATATATTATATGTTAGTTAGAAAATATATACTCCCATTGATGTATATTTTATGGTAGTTTTTATGGGTATCTTTCCTATAAACTCAGGCTTATGCCTCAACTTCCTCGAGGTTATGCCTAGTCTCACTTCCAAGGAAAGCACCTTGTTCCCCCTTTCATTTTTTCACACATTGTGCCCTACCTTAATATATACATATATGTTGAGATAGTTATTTTTTATTTGTCCTTTACTCGTATATCTTATTCCTCTGTCTACTTTATGTAATTTTTCTGTAGACCTTTTCTCCTGTAAGAGAGCCTTAGCATCACAATGGAATATGCTTAATCTTTTCTCATTTTCACATGATATCAGAGCGACGATCCTATACCGGAGCATGTGTCGTAGCCACCATTCCCCACTAAAAAACCTAAGGGGAATCATTCCCTTTCAGTTCAGTAGCAGCAGCAGCAGTCGTAGGCCACCGCAACCGTCGCCGCATGTGTTGCACAACATCAGCACCATGGCCATCGCCCCTACCACCGTGAGACCACAACAGCAGCGTCAGCCACTCAACACCACCGTCGCCACCGTGAAGGGGTTTTTCTTCCCCTTCCAAGTGGTTGCAGTCCTTGTAGCACCTTAGAGTTCCTCTTCGACGCCCGTTGAGGATTGAAAATCGTTCACAAGAGCGATTTAGTTCTCTGTTCAGTCTGATTTTGCGGTTTTTAAGGTGTTGTTTGATCATCTAAACCACCCTAGTTATCCGGAGAAGCCTCTAACAAATGGAAGAGGTTGTGTATGAGTTTACACTGACAATCATCTTCATGTGTGCATGTGTAAATGCGTTTATCCTTGTCCATAGCCCCAGTCTTCGTAGCAGTTGTCAGCATGTCAGACAACATGGTCGACTCCAAAGTCCATGTCCCATCCTTGGGTACCTTCGAAGGTTCAACACCCTTTGTCAAGATGGATGGGACTAATTATGAATTACAGGCTATGCAATTCATGAGGTTAATGTAGTGTAATGGCAAGAAGCACATTCTGTCACAGGACGAAGCAATCGACAAGACTGAGGTTAATGCCTCGTGGGAGGCAGATGATGCATATGCGCGTGTGTGGCTATCCGGGACGGTGTCCATGGAGATAGCCAATGATATTCTGAGTCAGTCCACCGCGAAGGCGATGTGGGACATCCTCGTCGATACTTGCTCGCATGCGAAGAATGAGTCGAATATACTGCAACTTCAACATGATATCTTCACACCTAAGAACGGACGTCCTCTTCATATCCTTTACACTTCTCTCAGGGGTATATTTGAGAAGCTACATGGTTTCATTCCCTTGACTGCTTCGCCGAAACAACTCACGGCTTACAGAGATTAGGTGACGACTGGAGTATTTCTAGCAACTCTTGATCCTGGATATGATGCATCTCAATCACATATCCTTAAAAATGCTACTATACCTCCAATGTGGGAGGCATACCATAGATTGAGTAGGCTCCCTATAGTACTTGGTAGTGCTACTCAACAGTCACAGAGCTCCTCGATAAAAGAGTGAAAGAGAATATATTTTTCTTACCAATATAATGAATAGATTGGGAAGCAAGTACTTTTTTCTTAGTGGGAACAAGGAGAGATCTTTTCCAGATGACCCACTATTGGGACAAGCAAGTGTTCAAGTGAGATTAATTTCAATGTAGTGTCGGTGTACTTTTTAATCCATTCCCATTTGCTTGAACTAAGACACATATGGGATTTATTAGGCCGGAGCGGGTGCGATACTTTGTTTTTTTTCCAGTGCTAGTAGGAATGTCAGTGGATAATACCACGTTGAGCAATGTCGGCATGGGAAGTGCGTTTTAGATTTCAAGGGTATACTCCTGCTCCTTCAGTTTGGGGAAGAATTCACTCAAGATCAACAACTAGTATGTATTAAATAGTGAGTTATATGCTATTACATAAAAAACTGACAAGATTAACCTCCTATAGGATAAATAGAGTTTGGTGATGCCTAAGAAAAGCACCCCCCTCTCTCTAACACCTTTGAGAGTTTCTAGAACCATACTCTAGGACTGCATGCTTCGGTAAAGAAGACTCTTGACACCCTCCCTGAAGCTCGAATCTAAGTGGTTGTTGCATACAGTTAGCCTCCTTAAGATATTCATATAGGAATGAATTCTCCATATTTAACTGATGTAAAGGCAAAGGACTAAGCACAATGACTGAAACAAGTATCTGAAGAGTTGAAAGTCGAACCATATAAGGTATTATTGAGATATTTGTATCTCACATTATCTTTTCTCATTTCTATTTTCTTTATGTACCTCTCATGTAATTAACCCAGGGCTTTTCTCCTATATAAGAGAGCCCTAGGGTCTCATCTAATTCATTCAATTCTTTTCTTCGAACATGGTATCAGAGCAACGGTCCTAGAACAGGGTTACCGTATCCCACCAACCATAATCCTTACCCTACATGCCACCCTCCCCCTCTCCCCCGTCGCCTGTACCCAGCGCAGCCCCGCGCCTCCAAGCGTGCAACCCAACCGCTGCCCAGGGGCTCCACGTGTTCAGCTGTCGTAGGGGGTCTCTCCTTGCCATCCAAGGGCTGCCGCACAACAAGTGATAGATGTTTTGGTACCCAAAAAGGGTATAGATGTTTTGATCATGTTCAAAGAAAGTATTATGTGAGTGCTAATGTCAAAGTTTTTGAGTCTATTATGTATTTCTCTCCTATAAATGACAGGTTATCTAGCTCTGATTATGGTGAAGATGTTTTTGTTCCACTACCTCCTTTACTTATACTACCACCTCCTCCGGTTGAGCTAAGGTCATCTCCTTCACGACCACATCCTCCACCACCTCCACCACTTTCTAACCTGACACAGTTTTTACCACGATCTTACATTTGCAGGCCCTTTGTTCGTTCCTTTGCTCATGCGCCTTACCCATCATCCAACACGCCTCAGGTATGTATTGAAAACATTGTTTCTACTGATGGAACTAGTGACATGTGTGTACCATAGGGAACTTTATAAGAGGAGCTGATACCAGAGAACAGAGAGGCAGATAACCTTGATGTGCTTATTGCCTTGAGGAGGCCACGCCGTAACTGTGTCTCTTATAATGTGCATGTTTCCTTGGATCATCTTTCTGAAGAGTACATGAGGTCTGTAGTCGGACTCTCTGTTGTCACTATCCCACGAACATACCAGGACGTAGTAGAGGACAGTACCTGGTGACTTGCCATGGAGGAAGAGATGGCAGGTTTGCAGCCTCGTGGTGCTTGAAGCATTATTTCTGCTCGGCCAGGTTCCTCTGCTGTGGGATGCAAATGGATCTTTACGGTGAAACAACATGCAGATCACAATATAGATCTCTACAAGGCAAGGCTTGTTATGTGAGGGTTCACCCAAACATATGGGGTGGACTACCAGGATACCTTCTCACCAGTGGCTAAACATTCGACATTGTGTATTCTTCTATCGGTTGTTATTACTCAAGACCGGCCTCTCTACAAACTTGATGTGAAGAATACGTTTCTATATGGTGATCTATAGGAGGAGATATACATGCAGCAACCACCAGGTTTTGCTGATGAGGGGGAGTCTTAGAAGGTGTGCAAGCTCTACAAGGCAATTTACAGTATGAAGCAGAGTTCGAGAGCTTGGTACTAGAAGCTCTCAGTGTTGATAGAGCACCGGGGGTTTGTATGGTCCACTGCAGATCATTCACTTTTTGTGCAGAGGACACAAAGAGGTACGATTGTCATTCTGGTTTACGTTGATGATATTATTGCCACAGGTGATGATGAACAGGATATCCAGGATGCCAAGGAGATCCTTGGTCAACAGTTTGTGACTAAGGATTTTCACAGTGTACGTTACTTCTTTGGGTTAGAGTTTGCCAGGAACCAATGTGGTCTTGTGATGACCCAACGGAAGTTTGTGACTGATCTTCTTCTTGAGAAAGGTTTGACAGGATACAAGCCTGCTACTACCCCTATGGATCCAAGCATAAGATTACATGATAATGACACTGAGGAGGTGGATAAGAGAAGATACAGAGAGCTTGTTGGGAAGCTTCTTTGTGCCACTATCACCAGGTCAGACATATCCTTTGTTGTGAGCAGAGTGAGCTCGTTCATGGAGAAATTAGGAAGGTACATATGGATGTTGTCTACCTGATTTTGAGATATTTGAATACTTCATAAAGTACTGGCCTTATATTCAACAAAGGTACATCTCTTGAGGTGACAACTTGTGCAGATGCAGATTATGCAGGATGTCCCAGAGACAGGAAGTCTACATCTGGCTTTGCATTTTTTGTTGGGAGCTTACTTGTGTCATGGAAAAGCAAGAAACATACAGTTGTTGCTAGGTCCAGTGCAGAGTCTGAGGACAGAGCCACGACTTAGGGGGGCACTAAGATGATGTGGGTGAGATCGCTTTTAACTGATCTTGTAGTTGAGGTACCTCTTCCCATGCAGCTTCTATGTGACAATTAACCAACATTTTTTATTGCTATAATCCTGCATTCCGTGAATGGACCAATCATATAGAGGTGGATTGCCACTATACCAGAGACATGATCTAGAAAGGACTCATATCCACCTCCCATGTTACTACAGGATATCGGACTGGTGATATATTCACCAAAGTACTTGTTAGAGGTCCATTTCAGAGGTGTTGTTCCAAGCTGAGCATGATAGACATAATGCTCCATCTTGAGGGGGAGTGTTAAGATATTTGTATCTCACTATATCTGTTTCCTATTTCTATATTTTTCATGTACTTCTTTGTATTTTACCCAGGACTTTGTTCCTATATAAGAGAGCGTCAGGGTCTCTATGATATGCACGCTATTCTATTTTCCAACAAGTACCATACTGAGCAATTTCTCATGAGGTACCCTCCGCGTGAATCCAACAAGTACATCGGAGCATCTGCAGCAATGAGCAGCTTGCGGTTAGAAGTTACTATTGGTACATCTACACTTTTTGTAGTACAATTAATATAGCTTTCTTTTACTACTTTTACTCGTACATGCTTTTAAAATACTTGTATATATGTATATGGATATCTGTAAATGCATACATGTATAATTTGTGGACATGAATCATTTTGATGAGTCTTATGTGAATTGAAGAAAGACAATTTTCATTTATGGGTTTTTATGTATTTCGAATATGAAATTATGCACGTGGAAATTGGTTTGCCAATTATCCAGATCCTAGGGGCGTTATAGGTTCCATTGGCACAAAGGTCCTTTTCCATGAGGAAGGAGGAGGAAGAGGAAGAAGGTGGAGAGGAAAAGGAAGGATAGATGGAAAATGATAAAGCAGAAGTGATACTCAAGAACAAGCACATAAATGTGAAGAACATGGAAGATTTTACATGGAACCCTGCTCCGTGAGGAGGGGATGAAACAATGGGATAACACCTCGAAAGGGTGGATTCTTCTATTTCATTCTCCCAATGAGTACATGTGTGTGGTGCTCTTTATATAGCCCCACTGACTCTCAAGAGTCCGGTCAATAGATGATGTGCAACTATCTCTAGGTCATTCTCAAACACAATGTTGGATTTTCCAGTGGTTTGATTAACTCAAGAAGATTTAAATTGACTACAGAAATGGAAAAACTTGTAAAAAAATAAAAAAAATCTAAAAATTTTCAATATCAATAACTATTTTATAGGTATTTTAATAATCTATCAAATAAAATAGCAGCGTAAAAACTTTATTGTTTACTATTTTAACAACAATAATAAACCTTGTTTTCCTCTTTATCGAATTTGTTTCACAAAAAATAGAAAAATATTTTAAAATAATAAAATGACCAAAAAAAGTATAAAGTATCTTAAATCGAAAAATATTTTTAAATTTAATTTTTATGAATATTATACCTATTTTAAAAAATGAAAATGATCTCTTCTAGCTATGTACTCATTCATGTTCAAAAATCAATTAAAAATTTCAAAATAAATGTAAATTATATATTTAATACTCAGATTGCATGAAAGTATAAAAAATAAATTACATCAGAAATGTAAAATTGTATACCTATACTGTTAGAGTATTTGGTTGTGCGCCTATTGAGTTGTAACAGGGTAAATGGATCCTGGAGGAGATCCATTTACCACATCCAGTGTTTAGTCCCACATCGTCCAACGGTGGGACTTGGAGGCTCTGGAGAGGCTATATAAAGAGCCCCAGACCTCTTGTATCCATTGAGAAAAAGCAATGCTAAACACGCCCCTTTGAGGGCTTCTCCCGTGGTTTCATCCCACTCCTCACGGAGTAGGGTTCCACGTAAAATCATGGTCTTGATCCAGATCCAGATTCAGATGGCAGTCTCCAGACCAGCCATATTTTCCAGACTCTACAGATGATCAGTTGTTCAGACTCGACGATTGATTGCGAGTCCAGTTTTCAGACACGCACGAGTATGCAGTCATTTTCAGATGAGCATAAGTTGCCATCATTTGTTTCGCGGTCCCCATCATTCTTCTTGTTGTCAGGCCAGAGTTTTCATGTGAGCCATAGGGACTCCAGAGCAGAGGACCATTCCCTTGAGGGCAAGGGTTTTCATGTGGTATCATAGGTACACCAGAGCAGTGCACCATTCTCTAAGCCAGATGGAAGAGACCCAGTTCTCCGACGAGGAGACTTCAGGCGTAGTTTCAAACTCGATGGTCAGATTCCGAGTCTTCAGTTGACTCACACTCCAGCCCGTTCGTCATCCTCACCTGCACGGCATGAGAAGCAACGCCCTCGACTGCAGCAATGTGCGCATTGGGTTGATATTGTCCGTAGTGTCCTGTAGCGTTGAGTTGAGTATCTTTCTGTTTGTCCAAGCTGAGCATTGCATGCTCCAGCTTGAGGGGGAGTGTTAGAGTATTTGGTTGTGCGCCTATTGAGTTGTAACAGGGTAAATGGATCCTGGAGGAGATCCATTTACCCCATCCAGTGTTTAGTCCCACATCGTCCAACGGTGGGACTTGGGCTATATAAAGAGCCCAGACCTCATGTATCCATTGAGAAAAAGCAACGCTAAACACGCCCCTTTGAGGGCTTCTCCCGTGGTTTCATCCCGCTCCTCACGGAGCAGGGTTCCACGTAAAATCATGGTGTTCCATGTTTATGTTTCTTGTTCTTTAGCTCTGTTCATCATTCCGCTTCTGCATTCTTCATATTTTATAACATATACTTTAATGTATAAGCATCAGAAAACAACTTATAACATAAAACCAAAAGAGAAAATTACACAAATACCCTAAAACTATAAAAAACACGAGATACCCTATATCGTCATCCAATCTACTGTGTAAATCCTAATAGAAAGTCTCCCTCCTTGTGTCAAACTTGGATTTCTAACCAACTAAAAAATAAAAACTTCAATTTGTTTTGAATGCGGTTTTATCGGGACTATAGTTTCATATAATAAAAGAAATGAGAAACTGAGATATCAAAGTTTTGAGAGAATTACGAAGGGGCATTTGTGTGGGACATGTTTAAACCATAATGGTTCAAAGAGCTTGGAGTTGTTGGTTATGCTATATAAAGATCCCCATACTCTTTTGTGGCTTTCTCTTGTGATTTCATCCCTTTCTTCTAGAGTAGGATTCCATATAAAATGATGTTTTCTTCTTAATCTTGATTCGAAATTTCATATTTTATGTTCCAAATAATCAAAATAGATATAAAGTAAAAATTTAATACTCAAAATACATGAAAATATAAAAATATAAAACACATAAGAAAGTAAGATCTTTTACACTTTCGGACTCCTTACATGCACTACCTGACTCTTCTTTCCTAGAAGGATCAAATACAAAAAAGTGAGATCTTTTGCACTGTCTGATTCCTTACTTGCACCAGTATTACTAGATATAGCAGCAATCTGAAGAACATTACGATAATGGTCTTAGCTTACATGAAAAATGATGGTGGAGGTTGAGAAAGGAAGTACGATGTTTGAATTGAAGACTGCATCTATTTTTGTCTTCCCTAGGAAATCTGTAATATCACAAGGTAGAGATGCAAGAAAAACAAGAGTTACTGACTCTTAGGTGGTACTTCAAAGGATCACTCAATGTATGGCTCCTTGCGACAGAGAAAAAAGGAATGGACTTGAAGAAAGTCACATTAATACTAATATAATGACGGCAGGAGCTGAGCTGAAAATGCTGAGACCCAGATTAAACACTTTATTGATTAAAACAAGTTAACACTTGAATACTACATATATCAGTTTTCAGTGGTGTCATCTTGGATTCCATAGCCCTAGACATCTTTTGCAAAACCCCAGAAAAATATGAACAAAACAAATTAAAATATTTCCTAGATCATAACCTATTCATGATGATGTAGGAGCCTAGGAGCTACATGAGGCGGTGGTGGACTACTCGGTTGTGGTAGCAAGCCCCACAGTTGGCAATGTCAATCTCTGACGACAATGATGATCCTTGTGAGTGGCAGCAATGACCTCTTGTAGTGGTGGTCCTGGTGGATACTGGAGAGTCATGTGCCAGTGGTGACGAGCCTTGAAGTTGGCATTGGCAGCCACTTTGTGGGCAACATGGAGAGAGTGATGAGGGGACCAGAGGTATCTAACACCAATATATGAATGTTGCTCTGATGTCATATGGAATGGAAAACTTCTATATGTGAAATGAGAATCCTAGGCCTCTTTATGTAGAAAGAAGTTTGGTTTAGGGTACATACATATGAAAGCTAAAAATATAAGTACCCCCGAAGAAGTGGTACTCAACGCAAACCCTAACGGAAACCAAAACAAAATAAATAACAGTAAAGAAAGTATATGGAACATAAAAACACTCAATGGATATTAGTTTGATACTTCTTATTTCAGGAAATTGTTTTCTACATGTACTTTGTAAATTCACTAAAAATAGAAGAATAAGTTACAAAATTTATGCTTTCAGATCAAATTTATCACATAGAAACTTTCTAGAATTGATAACAGTGTCCACGGTTTTGACAGCTTGAAGCTTTCGGGGTAAATTTTCATCACTATATTATTCGAAGCAAAGGTCATATAATATAATGGTGAACATTAGTAAAGTCCACATCTTTATCCTAAAAAAGGTCGAGAACATTGCTATAACTGATTGGACCTTCATGTTTTTCACTTCATAAACCATCATTACATGCCAAACACTTTTATCGATAAAAATGTGTTGCCTTCCTAATTAAATGACGTCGTAAATTGGTGGCACCTTACCAATGGAGCTGACATTGTCTAATTCGATGCTACATAACCCCCAGAAATACGATAGTATTTAATTAGTTATGTTGTTCCTCATGTACTTTAAAATGCCAATACTTTGTTCATATCTGACATTGTGTCTTTTCAGGAATTGAATCTTTCTCAAAGTTAGGTGATTCTATATACTTCGAACAAGATGAAAGTGCACCAGTGCTCTATGTTATTCAGTTCATATCAAGTTCTTTAAATTGGAAATCTGGAAGTATCATTGTTAATCAGAAAGTAGACTCGGTTTTTTCATGGGACCCTTTCATTCGAGTTGAATTCACATTCTATTTATCCAAGGTTAGCTTGAATCTTATTGTTTTCGGTCACCTGTGCTCTATTGACATTAGATCAATCACATTCGTCCATCATCAAAAGTCAGCTCTACATGGAAGTTGTTAGAGTAACTTTATTATGTAGTTTTTGTTTGTCCTCTTTACGTAAAGTACCCATAGAGCTTTTCTCCTATATAAGAGAGCTCTAGGGTTAATGGCAAAGCATCTCATTCATTCCTTTCAACATGGTATCAGAGCGACGGTCCTAGGCCGGAGTTCTTGAAACCTAACCCTAACCCTACTCCACCCGCCGCCCTTTCCCTTTCTCTCCTCCGATCGGCGCCGCCGCCTCTTCCACCGCGGCGGCGGCGGTCTTTGGCCTCTCGCGCGCTCTAGCAGCATCCCTGCGGGTGGCCTCCAGTCGCGCGATATCTCCTCTGGCGCATAAGGTGTACGCGCAGCCCAGACGCGCGTGAAGACGAAGCTCGTCGCCAAGCGCCCAACGCCCTTTCGCCAGCAGCAAGCAGCGGCGGAAGCGCGCACGCCCTCCTCGCCATCTCTCGCGCGTGAAGCGCGTGCGCCTCCCGCCATCTCATCTGTGCGAACGCCCCCCTGTAGCGCGCCTGGCGACGTGAAGCCCTAACTCCTCATCTGCGCGCCTTGTGCGATCAACGCGCAACTCCTCTGCGCCTGGCGACGTGATTTTCTGTACGTGTGCCTTCCTGTAGCGGCGCGTAAGGCTGCTCCTGTAGCGTAAGGCGCATAAGACTCCTGTAGCGTGCTTTCCTGTAGCGTGCTTTCCTGTAGTGTGTTTTCCGGTGCGCGCAAGTCATGTGCGTGTGCACCATATGCCCTAGCCGTGCTTCCTTGAATGCACATGTTCTGTGCGCGTAACCGTGTTGGGTCTATGAATAAGTAGACATTGTTGTCAGATTGTGTAACCCCAGTTACAAGTTATTGTTGTTGTCATGTCAGACAACAAGGTAGATCTTCCGTCCCTGGGTGCCTTCAAAGGTCCAACACCAGTTGTGAAGATGGACGGTATGAACTATGAACTGTGGGCCATGCAGTTCATGAGTCTTATGCAATGCAATGGCAAGAAGCATATCCTCACACAGGAGGAAACCTGTTGACAAGACTGGGGTTAACGCCTCATGGGAGGCTGATGACGCTTATGCGCGTGTATGGCTATCCGGTACTGTGTCCATGGAAATAGCCAATGACATTCTAAGTCAACCCACTGCGAAGGCTATGTGGGATATTCTGGCAGCCACATATTCTCCGGCAAAGAACGAGTCCAAGATCTTATAACTCCAGCATGATATCTTCACCTCGAAGCAAAACGGGCGTCCTCTCCATACCCTGTACACCTCTCTGAGGGGTATGTTTGAGAAGCTACACGGGTACATTCCATTGACAGCTACACCGGAGCAGCTCAAAGCATACAGGGACTCGGTGATGACTGGAGTGTTTCAAGCAGCCCTTGATCCGGAGTATGATGCCGTCCGAGCACATATTCTTACAGATGCCACCATCCCACCTATGGAGGAGGCCTATCGCAGGTTGAGTAGACTCTCCATATCTCATGGTGGAGTTCCGACACCTTCAGCCCTGGCATCTTCTCGCGGCAGAGGAGGCTATTCTCATTTTAGAGGTGGTCGTGGTCGAGGAGGAGGTAACATACCTCCTAGACAGCCATGCACCTACTGTCGTAGGACTGGACACACTGAGGAAACATGCTATTCTAAGCATGGGTTTCCTACTATTACGGCACGTGTGGCGGAGCAGGCTCAGCAGGAAGGGAGTCCTTCCCTTGTCCCGGATCAGAAGTTTGAAGAGTTAGTGGCCAGACTTCGGGAGATCATGCCTGGCCAGGGACCAGCTAGTACTTCAGGCTCCTCAGAGATAGCCGGTTCAGCATCCTATTCAGGTACAATGTATGCACTCACTAGTTGTTACAGTGCAGATCTATCAGAATGGATCATGGACTCAGGAGCTTCTCACCACTTATGTGGTGACAAGAAGCAGTTGGATGATTTTATTGCAACTCAGACAGGACGCTCTGTGGTGATAGCTGATGGGGACACACTCTCCCATTACTGGTCAGGGGGAGGTGCAATTGACCCTTGGGATACGGCTTCAGAATGTTCTTTATGCTCCTAATTTTTCCATGAATCTATTGTCCATTAGTCAAATCACTAAAGATTTACATTGTCGTGCCATATTTGACCCTTCTGCTCTTGTGTTTCAGGACATACTAACGGGCAGAGTGATTGGAACTGGCCGTGAGCAAGGGGGTCTTTATAAACTGGTGCAATCTCCTTATGCTGGTGTCTCTTCTATGAAGGCTGGATCTGTTTCACCTTACACATGGCATCTCCGATTTGGTCATCTTCCGTTGCAAAAGATGGTCCATATCCTTCCTCAGATTTCTCCGAGGTCTACTTTTCAGTGTGACGCGTGCCAACTTGGCAAACATCACCGGTCATGTTTCAGAGTCGTAAAGGTTCGAGTCGTTATGGTCTGTTTGAGTTACTAACATTTTGATATTTGGGGTCCCAGTCGTGTCCCTGACCTTCAAGGACACAGGTTTTATCTTGTTGCAGCTGATGAATTTTCTAGGTTATCTTGGGTTTTTCTACTTAAAAATAAGTCCGATGCTACTAATGTTATCCAGTCTTTCATTATTGAAATAAAAAACATTTTCTCTGCTAGAGTGAAGTTCATACGGTCTGATAATGCTCTTGAATTGTGTAGTTCTCACATCTCAAAATTTCTTATGTCTCATGGGATTGTACATCAGACCTCTTGTGCTTACACCTCCCAACAGAATGGGGTGGCTGAGAGGAAGCATCGTCACTTGTTGGACATCACCAGGACCCTATTGATTCAGAGCCGTGCCCCTCACTCCTTTTGGGGGGATGCGGTTCTAACTGCTTGCTATCTGGTCAACCGTATGCCTTCGTCAGTGTTAAGAGAGAAGCTCCCGTCTTGACTGCGTTTCCCGAGAAGGATCTTTTCTCTCTAACACCACGTGTCTTTGGGTCTGTCGCTTTTGTTCATTGCTTCTCTCCTGGTCTTGACAAGCTTTCTCCTAGAGCTGTCAAATGCGTTTTTGTGGGTTATTCCAAAACCCAAAAGGTATCGGTGTTTTGATCCAGTTAGACAACGGTACTATGTTAGTGCTGATGTCACCTTCTTTGAGTCCATTATGTATTTCTCTCCTACAGGTGACAGACTCACTCACTCGGAGGAAGGAGATGATATCTATGTACCTCCTCCTCCATCTGTTCCCAGTTCTACTCTACTTACTCCACCACCACCACCGCCGCCACCACCACCACCAGCAACAGGTTTTTAACCCTCAGGTCTATCAGCATCGAACCTCTGCTCATGTGCCTCCTCCATCATCAGCACGCACGAGGTATGTACTGAACATTTGAGAACTACTAATGGCACAGGTGATTTGCATGTACAGATGGATGTACAGGTTACAGACGATCCTACTCCTCCAGTTGATGATCTAGACATCCCTATTGCCCATCGAAGGCAGAAGCGTGCTCGGACTTTGAATCCCAAATATGGGATGGGATTTTGCATCTCAGACTTCTTTGGAGCGTTTATCTCCAGACTTTCGTCACTTTGTTGTAGGTTATCGACTGTGGAGATCCCACGGTCATATCAGGAGGCCCTACAGAGCGGCCCGTGGCGCTTAGCTATGGAGGAGGAGTTGGCGGCATTGCAGTCAAGTGGTACGTGGAGTGTTGTACAACTTCCACCAGGCGCATCAGTAGTAGGCAGCAAATGGGTCTTTACAATTAAACATCGGCCTGATGGTACGGTTGATAGATACAAAGCCCGGTTGGTTGCTCGTGGATTCACCCAAACATATGGGGTGGACTATCAGGAGACGTTTTCTCCAGTAGCACGACACTCTACCCTACGGATTCTCATTACTGTAGCTGTTGTCCGTGATTGGCCCCTATTTCAGTTGGATGTCAAGAATGCCTTCTTGTATGGTGATCTCCAGGAAGAAGTGTATATGCAGCAGCCACTAGGGTTTGCTGCTGAGGGGAGTCAGGTATGGTATGTCGTCTTCATAAGGCCATCTATGGCCTGAAGCAGAGTCCACGGGCCTGGTTTCAAAAGCTCTCAGAGTTGATTGAAAAAAGGGGCTTTGTCAGATCTACAACAGATCATACTCTCTTTGTAAAGAGAGATCAGCGAGGTACTGTGATCATCCTAGTGTATTTAATGATATTATTATTACAGGAAGTAATGAGCAGGGCATTCGAGCAGCCAAGGAATTTCTTAGCGAGCAGTTCGTTATGAAGGATTTGGGTACACTTCGTTATTTCTTGGGGCTAGAGTTTGCACGAAACAAGTAAGGTATGGTAATGACACAAAGAAAGTATGTTACTGACCTCTTATCTGAGACAGGTATGGCAGGATGTAGACCAGTTGCTACTCCTATGGATTCTAATGTCAAACTTTATGATAATGATTTGAAGAGGTAGACAAGAGACGATATAAAGAGCTAGTGGGAAAGTTCTTGTATGTCACTGTTACCCGATCAGATATAGCCTTTGCGGTTAATAGGGTAAGCCAATTCATGGAGCAACCCAGACAGGCTCACATGAATGCTGTTTTTATGATCTTGAGATATCTGAAGTCGTCTCCAGGTACTGGTCTTCTGTTTAGAAGAGATACCTCTATATCCGTCACAGGTTATGCTGATGCAGACTATGCTGGGTGCCCTAATGATAGAAAGTCAACTTCATGCTTTATTGTATTTGTTGGCAGCTCACCAGTAGCTTGGAAGAGTAAGAAGCAAACTGTAGTGGCTGGATCTAGTGCAGAGTCAGACTATAGGGCAATGGCCCAAGGTAGTGCTGAGATGATGTGGGTTAAATCCGTTTTGACTGATTTAACTTTTGATGTCCCTCTTCCCATGCATCTGAAATGTGATAATCAAGCAGCTTTGTTCATAGCCAATAATCCAACCTTCCATGAGAGGACGAAGCACATTGAAGTGGATTGCCATTATACACAGGACTTAATTCAAAAGGACTTATTTCAATGTCTCATGTATCATCAGGAGAGCAGGTTGCAGACATGTTCACCAAGGCCCTTGCTAAGGGTCCATTTCATCTTTGTTGTTCCAAGCTGAGCATGTTGGATATATATGCTCCAGCTTGAGGGGGAGTGTTAGAGTAAGTTTATTATGTAGTTTTTGTTTTTCCTCTTTATGTAAATTACCCATAGAGATTTTCTCCTATATAAGAGAGCTCTAGGGTTAATGGTAAAACATCTCATTCCATTCCTTTCAACAGAAGTGTTCTCATTATATACCAAATAATTGTTAAAATTTACTAATAAAGAATTACTTGTTATAAAGCAACTAGAAAGTTAAAACTCTTTTCTAGCATTTCTGTGCGAAACCTAATACAATTGTTGGGATTTGGTAGCACGCGAGTGTTTTTGAAATTTCCTTTTTATTTATTCTCTTTAATTGTTCCTTTTGGTATAAGGTATATAAGAGACATGTTGAGATATGCCTTGAAGACCCAACACATTTATGATCCGAATTCATTCTGTAAATGGATCATGGGCAACCCGATTACGATCTATTAACTGTATACCGCTATATTGTAGAGATATAATTGTTTACGTTATTTATTTCCATGTTTTGTATTGTTTCTTAATTTATGTACTTATGGTTATCTTATGTAATTTACCCATAGGCTACTCTCCTATATAAGAGAGCCTAAGGTTCAAGGAATCAAACAAGTCTGTCAATTTTCCCAACATGGTATCAGAGCAGCGGTCCTAGATTGGAGCTCCGAAACTCTAATCCTAATTTCCAACCCTCTCTCTTTCTTGCCGCCTCCACTCTCTGCCCTCCTTCTCGCCGCCAGCCCACGTTTGGGTCCTCCTCATCGCCGGTCTCGCCAGCCCCCCTTTGGCTTCTTCACGTCGCCTACCTCGCCAGGCCCCTTCCTGGGCTCCGCCTGCACGACCAGGCTCCAGCCCTAATGTCGTTGGGTCCATGCCTGGGCCCTGTAGACCTCCACCAGCCCCGCTAGGCCTGCTAGGCCACAACCTTGACTTTGCCTAGACCCTAGCGGTTGTCCAAGACATCTGCCTAGGCTCTTCACACGCCTCCCGTGCGAACCTTGCCTCTTGTGTCGAGGCATCTTGTGGTTGCTCAGAGGAACCCTAGCATGGGTTGAACATCTTGTTGCGGTTCGTCGCCTTCGATGAGATTGGTTACGTGAGTCTACACATGCAACCATATCTCTCTATGTTCGTGTAGACAAACTAGAATCTAGTCTTCATACCTTGAGTTAACGCCTCACGGGAGGCAGATGATGCATACGCCAAGGTTTGGTTCTTAGGAACATGGCTTTGGAGATTGCCAATGATATACTTCATCGGCCACTGCCAAGGTAATGTGGGATATTCTTGCTGCCACTTATTCACACGCAAAAAATGAAACAAACAGTCTACAGCTCCAGCATGATATATTCACAATCAAGCAGAATGGACATCCTCTTCACTCATTATATACATCATTGTGTGGGATGTTTGAGAAGCTCTACAGCTTCATGCCCCTGAAATCCACCCCTGAGCAGCAGAAGACCTATCGGAATGCTACTGTCACACCCCCAAATTTCCGTGATCGAGAATGATCGTGCAGGCACGGTAGCTGGATGCTCGAGATGATCGATGAAGCTGGACTTCAGGAGAAGTCCGAAAATGTGTGGATATCAGGGAGGTTATCCACGGGAGTCTTGGAGGCTCCACCGTACGTTACAAGGAAAGCGTCACACAAGACACTAGCTCGGTAGCAGAGTGTCGTGGTGCTTGTAGCAGTGCGAGCATAGCGAGTACAGTTAGCAGTGCAAGACATGACAATGGATGCCCGTAGTCATACATACGCGAGCGCAGAAGGGTGGTACGTAGTGAAGCAGTACGCATCGAGGAGAGATGCGGTACGGTCACAGAGGCGTACGCACGAAGGCGCACGGTATCGGTATTGATGCGTGGCAGTCCAAGGAGGCATGGAGCGTTGCAGGTGCTGAGTACGAGCACTGTCGAGCATGCTCGGTCGTACACGTACGAGAGTGGTCTGGAGGCCACGACAGCGAAGTTCTGGAGGACTTCCCCTTAGCATGGAGAACGCTAAGGAAGGGTTTACCGCATTAGGGTCTGGAGGCCGCGGGTTCCCTTTGGCACAAGATCAAGTGTTCGGTGGCACTTAGTGAATTATGGCAAAGCTGCATCAGCAAGCGTTGGAGCGTGAGTGTGCTGATGACTGGGCGGTTGACTGGACGTCAACTGTACGGGCAGATGAAATGACAACAAGGGAGTCGAAGAGACGAGCAGACGAAGAGTTGCTGAGGAACGCCCAAGGGTTGCCGAAGAACTCGAAGGGTCTCTTGTGTCTTTATGTATCATTATTGTAGATGTAATAATGAGTGTCCCTTGGGTTGCCTTGAGTCTTATATATAAGGAGAGGTGGTGGCTCATTTGTAAACACACAAGAGTACACAAGTGAACACAAGTGTAGAGTGTCCACCCACTCCTGAGATAGTTCCCCTTCTAATAAAGAGAAGAGCTTTGTGCCCGTGCTCGTGTGATTGCTTGGTAGAGTTCTTGAGCGTTCTTGAGCGTGTTCTTGAGAGTGTTCTTGAGCGATCCGGAGTTCGTGCTCGTGTTTGTGTTGGAAGCGTCGGTGAGCTAGCAAGCAGGAGTACGAGAAGAGTTGGAGCGTCTCCGTGACCGTTCTACTCGGGAAGGCTGGTTAGCTACGGGTTAGCTAACGCCGCACAGGATCAGTCGAAATCGATAGCGGGATTTTGACCCTGTGACATTTGGTATCAGACACGGTTTGTGATACAATTCGTTGGTGCGAATTGGTATCAGAACAAGGAGCAGATCACAGATCTTGGTCGGTGCCAAGAAAAGCAGGCAAAGCTACTAGCGCCTTGGAGCAGTCGATCGCGGGAACTGAGGATACTTGTCGGTGCAAGTACATCTTCAATCAGGGGAGCGAAGATGGTGGGTGTTACCGATCGTGTGGCAGCACTGGAGCAGGCGATGGCAGAAGTGGAGTCCACTATTGGGACTCATGCCCATCGCATCACCGCCTTGGAGGACCGTTCTTCAGAAGGATCAGATGTTGGGGACGAGACCCAACGCTCAGCAGAGCAGATCAAGTCCTTGGAGGACAAACTGGAGGCGTTCAGCACGATGATGGAGGATCTACGTAACGAGATCTCCTCATCAAGAAGGCATTGGCGAACAACGGAGGCTCCACGGAGGTACAACGATGCAAGGTACCTGAGCCCAAATCCTTCACAGGTACGCGGAGTGCCAAGGATTTGGAAAACTTCCTATGGATATGGAGGTTTACTTCGAGGCGACCAAGACGACGGAAGCCGAGAAGGTCGGCTTGGCATCGATGTACATGTCGAGCGACGCCAAGCTATGGTGGAGGAGCCGTACAACAGACGAGGCAAGACCGAAGATATCCAGATGGGATGATCCAGTCGTGGAATTGAAGGCGCAGTTCCTGCCGAAGAACACTGCGTGGATTGCACGAGAGGCTCTTCGACGCCTGAAGCAGACATGCACTGTTCGTGAATACGTGAAGCAGTTCACGTCCTTGTTGCTGGACATCAAGGGGATGTCCGAGGGGATAAGCTCTTTAACTTCACGATCGGGTTGCAAAGCTGGACGCAAGCTGAACTGTGGAGGCAGGGAGTGAAGGACCTTAATTCAGCGATCGTGGTGGCAGATACGTTGGTCGATTATGGGGCGGCCCAACCAAGTCACAATGCTGAAGAGAAGGAGTTCACCAGCAAGCTAAAGGCACGGTCGAAGGACAAGGGCAAAGGCGTTGCCCATGATCCACCAATGGAGGAACGAGAGTACTCCAAGAAGAGGGAGCAACCCAAGAGCAAGGGATGCTTCATATGCGACGGACCGCATAGACGCGGAAGTGCCCAAAGAAGGAGAAACTCAACACTCTTCGTACGGACGAGGAGGAAGAAGAAGAAGAAGGTGAGGTACGCTTGGGAGCAATCGGTGCTATGGCGCAAGGTACGTCTCACAACACTTCGAGCTGGAGCTTCGAATTCAGTGGAGGAAGGGAACTCCACAACAAAGAGCTTTGGAAGCGCCAAGGCTCGATCGAGGATGCACAGGAGTGCGCAGGTGCATGCTGGGCACCAACTTGTGTGCAGGAAGCACACAACAAAAGCCGTGGATAGGAGAACATCCGTGCACGAGAAGGCGAGGCAGATCTCTGGAGGGCGATGCAGCATGGCAAGAAGATACATGTCCATGGGGGTGGAGTGGTGACGAACCACACCACCAATGATCTTGCAGGAGGCAAGATAGGGATGCTCGGAGCGCAGGAGGTGCTCCTCCCCAGGACACAGGTACGTCCACAGGGAACGATCGGGATCGTCAACGAGCAAGCGTGGAGGTGAGTACTCCACATGTGGAGCTGGAGTTGCCACAAAACAGCGATGGAGCTGTTGTATCCAGGAGGGATATATTGAAAAATGGGAGCTGACGAGGAAGCTCCACTTTTCACGTTGAAGACCAAGTTATGGAGGGACATGGTTCGTGAAAAGACCAAGTACAGGAAGGGAGGGGTGCAAGTTTGCACCACCCTTCCAATTGAGCTGCATCAGGAGGTACGTAGCGGATGGAGGATTGTGATGGGACGCCAGCTGAAGAAGGAATGCTCGGTTGAGGACAACCAATTCTTCTGGTGGGGGAGGCTTGTCACACCCCCAAATTCCGTGATCGAGAATGATCGTGCAGGCACGGTAGCTGGATGCTCGAGAATGATCGATGAAGCTGGATTTCAGGAGGAGTCCGAAAATGTGTGGATATCAGGGAGGTTATCCACGGGAGTCTGGAGGCTCCACCGTACGTTACAAGGGAAAGCGTCACACAGGACACTAGCTCGGTAGCAGTGTCGTGGTGTTTGTAGCAGTGCGAGCACAACGAGTACAGTTAGCAGTGCAAGACATGACAGTGGATGCACGTAGTCATACATACGCGAGCGCAGAAGGGCGATACGTAGTGAAGCAGTACACATCGAGGAGAGAAGCGGTACGGTCACAGAGGCGTACGCACGAAGGCGCACGGTATCGGTATTGATGCGTGGCAGTCCAAGGAGGCATGGAGCGTTGCAGGTGCTGAGTACGAGCACTGTCGAGCATGCTCGGTCGTACACGTACGAGAGTGGTCTGGAGGCCACGACAACGAAGTTCTGGAGGACTTCCCCTTAGCATGGAGAATGCTAAGGAAGGGTTTACCGCATTAGGGTCTGGAGGCCGCGGGTTCCCTTTGGCACAAGACCAAGTGTTCGGTAGCACTTGGTGAATTATGGCAAAGCTGCATCAGCAAGCGTTGGAGCGCGAGTGTGCTGATGACTGGGCGGTTGACTGGGCATCAACCGTGCGGGCAGACGAAAGGACAACAAGGAAGTCGAAGAGACGAGCGGACGAAGAGTTGCTGAGGAACGCGAAGGGTTGCCGAAGAACTCGAAGGGTCTCTTGTGTCTTTATGTATCATTATTGTAGATGTAATAATGAGTGTCCCTTGGGTTGCCTTGAGTCTTGTATATAAGGAGAGGTGGTGGCTCATTTGTAAACACACAAGAGTACACAAGTGAACCACAAGTGTAGAGTGTCCACCCACTTCTGAGATAGTTCCCCTTCTAATAAAGAGAAGAGCTTTGTGCCCGTGCTCATGTGATTGCTTGGTAGAGTTCTTGAGCGTTCTTGAGCGTGTTCTTGAGCGATCCGGAGTTCGTGCTCGTGTTTGTGTTGGAAGCGTCGGTGCGCTAGCAAGGAGTACGAGAAGAGCTGGAGCGCATCCGTGACCGTTCTACTCGGGAAGGCTGGTTAGCTACGGGTTAGCTAACGCCGCACAGGATCAGTCGAAATCGATAGCGGGATTTTGACCCTGTGACAGCTACCATGGTTGATGTGTTTCCGGCAGCCCTCGATCCAGAGTGTGAGGCATGCCGTTCTCAGATTCTAGCAGATTCTATCATTCCTCCAATGGAAGAAGCCTTTTGTAGGCTCAGTCGAATCATTGTTCCATCTTCCACTGCCAGTCAGACCTTTTCAGCAATGGCTGCCTCTTGAGGTTGATGAGGCCCTTCTCAGTTTCGTGGTCGTAGACCCAGGGAGAGAGGAGGTCGTATTCATCAACTATGTACCTTCTGCCATCACTAGGACATAAAGAGGATACATGGTACTCCAAGCATGGATTCCCTGCCTCTGGTCGAGTAGCTGAACAGATTGATCCCCTAACCGCTTCCTCACCAGATCAGTGTTTTGAGGATATTGTGGCATGTTTGAGAGGTATTATACATATTTCTGGCCCTGTGACATCTTCGTTAGCTACTGAGAGTCATTCAGATGTAGCTGCCTCAGCCTCCTCCAGTACCTCAGGTAGCACTTATGCATTCATTGGTAGTAGTAGACATGATACTATGGAATGGATTATGGACTCCGATGCTACACATCACTTGTGTGGCGATAGGGGACAACTTACGACCTACAGACAAGTTCCCCCAAGAAAAATTGTGGTTATTGCAGATGGAACACACTCCTCGATTAATGGACATGGGGAGATTAGCTTGACACCATCTATGCATCTACATAATGTGTTGCATGCACCAGATTTCTCTATGAATTTGTTGTCTATTAGTCAGATTACGAATGACTTACATTGCAGAGCCATTTTGACCCATCTTCTCTTGTTTTTCAGGGCATCCTTATGGGAAAGGTGATTGGTTGTGGTCGTGAACAGGGCGGTCTCTATCGTCTCATTCGAACTCCCTATGCCGGACTCTCTTCTATATTTGTTGGATATGTCTCACCATTTACTTGGCACCTGTACTTTGGTCATCTCTCGCTATAGAAATTGTGTCGTGTTCTGCCTCAAATTTTGCCTCACGAGTCTTTTTAGTGTGAGGCATGTCAGTTGGGAAAGCATCATCGCTCTACTTTCCCAGTCGTCAGTGTCAGAGCAGTAGCTCCATTTTTGAGTTGTTTCATATAGATATTTGGGGTCCTAGTCGTGTTCCTGATCATCAAGGGCATAGGTTTTATCTAGTTGCAGTGGATGATTTCTCACGTTTGTCTTGGGTTTTCTTATTAAAGAATAAATCTGAAGCTGGAGATGTTATTAAAAAAATTTTGACCGAAGTCCACAATGGTCTTCTCTGCCTCTGTGAAGATTGTGCGCACTGATAATACCTTGGAATTCTATACGAATAATCTCTCTATGTATTTTTCAACCAAGGGAATTATTCATCAAACATGTGCATATACTTCACAACAAAATAGCATGCAGAAAGGAAGCATCGTCATTTGCTTGATATTACTAGGATACTTCTCATTCAGAATCATGCTCCTCATTCTTTTTGGGACGATGTTGTTTGAACGACATGCTATCTTTATTATCGCATGCCCTCTTCAGTCTTAGGTGAAAAAATTCCTTTCTCACTTGCTTTTTTACCAGAAGAAGAGTTGTTCTCTCTCACTCCTCGTTGTGTTTGGATCTGTCGCATTCGTCCACCAGCTCTCTCCAAGGTGTTGACAAGCTCTCTCCTAGAGCTGTCAAGTATGTTTTCGTTGGGTACTCCAGGACACAGAAAGGGTACCGGTGTTATGATCCAATGCGTAGGAAGCATTACGTAAGTGTCGATGTTACCTTTTTTGAGGCTGTGATGTATTTTACTCACTACAAGTGACCGATTGATATCCTCAGATAATGATGATAACATATATATGTCACCACCACCATTACCTCCCACACCACCACCACCACCCTCACCTCCTATACATGTGCCTGTTCGACCATTACCACACCACTATACCTGTCGGCTCCATCTGCTCATGGGCACCGCTCGTCAGCTAACATGCATGGGGTAATTCTGATAATACAATTTCTAATTGATGGGTCTAATGGTCTACCTGAGCAGGATTCTTCACAGGAAACAGATGTAGAGGTTGTAGATTTGGACCTACCTATCGCACTTCGGAAGCATAAGCATAGCTGTGCGTCATAGTCTATTGCTTCTGTGGTCTCCTTTGATCGCTTGACTATCGATTTTAGAATTTTGCAGTTGCATTATCAATCGTGGCAATTCCAAAGAATTATCAAGAGGCTCTGAAGGATAGTCGATGGCGGTTGGCTATGAAAGAAGAGATGGACGCTCTTCAGTCAAGGGCACTTGGAGTCTTGTTCCTACTCCTACTGGAGTATCTACTATGAGTTGTAAATGGATGTTTACGGTTAAGCAGAATGCAAATGGTAGCATCGACAGATACAAGCACGCCTAGTTGCACGTGGATTTACTCAGACATACGAGGTGGATTATCTTGACACCTTTTCCCTAGTTACCTGTCATTCCACCTTACGGATTCTTCTTTTCTATTTGCTGTCATTCGAGACTGGTCGTTGTTTCAGCTAGATGTCAAGAATGCATTTCTATGGTGAACTTCAAGGCTGTCATTCGAGACTGGATTTGTTGTGATGTTGGAGAATCCTTGTCCCATGGAGAAGCAAGAAGCAAACAATTGTAGCTAGATCTAGCGTTGAGTTTGAATATAGGGCCATGACCCAGGTTAGTACAGAAGTGGTGTGGGGTTTGAGTTGTTCTTACAGATCTATATATAGAGGTTCCCCTTCCTATGGCACTGGAATGTGACAATCAGGATGCTATATTTATTATTACAAATAATCCAACATTTCACGAGCGTACCAAGCATATCGAGGTTGATTGTAACTATGTACGTGATATGATTCAGAAGGGTTTTTATTTCCACATCTCATGTTAGCTTGGGAAATCAGACTGTAGATATCTTCACCAAGGCCTTACTTAAAGGACCTTTTCAGAAGTGCTCGTCCATGCTGAGCATGATCCGACATCTATGCTCCATCTTAAGGGAGAGTGTAGAGAGATAATTGTTTACGTTATTTATTTCCATGTATCGTATTGTTTCTTAATTTCCTATACTTATGATTATTTTATGTAAATTACCCATAGGCTACTCTTCTATATAAGAGAGCCATGGTTCACGAATAAAACAAGTCTTTAATTTTCCCAATATATATATATATTGTGAAAATGAGAAAAGCTTAATCGTATTCCATTGTGATCCTAGGGCTCTCTTATATAGGAGAAAAGCCCTATGGAAAAATTTACATTAAAGTAGACAAAGGAAAAAAAAATATGAGTAAAGAACAAATAAAAAACAACTATCTCAATACTCCCCCCTCAAAGCTGGAGCATATATGTCTATCATGCTCAGCTTGGAACAACAACGATGGAATGAGCCTCTAGCAAGTGCTTTGATGAACATATATGTAGTATGATCTCCTGAAGTAATATGAGGAATGGAATAAATTCTCTTTTGAATCATATCTCGAGTGTAGTGACAGTCTACCTCAATGTGCTTAGTTCTTTCATGGATGGCTAGATTATTGGGTTATAAACAGGGCAACATAATTGTCACATTGAAGGTGCATAGGAATGGCACATCAATAGTCTAGTCAGTTAGAACGTATTCTAATCCACATCATCTATGTGCTATCTTGTGCCATGCTCTATATTCTGATTCATCACTAGATCTAACAATAACCATATGTTTCTTACTCTTCCATAAAATAATTGAACTCCCTACAAAGATAACAAAATCCGAGGTAGACTTCCATCTTTAGGCATCATGCGTAATCTGCATTAGCACATGCAGTAACTATAAGGGATGGTCTCTACTGAACAAGAGTTCTGCAACCTCGGAGATATCTCAAATCATGTATACAATATCCATATATACCTTCCTGGGCTGCTCCATAAACTGACTAACCCTGCTCATTGTGAAGGATATATCATGTCTGGTAATGGTGACAAATAAAAGCTTCCTCACAAGCTTTCTATATCGTCCCTTATCAACCTCCTCAGTATCATCATCATAGAGTTTAACATTCGTATCCATAGGAGTAGTAGCAGGCCTATCTTCTTATCATGCTCGTCTCAGGTAGGAGATCGGTAACATACTTCTTATGCGTCATCACCCTGCCAAGTTGGATCGTCGCAAATTCGAGATCAAGAAAATAACAATGATTGCCAAGGTCCTTGGTTACAAACTTCTATCCAAGGAAGTCTTTAGCTGTTTGAATACCCTGCTTGTCATTCCCTGTAACAATGATGTCGGCCACATAATAGCAACATTACCTCTCTATGATCTCTGATGAAAAGAGAGTGATTTGCAATCAATTTGACAAATCCATGCTATTCAATCAACTCAAAGAGCTTATGGGGACCAAGCTCTCAAACTCTTCTTAAGGCCATAAATATCCTTGTGAAGTCTACAAACCATATGAGACACCCCCTCAGCAGCAAAACCTTGTGGCTGTTGCATGTAGACTTCCTCCTGCAAATCACCATACAAGAATGCATTCTTGCCATCTAACTGAAAGAGAGGTCAATCACATGACACATCAACAGAAATAAGAATCCTTAATGTAGAATACCGAGCGACAGGAGAAAACGTATCCCGATAGTCCATCCCATATGTTTGGGTGAACTCTCGAAGCAGCAAGCATGACCTTGTATTTATCTACACTACCATCTGCACGGTGTTTCACCGTAAACACCCACTTGCTCCCCACAATAGATATACTAGGTGGAGCAAGAACGACACCCCCACGTGCCACGAGATTGTAATGCAACCATCTCTTCCCTCTATAGCAAGGCACCGCTGACTAATATGTGATGCTTCCTAATATGCAACGTGTTATGTCTACAACAAATAGGCCAACAACCAACCCTAAGAGAAATATGTGAAGTAAGAGGGTACATAGAACATGTACTCCTATGCTTCCATAAAGCAATAGGCACGTCAAGGTCTCCAACCTCCTTAGTAACTGAGAGAAGAACATCTATAGCCACCTACTCATCCTGTTGTAAATGCAAATCACCACTTCCATCAGTAGAAACCACGTTCTCAGAACACACTTGGGGCGTGCTAGATGATGGAGGAGGCTCATGAGCACGAGGTAGGTGCATGTAAACCTGTGGCGAAAAGATGGAGGCTGCTGGTGGAGGTGGTGGAAGAGGAGTTGGTGGTGATGATGGTGGTGGCGATGGAGTAAGAGGTGGAGGAGTCATAGGCATGATAGACAAAAGCAAAGATAGAGGAATTCATACCTCTTCTCATGAATCCGAAGGAATCAACCCTCACATGTAGGAGAGAAAAACAAAATAGACTTAGGGCATGTTTGGTAATTGAGTTGAGTTGGGTTGGGGTAACCTTTCTGTGGATAGTAGGTGTTTCGATGGTTAGAAAGGTTTGGAGAGGGTTGGAATGATAAATGTGATGTGATGTCACATTGATTATGTGTTATATTGATTTTTTAATGATTATAATATATTTTTATGCTATATTTTATTTAACCATGGTTAACAAATATATAACAAAGAAATTGTAGGGTCCACACAAGTAATACCAACCCAGAAATGCAGGGTTGAAACTAGGGTATGCCAGAGTATACTAAGGTGCGTTGGTAACTAAACAATGACATCTACACTAACATAATATGTTCGCGCACACGGATCAAAACTACATTATCACTTTGAGTCCTGGAATACCCCACAAAGGACAAGAATGAAAGCTCTAGGATGATCTTATCATTGTCAGGAGATGTATGATGAACAAAGGCAACTAACCCAAGCATACGAGGAATGATCGAGAAAAGATCCATCTTATGAAACACAGTCAAGAATAGAATCTTCTCTTCCAACAAGGAACGAAGGCATACGATTCACCAGATAGCAAGCAGTTAGAACCGCATCTCTCTAATATGAATGAGGATCGTGACTCTGAATTAAGAGGGTTCTGGTGACATCCAAAAGGTGACGATGTTTGTATTCAACCACCCCATTTGTTGGGATGTATACGCATATGAAGCCTGATGTACAATACCAAGAGTTCTGAAGAAATGTGAGAGTTGTATGCTATACGAAACTCTGATGCATTGTCATAACAAATATATTTGACATTTACAGAAAAAACATTCTTTGTTTCATTTAATAAAATATTGAACAACAAGATCAACATCAGACTTATTCTTAAGTAGAAATACCCAAGATATCCGGAAAAGTCGCCAACATCAACAAGATAAAATATATATCCCCGATAGTCCTGGGACACACTCGGACCCCAAATATCGAGATGGATCAACTCAAAAATACTCTGACTACCTATGACCTGGGCGACTTTGAAAAGTAGACAGATGGTGCTTCCCAAGTTGGTAAGCCTCGCACTGGAGGGTAGAGCGAGGAGAAATCTGAGGAAGGATGTGACACAGCTTCTGCAAAGGAAGGTGACCAAATCGAAGAAGCCACATACAAGGGAGACTGATCCAGCGCGAATGGTCGAAGCACCAACATATGGGGATTGGACCAATCTATAAAAACCTTGCTCACGACCAGATCCAATGACCCTGTCCGTAAGAATGTCCTGAAACATAAGAGAACACAGATCAAATATGGCACATCAATGTAACTTTTTGGTGATTTGACTAATAGACGGTAAATTCATAGAAAAATCAGGAGCATAAAGACATGATGTAGACGTATTATCGAAGTCAACTGCACCTCCCCCTGCCTAGTAACAGGAGAGTGGGTCCCATTTGCTATAAATACATATCTGTCTGGTTGAATCGATCTGTATGCACTAAAATGTCCTCTATCACCACAGAGATGGTGTGAAGCTCCCGAATCCAAAATCCATTCTGACAAATTTACTGTGTAACAACTAGTAAAAGCATATGTTATAGTTAATGCGGTGGCAGATGCCGACACAACTACCTTTGAAGATTCTGAATGAGCATGACCCAGGTGAAGGCATAATCTCTCTCAGTCGTACCACAAGCTCATCGAACCTCTGATCAGATGCCGGAGGAGGAGCTCCAACTGTCTGAGTCTGCTCTGCAACACGAACTGAAGCAGGAAAGCCATGCTTGGAGTAGCATGTATCATTAGAATGATCTGGTTTGTGGCAGTAGGTGCACGACTGACGGGGTCAACTGCCTCCTACCCTGCCATGGGTACTACGCCAGCGGTACTGCGTAGAACTCTTACATAGTCTTGGGGGGAAATAGGCACTCAATGATGAATTGTTGCATCTAGGGGCAAGAGTGGCCTCTTTCCCAGGGACAATGTACACAGAATAGTTAATATTCTCTATGATCAAATGAGTAAAACCTTCCGACGTGGATCATTTTCTCTAAGCAAGCATCCGCAAAACAAGAACTAGACAACTATCAACAATGAACATGCAGAGCAACCAACTATTATGAGGTCTCAATCACCCCAATCATCCATCTATGAATACCAAGGGAGGAACAACACTTCAACCCTAAGACCAATAGGACTCTGAGGAATCCGTGTCACGTATAAATTAGATGCTTTTGTTGGGACCTAATAATAGGAGACCTTGGAGCTGATCTATCATAGATTAGCTGCGGGAACAAGACCTTGTTGTATCATGACATCGGAAAATGTTCACTACCCATAATATCTTCATGAATAGGATATTATGCAAAAGTTGGTACATAAGGACATCATCAAACATCAACCAATTTCATTTTATTAAGTGAAGAAAAGAACACAAGCTTCTTACAATAAAATTAATACTTCATGTGCATATTTTCTTTATCTAAATTGACCATAAAGTTTTACAGTTTTCATCATGTAGAATCGACGCAAGTCAAAAAGTAGAGGTGCTAGGTACATATCCCGTAGATGCACCAAAATGAACTAAAAGATAAAGATGTTAATTACCTGTCCCATAGCAGCACCAAAATGAATTAAAAGGTGTTCCCCACTTGTGGAAGGTCAGTGCTTTGGACACCCCATGACCTTGAGGAAGCATATAGATCATTATTCCAGGCTCTCTTCCCCTTTGGATACTTAAGATGCCATTTGTGAGTGCCCTCTCATAGTAGTCTGCATAAGCCATTTCCTTGGTCCATCTGAACAAATTGCGAGAAACCTGCTCAATAGAAAGGAATATTGTTTGTGTAAATACAACTAAATAAACACACACATAAAATTGATCAGAATGAAGACATTAATTAACTCACAACCCATACAAGCGATGATTCACAAATATCATTAACATACAGCACTATGTATTCATAATGGAATAATTTTTTTTATTATTATTATTCATTTTTCAGGTGTTTATCAAAGATGTACTTCTGATTCAAAATTAGCACTGTTCTTTCAATATAATTTTGGTTCAAAAAATAAAAGATAGCACAAGGCAGTTAGGGCATGTAATTGACAAGTAAAAAGATATTTGAGGTTTTACGTATTATAAAAAAAACTGACCTTGAGCATATTGTAAGTAGTGCAAGACTCTTCATTCTCCATTTTAAGAGTGTCCGCCAAATGTTTTGGGTCATACCTAAAGAAAAGCATCCCATAAACTTCAGCAATTCCCATATAAGTTCAAATAATATGTCTACATCTTTTAAAATTACAAGTTCAGTCACTGCTGCGAAACAACTATCAATTAATAGTAAATTAATTTAACTGAATATTGAAAATATATAATCACAACTAAAATTTAACTTTCCTCATCTATGAAATATTTCGGGTTCATTCATCTGAAATTGTCATTATTGCAACACACCTTCCTTTGAAGCCAACTTTCTAGTCAGAACACATGAAATGAAACTAATGATATGACCCCTTTTATGATCCTTTGTTGAGATATTTTCTGTCTCTTTATATGGTATCATGTAATTTCCTATTTCCTTTGGATATCTATGTAATTTTTCCAAGAGCTTTTCTCCTATATAAGAGAGCTCTAGGGTTACGGGTAATACAACTTTTCTTTCTCCCTTTCCACATGGTATCAGAGCAATGGTTCTAGATCGGAACCTGTGCCCTAAATCCGTGCCCCCACCAAAAGCCCTACGCATCGGTGCATCCTCGCCCTAGCGCGTCGCCTCGTCTATGCTCAGCACACCTGTGTGCATCCGCATCCTCACCCATGCGCCCGAGCACGCCTCCGTCTCTCTGCGCCTCCCGCGCCTTCGCGTGCCTGCGCGCACGCATGCTCCTGTGCACATCTGTGCACAACACCGTGCCTAGTGCGCCTTCGCCTCCCGTGCCTTTGCGTGCCTGCACGATCGCACGCACCTCTGCGCACTTGTACTGTGCACACCTGTGCGCATCTGCACACAGTAGAGATCGTTCACGTCGGTGTTCCCGTGCGCCCGTGCACATCAACTCAAGCCCCTCGTTGGGCTTCGGTCTGATCCTCGAGGGTGTTTCTTGATTGTCTAATGACACCCTAGCCTTTGAAGGAGTCTTTGGAGAATGGAAGTGGTTGTGCGATAAGTCTACACCCACAATCATCTTCCCATATGTCTGTGTAGATGCTCTTTGTCCAAGTTTGCAACCCCAGTTTGAGAGATTGTTTTCATCATGTCAGACAACAAAGCAGATGTTCCATCCTTGGGTGCCTTCAAGGTCCAGCACCGATTGTAAAGATGGATGGAACTAATTATGAATTGTAGGTCATGCAGTTCATGAGATGCAATGCAATAGCAAGAAGCACATCCTCACACAGGAGGAGGCGGTCGACAAAATCGGGGTTAACGCCTCGTGGGAGGCAGATGATGCGTATGCACGAGTAGGGCATTCTAGAATGTTGTCCATGGAGATAGCTAATAACATTTTGAGCCAGCCCACAGCAAAGGCTATGTGGGATATCCTCGTCGTTACATATTCTCCGGCGAAGAATGAGTCCAAGATTATGCAACTTCAGCACGATATCATCACTTCGAAGCAGAATGGTCGTCCTCTCCATACCGTTTACACTTTGTTAAGGGGCATGTTTGAGAAATTACACGGTTACATTCCCTTGACTGCTACACCAGAGCAACTCAAGGCATACAGGGATTCCGTGATGATAGGAGTCTTTCTAGCAGCACTGGATCCTGAGTATGATACAGCTAGAGCTCAGATTCTTACTGATGCCACTATACCTCCGATGGAGGAAGCATATCGCCTGCTGAGCAAGCTCTCCATATCCTTTGGCAGTTCTATCGCATCTCAGACTTCTTCAGCCATGGCAGCATCTCGTGGCAGGGGAAGCACTACGCAGTTCCGTGGCTGTGGTGGTCGTGGAAGAGGGGGAGGAAGTAGACCTCCTCGTCAGCCTTGCACTTATTGCCATAGATCAGGTCATTATGAGGACACATGCTATTCTAAGCATGGTTTTCCCGCTTTAGCATGAGTAGTAGAACAGATCCAGCAGGGTAGCAGTTCGTTTGGCACATCTGACATGCGGTTTGATGAGTTAGTTGCACAACTTAGGAGATTATGTCATCTCCCGGGTCAAGTAGCACACAGTCAAGATCTTCGGAGGTAGCAGCCTCGACCACTACGTCTACATCAGGTACTACATATGTTTTTATTAGTTGTTACAGGGCAGTTGTCAGAATGGATCATGGATTCAGGAGCATCACATCACCTTTGTGGTGACAAAGGGCAATTCAGTACCTATAGCCTGACTCAGTTAGGTAGATCTGTGGTGATAGTTGATGGGACACATTCCCCCATTACTGGTCAGGGGGAGGCACAATTAACCCCTGAAATGCGGCTTCAGAATGTTCTGTACGCTTATGAATTCTCTATGAACTTATTATCTATTAGTCAAATCACCAAGGATTTGCATTGTCGTGCCATATTTGACCCCTCTGCTCTTATATTTCAAGACATCCTAACGGGCAGGGTGATTGGTACTAGTCGTGAGCAAGGAGGCCTACGTTGATTGGTGCAATCTCCATATGTTGTTGTCTCCTCTTCGCACTGGATCTGTCATTCCATATATGTGGCATCTTCCCTTTGGTCATCTTTCTCTACAAAAGTTGTGTCATGTTCTTCCTCAGATTTCTCCCCGCTCTACTTTCTAGTGTGAGGCCTGCCAGCTTGGGAAGCTTCATAGGTCCACATTCCAGAGTCATCAAGGTCAAAGTAGTCATGGTCTCTTTGAGTTAGTTCATTTGGATATTTGGGGTAGCAATCGCGTTCCTGGTATTGTGCATCAGATTTCGTGTGCTATACGTCCCAACAGAATGGACTGGCTGAAAGGAAACATCGCCATCTCTTGGATATCACTAGGACCCTTCTAATTCAGAGTTGTGCTCCTCATTCATGTTGGGGAGACACTGTTCTTACTGCATGTTATTTGGTGAATCGTATGCCTTCATCGATCCTAGGGAAGAAGATTTCGTTCTCAACTGCATTTCCCGAGAAGGATCTTTTCTCTCTCACATCTCGTGTTTTTGGATGTATTGCTTTTGTTCACCAGACGTCCTCAGGTCTTGCCAAGCTCTCTCCTAGAGTAGTCAAGTGTGTTTTTGTTGGGTACTCTAAGACCCAAAAGGGGTATCGTTGTTTTGACCCTGCTCGACGAAGGTACTATGTTAGTGCAGATATCACCTTTTTTGTATCCATCATGTATTTTTATCCTACAGGTGACAAGCTCATTACGCCAGAACGTGGGGAAGAGGTTTATATGCCACTACCTCTTGTCTCTCTTACTCCACCACCGCCGCCGTCGCCACTACCACCACCTCCTCCACCACCACCACCTCCTCCTCCACCACCATTATCCCCAACTCCTGCCACACCTAATTTCTTTCCACAGGCTTACCAGCGTCGACTTTGTGCTCATGTGCCTCCACCATCATCCAGCAAGCCTAAGGTATGTCCTGAGTATTTGAGTTCCTCTGATGGCATTTGTGATTTGAGTGTGTAGGGTGTTGTTGTTGATGCTCCTTCTGAGGATACCGAGGATCTGGATGTCCCTATCGCTTTACGGCTGAAGAGGCATGCATGTACAATGCATCCTCTTTCTTCTCACGTCTCTCTGGCGCGGCTATCTGGTGACTTTCAGAGATTTGTGACTGGCTTATCTGCAGTTCAGATACCAAGATCCTATTAGGAGGCATTACAGAGTAGTCCTTGGCATCTTGCTATGGAAGAAGAGATGGCCGCCTTACAATCCCGAGGCATGTGAAGCGTCGTCTCCGCTCCCCCAGTTGCTTCTGTTGTTGGCATTAAATGGGTGTTTACTATTAAAAACCGTGCAGACGGTACAATGGACAGATACAAAGCTCGGTTGGTTGCATGTGGATTTACACAAACTTATGTTGTGGATTATCAAGACACTTTTTCTCTTGTTGCCTATCACTCTACAGTGTATCCTTATTGTTGTTGTTGTGGTGAAGGATTGGCTTCTTTTCCAATTGGATGTCAAGAATGCCTTCTTGTATGGCGATCTGCAAGAAGTTTATTTACAACAGCCACCATGCTTTACTAAGGGGGAGTTTAGTATGGTGTGTAAACTTCATAAAGCTATATATGGCCTTAAGCAGAGTCCGAGGGCGTGGTTTCAGAAGCTCTCAGAGTTGATTGAACTATAGGGCTTTGCCAGATCTACTGCAGACCATTCTCTTTTTGTTAAGAGAACTCAGAGAGGTATTGTTGCTATTTTGGTGTATGTTGATGATATTGTTGTCACGGGTAGAGATAAGAAGAAATTAGGGTAGCCAAGGATTTTCTTGGACAACAGTTCGTGACCAAGGATCTTAGAAAGCTGAGGTATTTTCTTGGACTAGAATTTACAAGAAATCAACAGGGAATGGTAATGACACAAAGGAAGTATGTCCTTGACCTCCTATCTGAGACGGGTATGACAGGTCGTAGACCAACCACTACTCTAATGGATCCCAATGCTCGACTATACGATGATGACTCTGCAAAGGTAGATAAGAGACAGTACAGAGAACTGGTAGGGAGGCTATTGTATATCACCATTACCAGACCTGATATATCGTTTGTAGTTAGCAGACTTAGCCAATTTATGGAGCAGCCAAGACAATCTCATATGGGTGCAGTTAACATGATCTTGAGGTATCTCAAGTCTTCACCAGGTGCAAAACTTCTATTCAAGAGAGACACGACCCTGACAGTATAAGGTTGTGCGGATGCGGACTATGCTGGGTGTCCCACGGACAGGAAGTTAACTTCAGGCTTCATTGTGTTTGTAGGTAGCTCCTTAGTTTCATGGAAGAGCAAGAAGCAGACAGTTGTGGTCAAATCCAGCACATAATCAGAATATAGAGCAATGGCCCAAGGGAGCACAGAAATGATTTGGGTCAAGTATGTCCTAACTGACCTAACTATGGAGGTGCCTCTTCCTATGCAGTTAAAATGTGATAACCAAGCTGCCCTATTTATAGCAAACAATCCAGCCTTCCATGAAAGGACAAAGCACATTGAGGTTGACTGCCGCCACACCCGTGATTTGATTCAAAAAGGGTTTATATTCACTTCTCATGTTGCTTCAGACGATCAGGTTGCTAACATGTTCACCAAAGCCATGCAAAGGGACCATTTCACCGTTGTTGTTCCAAGCTGAGCATGGTAGATGTTTATGCTTCAGCTTAAGGGGGGGTGTTGAGATATTTTCTATCTCTTTATATGTTATCCTATAATTTCCTATTTCCTTTGGATATCTATGTAATTTTCCCTAGAGTTTTTCTCCTATATAAGAGAGCTCTAAGGTTATGGGTAATACAACTTTTCTTTCTCCCTTTCCACATCCTTCCAAATTTTGTATATATTTATATAAGCAATTATTTTACTCAACTAATTGACACGGCCTTTCCACCTTCCTCCATTGCCATGTTGCTAGAAGTATAGGATGATTTCTCCTTTTACACTTGGCCAATTAACAATTTGGTTTACCATTGATTATGGGAATGCCATGATTTTTAGTTGCACATAAATGTATTTTGAGCACATCAGTTGGGACAATTAATTCGATGATTCCCAATGCAGTTTTCATAAAAACAACACTCCAGTCATTTCAGTCACACCATTTAATTTTTATGCTTTCATGAATTCAATTATCCCATGTACTTGCAAGCATTTATGAGTTTACTAACTGCAACTGCATATAATAATTGTACTTTTCCTAAGCATTCACTTGTAATAATGAATAGCAAGTTGCAAAAATCGATAGTCGGTATTCGGTCGGCGGAGTCATTGAATGAGGAGTAATTAACAGTCAGGCAACTAATCGGATTTAGTCGGTCAATAGTCAGTTTTGACTTTTTAATTATTTTAAATATATAAACCATTTTTATACATATATTCTTATATATTTGCATAGATTTGTACATTTTTTATACTATTATAATGAAACAAAAGAAGTAATTGACTTTAAATATAACACTAAGCATATCTGAATAAGTTTTCTTTTAAAAAAGCTAAAAATTAAAACAAAATGAAAAACTCTATGTAAAGTCAGTTGAATAGTCTGGTTGACTGGCTAATGGCCAACTAGGCCTAGTCAAGTAAGTTATCCCCCCACTCGACTAGTCGGACCGATTAGTCAGTTTAGTCAGCCGACTTGTACACCAGTGATGAATAGGTCATATAAAAATCATAATTTCTGAAGTAATTAATAGTATATTTACATTATCTCTGAGGTTTTTAATAATGTATTTACATGTGTTAGAAAAATAAACATGCGGAAGCGAAAGATGGAAAAAGAATAAAGAACAATAAGAACGCGGGATTTTAACGTGGAACCCTACTCCCTAAGGAGCAGGATGAAATCACGGGAGAAGGCCTGAAAGGGCCAGGTCTGTCTATTGACTTTCTCAATGGTTACAGGAGGTCTAGGGCTCCTTATATAGCCTCCACAGAGCCTCCAAGTCCCACTGCTGGTAGATGTGGGACTAAACATATGGATAGGGTAAATGGATCTCTCCAGGATCCATTTACCCTCCTACAACTTATATGGCGCTCAACCAAATACTCCAACACTCCCACTCAAGATGGAGCATGCAATACTCAGCTTGGACAAATAGAACGAAACTCAACTCACAATACATGACACTACAGACAATATCAACTCAATGCACACAATTGTCGGTTGCTGTCGAGAATGTTGATTCTCATGACATGCTGGTGAGGATGACGAACGGGCTGGAGTGTGAGTCAACTGAATCTCCTCGTCGAAGAGCATGTGCTCTGTACTGCGTCTGTCAGAGTCACTGCAACTGAAATGAGTCTCCTCGTTGGAGTAGTCTGTCCCACCACAATAATGTGGACGACTGCTCCATATCTGAAAAGGGCCAAACTGAAAAGGCCGTGGAAGTGCAACCCTCGTCAGAGTCTACGGTCGCTGGAGAATGGAGTCTGAAAGAAGTCTCCTCATCGAAGAACTGGGTCTCTCCTATCTGGTACAGAGAATGGTACTCTACTCTAGAGTCCATATGATACTACATGAAAACTCTGGCCGAAACAACAAGAATGACGGGGACCACTGAAAAATGATGGCAAACGTGCTCATCTGAAAAGACTGCATACTCGTGTGTGTCTGAAACTGACTCGAAAGCTGACGTCGAGTTTGAAACCGTGCATCAAACTGGGACTGGGAATCTAAACGTCGAGTCTGGAATTGTGCATGGAAATTCTTCATCTGAAAAACTATAGAGTCTGAACATCTGACCGGTCTGGAGAATATTTGAATTTGGAACTGGAGAATCTGAATAGACTTATGACTCTACATAATACTCTCCCTTTCTCCCGTACTTGTTGGAAAACAATGACATCGACAATGTAGGGAGAAGACAAGAAACTGGAGAAAACATGAAAACATCGCACATGTCGATCACCTGTTTTTTTCTCGGCTTCTTCTAGCATTTTTTTTGATTTTTTTTATCATTTGCGTAAGGCTTTTTAATTGTATGTGTTTTTTCTTCGAGCCCTCTTTTGAACTTCGAGCCCTCTTTTTTTAACCAAGCCTCTTCTTCCTTCTATTTATTGCTCCCCCCTTTTTTCATTCACATTGTCTTTTTTTTAAATAAAAGACAACGTCACACTTAGGGCCTTACAAATGGATTTAAAAAAAACGACAGGGCTTAAGTTAGGGTTTCCCACTTAGGAACCCTTTCTCTATAAGAAAGGCCGCCCCCAGCCTTGAGATGTGCCGCCAGCGTTAGAATCTCTGCACTTGGGAGATGGAGGATGTCACCGAGTAGGGTGATCGATGACGCTGATTCGATCAACGGGGCCTGCTGCGCCTTGAAAGCGCGTCGCCGCTAGTGCTGATCATGTCGTGCTGCTGGAGCCGCCAAGGAGGAGAGGCTCATGCTGCGCGCGCTAGAGATGGAACTCACGGATCGTCATGAATCCCCAAGTCAGCTATGATTGAGCAGAGGGGTTCTCCGCTAGATTTCCTGGATTCGCGAGGAACTCCATCGGCAAGGCTCGCGCAGCCTGCGCGAGCCTGTCGAGGAAGGTTGAAGGTGGCTAGTGCTCACTGCCTGCGCGATCCTGTCGAGGAAGGAAAGGGGAGTTGCGTACCGATGAGATGGAAAGGCCTCTGCCTAGAGGCTCTGCCTGATCTTATATCTGCAACCAAAAGATGGAGCTTCGGATTCCCCAAAAGTAATCTGGTCGTAGTTGCTTGTTTATTGATGTAAACAACCAACCCATATTAGACTCGCCTACATTATAGCTCGTGATTGTCCATGCGTACCCAGGAAACCAACTATGCTCTTTGATTGGAGAACCATGGAGTAAAAGACTATTTGCATTGTAAAGGATTATGATCTCATGCACAAAACCATGAGGATTAACATAAGCATTGAGAGGACCATCGCTAGACATCACCAAAATATCACTTCTCGTTGCAATCAAAGTCTCAAGCAACTGAATTTCTCTCTACAATCTGTATGAAATGCCATCTATCTCAAGCAGTTCCTGTCTTGTGGACTGTGTCAGAGGAAATCTGCTGCCAATGTAAAATGATAGAATATCTGGTTTGTTTACAAAATCATCCATATTGAGATCCCCAATTATATGCCTCCACATATCTACAACCCTCAAGGCGAGAGAAAAAGAACATGATGTTGTAGCCAACTAGAATCGATGTGAACAGAACATGATTAGGGTTTTTGAAAACCTTGGATCTTGATTATGAATCATAAATCTTCAGAACTTTAAATCTTTATAATCAACTCCAACAAGTATCGAAACTCGAATAAAAAAATGAACATAAAAATCCTCAAGAATCGACCTGCTCTTATACCATGTTAGAAAAATAAACGTGCGGAAGCGAAACATGGAAAAAGAATAAAGAACAATAAGAACGCGTGATTTTAACGTGAAACCCTACTCCTTAAGGAGCGGGATGAAACCACAGGAGAAGGCCTCAAAAAGCTAGGTTTGTCTATTGACTTTCTCAATGGTTACAGGAGGTCTGGGGCTCCTTATATAGCCTCCACAGAGCCTCCAAGTCCCACCGCTAGTAGATGTGGGACTAAACATGTGGATGGGATAAATGGATTTCTCCAGGATTCATTTACCCCCTACAATGCATATGGCGCTCAATCAAATACTCCAACAACATGGCTAGGTGTAGGATTTGCATGTTGCCCAACAATTAATTAGGAAGTATTCTATTAATGAATGGATACTTGACCGATAGTCACATATTTTTTAAATTCATGCATACAATGATTTTTTTGAAACAAGATGGTGAAATATAAACAATGCACAATGCATTACCATCAGACCATTAAGTGGGTTTTTAAGATATTGTAGTACTATATTCTGTGGCAGTCCTACTTTTAATGTGATGAATAGCATGCGTGTCTGCTCTTAAATCTTGATGGGAAAGCATATTGAGCAAGAGAAATTAAAAAAATGGTGAAGCCTTCTCCCACTATAAGTAGTGTCAGCTACATGGATTCTTGCTCAAATCCATGTTGAAAGATTTGACTATCTTTTATGTTGGTTGTCGACTATCTAATGCAACCACCATAGGGGGGATTTAAACCCTGGTCTTTTAGGTGATAGGCACACTGCACTTTGCCAAGACTCTTCATATGCAGAGTCATGATCCCTACACTTTCATTGGTGATGTTGTCCTCATTCCATGCTACTTGATCAACCATATACTATCCTATGTATAGGAGAAAAAGTTCCATTTTTGATTGCATTTCAAGATAAGAACCTCTTCTCCATAACACCTCGTGTTTTTGGCTTTATGACTTTTATCCGTCACTTGACTCATGGCCATGACAAACTCTCTCCCGAGTTGTCAAGTGCATCTTTGCGGACTACTCTCAGACTCAGAAAGGGTATTGATGCTTTCATCCTCTTAGACGGAAGTACTATGTCAGTGTTGACATCACATTCTTAACGTTTGTCATGTAATTTTCTCCCATGGGTTACAAGAAGGCTATGTCTATTTCTAATGAGGAGGTTTGCATTCCACCTCTTTCACTTCCATCTCCCCTTCCCATTACACCTCACATGACTCAAACTTTACCTCGTTACTACATTTGTAGGCCAACTACTGGACCTCCTTCGCATGTGCCTTCTCCATCATGCTATATGCCCGAGTAAATTCCAAGCACTTGGTATCTATTGATGGCACTATTGATATGTCTGTACAACAGGGGAGTTTACATGTTAAAATTATAGTACTCATTAGAGTGTTTTACAAGAGACAAATCATCCAGAGGATCTTGATCGTTATATTACTCTTCGCAAGAGGAGGCGTACTAGTTTTGTGTATCTTCTTGCAGCCCATGTTTCATAGGAGCATCTCTTAGAGGATTTCAAGAAGTTTGTAGTGGGATTGCCAGCTATTGCGATCTCATGTATATGAGACCATCAAGGGCGTCGTGCTAAGGAGAAAATGGATGCACTTTAGTCATGTGGCAAATGGCGCTTGGTTAATGCCCTAACATGGGCTTTTATGGTTAGCCGCAAATGGGTCTTTATAGTGAACCAAGGAGTAGATGGAAGTGTTGATTGCTACAAGGATAGACTTGTGGTACATGGGTTCATTCAAACATATGGGGTGGACAATCAGGACACTTTCTCACCCATGGATCTCCATTCTACTCTTAGGATCCTCCTTTCTGTTGTTGTGATACCTGACTGGTTACTTTCCCAACTTCAAGAACAACAACAACAAAGCCTTTTCCCACTTTATGTAGGGTCAGCTACATGGATTTTTTGCCTCCATTCATATCTATCTTGGGTCATTCTAGTGCTTAGATCCAAAAAAATAAGATCCCTTCATATAGTCTCATTCCAACACTTCTTAGTCCTTCAACGCCCTCTTTTAACCAGCCCAACATTCCAAAACTCACATCTCCTCACTAGTGCATCAACTGACCACTGTTGCACATGGCCAAATCACCTTAAACGATTTTCTCACATCTTATCTTCGATCAGAGCTACACCCACTTTCATTCTGATGGCATCATTCCGAATCCGATCTTTATGTATGTGTCCACACATCCACCTTAGTATTTTCATTTCTGCTAATGTCATTCTATGCACATGTCTATGGTTCATAGGCTAACATTCAGATCCATACAGCATAGTAGGCCTCACAATTGCTTTGTAAAACTTTCCTTTTATTTTCAAAGGAATTTTTTTATCACAGAGAACAGTAGAGGCTCATCTCCACTTTAGTCAACATGTGTTATTCGATTTGTAACATCTACATCAATTACTCCATCATGTTGTAAAATAGATCCCAAGTATCTAAAAGAATCTATCTTTAACATCGATTCCTTCACCATCGCTTCCATCAAAAGTACACTCCATGTATTCAGTCTTAGCCCTACTTATATGAAATCATTTAGTCTCCAAAGCATGTCTTTAGACCTCAAGCTTCTCATTTATTCCATCTCTAGTCTCATCAATCAATACAATATCATCAACGAATAACATACACCAAGGTATATCATCCTGAATATGACTTGTCAACTCGACTATAATCAAATTGAAAAAAGGAATGGACTCAAAGTTGAACCTTGATGCAGACAAGTATTGATGTCAAAATAGTCAGTATTCCAAGACTGTATCCTTACACAAGATGAAGCTTAGCATGCATAGCTTTTATGATGTTAATGTATAGGACAGGTACTTGTCTCTTCTCCAAAACTCTCCACAATATCTCGCATGGGACAAAATCATAAGCCTTCCCTTAATCAATAAAAATCATATGGAGGTTCTTCCTTTTAGCTATGTAATCTCCATTGTTCTCCTTAGCAAGTGGATGGTTCAATAGTTAAGCGATATGGTATGAATCCAAATTGGTTTTCTTTTACTTTGGAAACCAGCCTCAACCTTCTTTCAATCACACGTTTCCCAACTTTTCATAGTGTGACTCATCAGCTTGATACCTCTGTAATTTGAACAATTTTGAATGTCCCCTTTGTTCTTATAAAGAGGCACCACAATGCTTCTCATCCATTCTTCAGGTATTGTCTTGTTTCGCCGAATAACATTGAATAAACATGTAAGCCAAGTCAAACCATGCTCACCTAGAACTATCCAAACTTCTATAGGAATGTCATCAGGTCCTACACCTTTCCATGAATCATAACCTTCAAAGCCTCTTCTAATTCCTTTCTATTCGTCTGTAGCTTGCATGATTCAAGTAACTTTCATTACTAACTAGATTTCCCAAAGTGAACTCTCAATTTCCTTCCCCAATGAAAAGCTTATGGAAGTATTACTTCTATCTAGTCTCTATATACTTATGAGTAACAAGCACGTGACCTTCCTCATCATTAATGCATCTCACTTGAGAAAGATCTTTGGTCTTTCTTTCTCTTACTTTAGCCAGCTTGAATATATCATTCTGACCCTCCTTAGAATTGAGATTTTTGTACAAAACTTCATAAGCTTTTGATTTAGCTTCCGTTACCGCCTTCTTTGCTACCTTCTTAACTATTTTGTAGTTTGCGACAGTTTCATTTGTTTTATCCTTAGACAACTTTAAAGCAAGCTCTTTTAATTTTGAGCTTCTCTTGCACCCCTTCACTCCATCACCAGGCCTCCTTTTGGCCTGGAGCTCCTCCCTTTGTCTCGTCTAGCATCTCTTTGTCTACCCTTTGGATACAAGATGCTACTGCCTCCCCTATCTCATTAGCACTTTCGTTACAATCCTAAGATAAGTCTTCTAAAACCTTCTCCCTGAAGCTTGATTGCTTTAATTGAAGATTCTACCATCTAGTTCTAGTGATCTTGGAAACCCTGCTTTTCTTTACTAGCCCATTTATTTGCACATTCATGACTAACAAGGGACGTGGGGTGGTCAGGCTCTCTAATGGGATTACTTTGCAATACAACCGATCTCTTCTTCTCAACGCAAAGTAGTCTATCTGTGTTCTAGTCGATCTACTCTTATAAGTAATTAAATGCTCCTCACTCTTCTTGAAGAGAGTATTTGCAATGAAAAGATCATAATTTGTTCCAAAATCTAGAAAGACTTTTCCCTCTTCATTTCTATCTATGAAGTCATGTCCTCCATGAACACTAGCATACCCTGAAGCATCCTTTCCTACATGTCCATTAAAATCTCCACCTAGGTAAAACATCTCTCTGTGTGGGATTCCTTGCATAATCTTATCCAAATCCTCCCAAAAATCTTGTTTAATCCTATCATATAAACCAATTTGTGGTGCATAAATTGAGATGATATTCAGAATTTCTTCTTCGAGCACCAGTTTCAGCAATATAATCTGATTTCAGATCTTTGCACCTCAACCACACATTCCTTCAAATCCTTATGAACAACCACTCCATGTGTTTAGGGAGAAGAGGGACTTAGCTATTGAGATACTTATACTAGTATAAATAAGAATATATTGATATGAGGGATACCCATGTGTTGTCAGCCTAACTTCATATTGGAGCATGTGTCACTCATATGTAGATGGGTAAATGGATCTCTCCAGGATCCATTTACCACAAATAGTTGATTAGCCCCAGATCACCCGATATGAGATGTGGGGCTATATAAGAAGCCCCTCACCCTCTGTATTAGTTGAGAAAGTGCAATGCAAGATATGGCACTTTGAGGCCTTCTCTCGTGATTCCATCCCGCTCCTCACGGAGTAGGCTTTCACGTAAAATCCCACATTCTTCATTGTTAATTATTATTTATTTTTGAAACGCTTCCGCATTTAAGTTTTCTAACATGGTATCAGAGCGGGTTCAAATCTTGAGGGTTTCATGTTCTTTATTTTAGAGATTCGGTTTTAGGATTTTGTTAAACCCTAACAATTTGATCTTAAATAAAAAATATTGAAGACTGTTATTGTATATTCAAGATATGAAGATCATCAACATATTTTTTTTCTATGATTCTTGTTTGATTTGGGATTCGATTCAAGTTCCAGTTTATGGAACCCTAATCCCGCAACAGCCTCTTCTCCCAAATGATCTCCAAGCCACCATCTCATGCATTATGGAACCCATCTCAGTCGTGTGATTTTATCTAGGTTGTCAAGCATGTTTTCTGGCAGCCTCCAGCCAATCGATCTTCAAGGAAAGAGCTTCATCGAGGAGGCACCAGCCCTGTGCAGTCCCCTCTTTGCACACATCTCCAACAAGCGGTGCACATCTCCAGCATCCAGGCGAGGAGGCGATCTCTCTCCTCATCGCTCCAGGCACTGCAACCCTTCGGTGAAGCCCTAATCTTCTAGGAGACGACGATTCTCGCACAAGTGATACTTCAGTTGTTCGCTCATCCTTCAGGTGTAGTACTCTAACGCGGTACTCTAGCTAGTCTTTCATCCTCCCAACAAAGCTAGAAGCTAGAGGCGATGTGCATTAAATGCCACTTGTAGGCGCGACACCTCAACAGGAGACATCCTCCTTCTCCAACGCACCACCTCTCATGCAATCTCCAGTACAGAGCTCCTCCAAGTCCGATCCAATCAGTGTCGACGCTTTCCTTCGAAGGGCAGCAGTAATAAAGATGCCTCATCAAGGGTAGTAGGCATATGAGAAGGGGTTCTCACTGAGAATCGTAAATATATAAAAAAGGTCACGTTTTTTTTAGAGTCTAATTGGGTTGTGCTGCTTTATTTGTAAAAAAGGATCTTACCCATCTTTTCTTGTCTTCTCTCAACTTTGTCGATGTCATTGTTTTCTGACAATTATGGGAGAAAGGGGGAGTATTGTGTAGAGTTACATGTCGGATTCAAATTTTTCAGATTTTAGACCAGCTAGATTTTCATACTCTAAAGTTCAGTTTCAGACTTTGTGGATTAGTTCAAGTTTGAGGCATTCCATATTTGAGTGACCTTATTTCTTCGAGTTCTCTAGAGAGAGATTCCTTTTCGGATGCACATATGTGCGATTTTTATGACAATTCAATTACAATTAGTAATATGGAACCAAATTCATAGTAGTTTTTATTTATCGGTAACTTTTAATATTATATCAGTAGTTATTCCTCATTCCTTTCTTATTTACTTCTTATTTATCAGTAGTTATTAAATTTCCGTTTATCAGTAAGTTTTGTATGACGATTTGTAATAACTTGCAATATATTGGCAATTTCTCAGTAACTTCTATATGATGATTTGTAATTCCCTAAAAAATGATTCGTAATCTATTATAATATATCAGTAATTTTTGTAATTGATTACAATATATATTATTAGTAACAATCATAATGAGTTCTATGGACATAATAATCGGTACTTATTTGTATGGATATTAGTAATTTGTCGATTCAATTATCTAGCAATAATTCAAATGTAATAATTAACTATAATTTTAGTAATTAATTAAAATGAGTTTAGTAGTATGGCCATTAATTACTTGTAAGCATGGACATTAATAGTTTTCTTACGCAATTATCTAGTAATAATTCAAATATACTAAGTAACTATAATTTCAATAACTAATCATTACTGACTTCATTAATGACTTCAGTAATGTGGTAGTATTTATGGTTTGTGATTATCATATCAGTGGTAGTACATACTTAATATAGAGTGTTCATTATGCACGAAATGAATTAATAACAGTTTTTCTCTTTCTAAAACCGACCTCTTAAGGAAAGGCTTAAATTGCAAAACGCAAAGCATATATTGTTGTCGCCAAAACCGCCTCCTACCAAATAGGAATAACATCCTTTGATTGGACTTGATGGACGGCTATAATGGGTGTGCAGTAAGATGCCAATGAGCTAAGGGCTCATTGGAAATGCCCTATATATTATATGAATGGTATACTGATACAAGCAGGTGATCTGACCTATAAATTATAGTTAATAATTAACTATAATTTCAGTAATTAATTAAAATGAGTTTAGTAGTATGGCCATTAATTACTTGTAAGCATGGACATTAATAGTTTTCTTACGCAATTATCTAGTAATAATTCAAATATACTAAGTAACTATAATTTCAATAACTAATCATTACTGACTTCATTAATGACTTCAGTAATGTGGTAGTATTTATGGTTTGTGATTATCATATCAGTGGTAGTACATACTTAATATAGAGTGTTCATTATGCACGAAATGAATTAATAACAGTTTTTCTCTTTCTAAAACCGACCTCTTAAGGAAAGGCTTAAATTGCAAAACGCAAAGCATATATTGTTGTTGCCAAAACCGCCTCCTACCAAATAGGAATAACATCCTTTGATTGGACTTGATGGACGGCTATAATGGGTGTGCAGTAAGATGCCAATGAGCTAAGGGCTCATTGGAAATGCCCTATATATTATATGAATGGTATACTGATACAAGCAGGTGATCTGACTTGAAATACCAATATGGGAGAGGTTATACATGTCTAACCTTGGTAGAACTGAGGCCTTGGAGTTTTTTAGTCTTTTGGTATACACTACAAGGTAATTGTACATGTATACTAGTCATTATTGTTTTTGGTTCTTGTTCTCCTTCATGTTTCCCTTGGCCTATATAGATGTTGATTGAACTAGATTCATATTGGATATATGTATCTACAACATATTTTTTATACTTACATGATTGGAAAACTAGTTACTTGGAGGAGAAAAAGCAGAATATAGTGTCCTGATCGAGTTAAAATCAAAGTATAGGGCGACGACCCAAATAAGTGTTGAATTGACGTGGGTATGTTTGGTCGTGAGCGACCACCTCCATGTCGATAGGCAGATGAGCAGAGATGTAATAATAAAGTTATGTTCTTGACAGAAATCCAACCTTTCACATATGAACAAAACGTGTCAAACTTGACTTTCATTATACATGAGACATGATTCAAAAGGGATGTATACAGACTTCTCTAGTTCATTTGGAAAATCAAGTGACAGGCCACTTCTTAAGAACCAGTTCAAGCAGTGTTGTTCCTGATCTTAATTGGCATCTAAGTTCCATCTTCAAGGGACTGTTGAACTTCACCATTTTGATTTGGTTATTTTTTCTTATTGTTATGTGGTTCTTGAGAAGGATCTATGTAACTTCCATACTACCATTTCTATGAGACGGGGCTAGGGTTCTGGAAATGAAGTAATTCTTTCATATTGTCAACTTTAATAAGGTTGGGATTTTTTATATTAGGCTCCTCTCTATATTGAGGCCAAAGTTCAATTCAAATCATGTTTCCTTCATTACGTAAAAAGTTGGAAGGAAAAAAGGAGAGAGCGGAGAAGACCATAGAAATGTTGCAAGAAACCTATTGAGGATGATAAGCCATTCTGATATCTAAACCCAGTTAAAAAGTTGGAAGGAAAAAAGGAGAGAGCGGAGAAGACCATAAAAATATTGCAAGAAACCTATTGAGAATGATAAGCCATTCTGATATCTAAACCCAGTTATGGTAAGTTAATGAAATTATCTAGTTAATCACACGAAAATTGGAAGAGGCTTGATTTTAATTGTTATTAATCTCCCCAGCTAGTTGAACTAACATAAGTGCAAGAACATGCACATTTATTTCCTCAGTACAATGCATTCCAATCATTATTCTTATTTGTGGTCTCCCACATTAACCCTCACTCTACAATTCCAGCTTTGTAATATGCCAAATAAGAACCTTCAGAATTGTAACATTCGCTCCAGAGTTATATTTCAACTTAACTCTCGCTACTCGTATTCTGCTGGCACAATTTGATATATCTGTTATAAAATATGAAGAATGCAGAAGCGGAATGATGAACAGAGCTAAAGAACAAGAAACATAAACATGGAACACCATGATTTTACGTGGAACCCTACTCCGTGAGGAGCGGGATGAAACCACGGGAGAAACCCTCAAAGGGCGTGTTTAGCATTGCTTTTTCTCAATGGATACAGGAGGTCTGGGGCTCTTTATATAGCCTCTCCAGAGCCTCCAAGTCCCACCGTTGGACGATGTGGGACTAAACACTGGATGGGGTAAATGGATCTCCTCCAGGATCCATTTACCCTGTTACAACTCAATAGGCGCACAACCAAATACTCTAACACTCCCCCTCAAGCTGGAGCATGCAATGCTCAGCTTGGACAAACAGAAAGATACTCAACTCAACGCTACAGGACACTACGGACAATATCAACCCAACGCGCACATTGCTGCAGTCGAGGACGTTGCTTCTCATGCCGTGCAGGTGAGGAGGACAAATGGGCTGGAGTGTGAGTCAACTGAAGACTCGGAATCTGACCATCGAGTCTGAAACTGCGCCTGAAGTCTCCTCGTCGGAGAATTGGGTCTCTCCCATCTGGCTTAGAGAATGGTGCACTGCTCTGGTGTACCTATGATACCACATGAAAACCCTTGCCCTCAAGGGAATGGTCCTCTGCTCTGGAGTCCCTATGGCTCACATGAAAACTCTGTCCTGACAACAAGAAGAATGATGGGGACCGCGAAACAAATGATGGCAACTTATGCTCATCTGACAATGACCGCATACTCGTGCCTGTATGAAAACTGGACTCGGAATCAATCGTCGAGTCTGAACAACTGATTATCTGTAGAGTCTGGAAAATATGGCTGGTCTGGAGACTGACATCTGAATCTGGATCTGGATCAAGACCTATGACTCTATATATATACTCCCCCTTTCTCCCATACTTGTCGAAAAACATGGACATCGACCAAGTTGGGAGAAGACAACAATGATGGGGGGTAAAGAAAACATCAAATAGCCGACTTCATCATTTCATATTTTTTTCGGCTTTTCAATCAAACAAAATTTTCGAACTGCGTACGGCTCTTCTTTTTTTTAGCACGCGCCTTTTTTTGTATTATTTTTTTAATGTGTCCCACTTGGGCCCCAACTCATTTCCCCAATTTTCTTTCAGCCCCCAGCCCGAACTTGGGCTTTAATAACATTTCTTTTTATAATAAAACACCATCGACCCATTAAAAGTGTCTCTCCCTTTCTTTTATTTAGGGTTCACTGGAATCCTTAATCGATCACGCACACCCCCGAGGGGATCTCATGGTGCTGCCGCCGCCGCCATGATGGAGGAGCAGGATCTCGCGCTGCCTGCGCGAGGTCCGAGAAGGGGGTGCGCGACAGACTTCCGCACCAAGGGCTGCGGTGATCCCGCACGCGTCGGTTGCTGAAGATGGTGCCGCGCGAGGAGTAGCAGGCGCCGCCCCTTTTGAGGGATTCTGGATGCGATGTCCGCAGCGGGGGCTGCCGCCTGCGCGAGGCTTCTCCTGCTGTGCGGCAAGGGGCCGCCTGAAAGATTGTGCCTGCTGCCTGGGGGGTCGCGCACGCAAGGAGATGCGCGCCTGGAGAGCGCTGTGTGGAGGGCGTGGTGCGGTTCGCCATCACCATCTCCAATTGCGGCTAGGGCTTGCCGCCGCCTGGGTTTCTGCTTGCTTCTTGCGAGCTTCCTCGTAGGGGTTGCCTCCAGCACAACGATGGGACTCGCGCGAGGATCCCGCCAGGAGAAATATCAATGGAGTGCCGCCGCGGAAGGCTGGAGGTTTGCTGCGGCAGGATCTATGCCTCTATTCTGTGTCAATCGGAGGCCACGGCAGGAGGGCCTGGAGAACTGGGTCTTGCCAGGGGATTCATTGGGCGAAGAAGCATTAAGGCCCCTGGAGTGCCGCATGAGGCTTAAAGCATCCGCCTGGACCTGAGGGAGAACACGGATGCACTGCCCTATCTGGACCTCGCAGAATCTAGATGTGGGTTCCATTGAGAACCCTAGAATCAATCTGGAACTTTGAATAAATCTTGAGCGGTGCGGATTGGTCAGAGTCGCCGCCAGGAGCTCGCCTGGTGCCTGAAGATCGAGGGAGGCACGCGTAAGACCCCGTAGGGAAGCAAAAGGAATGAGGGGGGTTCCGCCTGGGAGCATGGGTTGCGCCTGAGAGCATGGGGGTTCCGTTGTAACCCTAACAGGCGCGTTCTGGAAAAGGGTTTCAATCCATGAGGACGAACAACAGAGAAACAAAACACGACGATTTGGGTTCCGTGCGACACAGGAGAACAGATTTGGGTTTCAGAGAACCCTAAAAACAAACTTTATCGAACAGTATTATGAACTTTACAAACACATCTTCAACATAAATATCGAATCTCGAAAAATAAATAACATGAAAAAATCTCGAGAATCAAACCCGCTCTGATACCATGTTATAAAATATGAAGAATGCAGAAGTGGAATGATGAACAGAGCTAAAGAACAAGAAATATAAACATGGAACACCATGATTTTACGTGGAACCCTACTCCGTGAGGAGCGGGATGAAACCACGGGAGAAGCCCTCAAAGGGACGTGTTTAGAATTGCTTTTTCTCAATGGATACAGGAGGTCTGGGGCTCTTTATATAGCCTCTCCAGAGCTTCCAAGTCCCACCGTTGGACGATGTGGGACTAAACTCTGGATGGGGTAAATGGATCTCCTACAGGGTGCATTTACCCTGTTACAACTCAATAGGCGCACAACCAAATACTCTAACAATATCCCTGTATTTTGTTAACTATGAAAGTAAATTGAAGTACTGCATGTTATTAGTTTCATCAAGAAAGCAGTGTTCTTTGACCTTTAGATATCAAACGAACATTTATTCAAGAACACAATGTGTTGACCACAAATAGTTAGAAACTGCATAAAAACTGGAACATAATGAAATAATTATCATGTCTAAAATAGATCCAAAATGAAATGGAAGATGCACACTTACCAAAATTCACTGATTGACGTACTCCCAGTGGCATAGCTATGAGAGGAATTAATTATTTCCATAAAAAACGTACCAATTTCCTAGCAGAAGATATTATAAAATTAAATAAACAATATTAGATAACGGAAGAAAAAAATAATAATGAACTTCAATACTTATCGAAGAAAATAATGGCAATCGAATCAAAATTAGTTTACAAAAACTACTCCTAAGAATGGGCAGTGATATATTTGACAAACAGTTCCAACTTATTGAAGATGATTAGACCTTGCAGAGTTTCTTTTTCCTCGAAGGCATTTCATTTCAATTTAGAGTGAAAAAAAAATCTTTATTTAACACTTTAAAGAAGATGAAAGGTAAGAAGAGGATCTGAGGTAAAAGGAAGCCAAAGTTGTGGAAAGGAGAAAAAAATGATAGGGCATGGTAGGCATAGAAACCGTGTGAAGGAACCGTCATTAATGAATGTTGCATGTGAAACAAGAAATTCAACCCTTATCTCTCAAGTGTTGCATTAGAGAAGAAGGTATCGGTAAGATATAGGTTAGAAAATCGGTCTACGACCGCTGCTCTAATAACATGTGTAGAAAGATGAGAGAATGCAATGAATCAATTTATTCAGGAGGTCTAATCGTTCTTATACAGTGTAAAACCCTAGAGAGCTCAAAAAAGAGAAATTACATAAAAGGGCCCCGAAGGGTTACAACTCCAGAAAAAAATAATATGATAATAAAACTTACTCTAATAATACTGATTGCACTATTGCAAGTTGAGCAGATAACACCTCAGGTTACGAATCAGTCAAAGGATATGGATTAACGCATTGCTCTTAGGAAGCGGAGGCGTGCATGTGCTACGTATCTTCTAGCTGCCCATGTCTTTTAGGAGCATCTTTCAGCAGATTTCAACATGTTTGTTGTGGGTCTCTCAACAGTGGAGATCCCACGAACATATATGGAGGCTATGAAAGATAGTTAGTGGTGTCTTGCTATGGAGGATGAGATGGCAGCATTCCATTCTCATAGCACATGGAGTTGGCTATTGTCCCTACAGGGGCATATACAGTTGGTCGTAAATGAGTCTTTATAATGCAACATTGGACAGATGGCAGTGCTGCCGATCACTACAAGACTAGGCTTGTGGCTCATAGGTTCACCTAGATTTATGGGAAGGATTATCATTATATGTTCTCTCAAGTCACCTGCCATTCTATTCTTCGAATCCTTCTCTCGGTTGCAGTGGTACAATATTGATCCTTGTCTCAGCTGGATGCGAAGAACGTCTTTCTATATGGTGATATGTAAGAAGAGGTATAAGCAACCACTTGAACTCGTTGCTGAGGGGAAGTGTTAAATGTTATGCATAGTACATAAGGCTATTTATGGCCTTTAGCAAAGTCCCAAGTCATGGTCCTAGAAGTTGTTGGACATGATAGAGAAGTAGGGCTTCACAGGATCAACTGCACATCGCTCATTGTTTGTTCACAGGACTCAGAAAGGTATTGTTGTCATTCTGATTTATGTTGATGATATCATTATTATAGGAGATGATGTATAGGATATTAGTGTGGCTAAGGAGTTACTTGGATAACAATTTATCACCAAGGAGATTGACGAATTACGATTCTTCTTAGTGGTTGAATTTACTAGAAACTAATGGGGTCTTGTGATGACCCAAAGGAAATATGTTACAGATATCCTTTTACAGATAGGCATGGCAATTTACAGACATGCTACTGCTCCTATAAATGCTAGCATGATGCTATATGACGATGATACAGAGGAGGTGGATAAATGGAGATAGAGGAAGCTTGTCCGGATGCTTCTCTACATCACCATTACCATGCCAGATATTTCTTTGTTGTGAGAAAAGTTAGCCAATTTATGGATCTACTGAGATAGGCTCACATGGATGTGGTGCACATGATCGTGAGGCATTTGAAGTCTTCTCTAAATACGGGATTGTTTTATAGCATAAGGACATCTCTCGCCATCACAGCAAATGAGTCAGAGTACAAAGCCATGGTACAGGGGAGCACTGAGATGATGCGGGTCAGATTTGTTCTGACAGACTTAACAGTTAATGCGCCTCTTCCTATGCAATTGCAATGTGACAACCAAGGTACTCATTTCATTGCCAACAATTATGTACTCTATTAGAGTACCAAGCACATTCGGGTAGATTGTCATTATACACGTGACATGATTGAGCGAGGTATTATCTCTACTTCCCACGTCAATTAAGGAGAACAGACATGATGTTTTCACCATGGCTCTAGCCAAAGAACCATTCAAGACCATTCCAGAGATGTTGTTCCAAGTTAAGCGTGATTGACATCTATGCTCCATCTTAAGGGGGAGTCTTGAGAGATATATTTATATCTCCTTATCTTTTATATATTTTCAATTCCTTTCAACTCTATTATGTAATTTTCCCTGTAGGGTTTCTCTACTTTATATAAGAGAGCCCTATGGCCTCATGAATGAACAACTTATTTTTCTCCTTCAATAGGAAATACGAGCATCCTTTGGATATCATTAGGACTCTCTTAATACAAAGTCGCACTCCTTGCTCTTATAGGGGAGACGTTCTTACTGCCTTCTATCTGATTAATCGCACATAGCTTCGATTTTAGAGGAATAATTTCCTATTCGATTGTGTTTCTCTACAAGGAATTATTTTCTTTAACGCCTCATGTTTAAGGTTATGATGCTTTTGTTCATCACTTGTCTAGGTCGAGACAAGTTGTATCCTCGATCTATCAAGTGCAATTTTGTGTTATGAGTATTATTGCTTTGACCCTGTCAGACGAAAGCACTATATGGATGTTTATATTATATTCTTTCATTCTGGTATGTATTTCTCCTCATGGGAGATAGGATGACATCATTTGAGTCAAACATTAAGGTTTATCTTGTCTCCTCTGAGGATCTCGCTCTGCCCAATGTTCTTCGGAAGCATTAGCTCATATATATGTCATATACCCTCTCTCTAGTCATATCTCGCTTGCCCATCTTTCATAGGACCGTAAGAATTTTATGGTCAAAACATCTGTTAATATCATCACATGCACAAATCAGGAGGCATTATAGGATAACCAGTGGCAGATGACTATAGGAGAGAAGATGGTAACCTTGTAATCCAATGGCACCTAGACCTTAGTACTGCCCATGCTGGTGCATTTATGGTTGGGTGCATATAGGTATTCATTGTGAAGCATCAAGCATATGGTACTTGGATAGCTATAAAAACAAAGTGGTAGCAAAAGGGTTCACCCATACATATAGCGTGGACCACCTGGATACCTTCTCTCTTGATGCACGTCATTCTACCTTTCAGATCCTTCTCCCTCTTGCAATTATCAGAGATTGGCCATTGTCTCAGTCGAATGCTAATAATGCATTTCTATGCAGAGATCTGCAGAAGGAAATGTACATAAAGCAACCATCTAGGTTTATTGCTGAGGGCGCTTATTCACTGCCTAATTGTAGACCTTCTGTAAAGTTGCCCGAACTTGCCTAATATGGACTCGTGTTACAAACTCTAATACCTCTGTTAGGAAAAAAGATAAATCGTTGTTTATTCCTTGAACCCTAGGCTCACTTATAAAGAGGAGAGACCTATGGGTAAATTACATAGGATAAACAAGAGAACAAAAAAATAGGAAAAACAATACAAAGATATAAATATAAATCTACAATCCCCCTCAAGATGAAGCATAGATGTCAATCATGCTCAACTTGGATGAGCATTTTCGGAAAGGCCCTCTGAGCAAAGCCTTGCTGAAGTGAAGACATCTGTAGTTCGATCCCTAGAACTGACACGAGGTGTATAGATAAAACCTTTCTGAATCATATCCCTTGTATAGTGACAGTCCACTTCAATATGCTTGGTTCTCTCAAGAAATGCGGGATTGTTTGCAATGAACAGGACTGCTTGATTATTACATTGTAGCAGCATTGGAATAGGTACATCTATATGTAAATCTGCTAGTACTGCTCGAATCCACATCTTTTCTGTACTAGGTTGTGCCATAGCCCTATATTCAGACTCAGCGTTGAACCTGGCAACCACAATTTGCTTCTTACTCTTCCAAGAGACGAGAGAGCTACCAACAAAAACTGCAAAACCAGAAGTGGACTTTCTATCCTTTGGACATCCCGCATAATCAGCATCGGTACATGCAGAAACAGTGTCTCCCTTTTTCTAAACAATAATCCTGCACCTGGAGAAGACTTTAGGTACCTCAAAATCATATATAGCATCCATGTGTACCTATCGGGGTTGTTCCATGAATTGACTCACCTGACTAACTGCAAGTGAGATGTCCGGCCTGGTTATAGTAACATAAAGAAGCTTCCCCACTATTTCTCTGTATCTTCTCTCGTCCACTTCCTCTGTATCATCATCATATAACCTCATACTAGGGTTCATAGGAGTGGTAGCAGGTCGACATCTAATCATTCTCGTCTCAACTAGCATATCTGTCACATACTTTCGTTGGGTCATCACAAGACCCTACTGATTCCTGACAAATTTTAACCCTAAGAAGTACCGTAAGGTGCCAAGATCCTTGGTAACAAACTGACGGCCCAAAAATTCCTTAGTCATTTTTATCCCATGTAAGTCATCACCTATAACAAGTATGTCGCCAACATATACCATAATAGCCACCGTGCCTCTAGGAGTTCTCTGTACAAACAATGAGTGATGCACATTCGACCTCTGAAATTCATGCTTCTCAATTAAATCCCGAGTAGAGAGTAGAGAGGGCGGTGCTCGGGTAGAGAGAGAGAGGGCGACGATGGCGGCACCGAAACTAGAGAGACGTCCATGGTGGCACCTGACGAAGGAGAGGGGCAGGTGTGTTAGGATTAGGGTATGAGAGCTCCGGCCTAGGACCGCCGCTCTGATACCATGTGGGGAAAAAAGATAAATCGTTGTTTATTCCTTGAACCCTAGACTCTCTTATATAAAGGAGAGACTTATGGGTAAATTACATAAGATAAACAAGATAACAGAAAAATAGAAAAATAGTACAAAGATATAACATAACTCGACAACCTCTGAAGAAGGGTGTCTGTTGCACTCTAGAGAAAGAGGAGCTCTTTCATCTTTCTCATGATCTCATTAGTACATGAATGAAGTCTATGGCCTCATATCCAGAAAAGAGGATGAGAATAGATAGGTTATTAGTTTCATCTCGCCTTTAATAGCTCATTTGTGATCTCATTCACATGTTGATGCTTGCATCTTGGAACGGACATTCAGTCAATGCCCTACTTTCTTTAGATTTTCTAGTATTTTAAACGATTTTCTGACCGCAGCGACTCTTTCTTGAAATGCCTACCTCCATCTTCCCTTTTGACTAACCTTGAATACCAACTTTTCATCGTATGGTTATTTGGCTTTTCTTTGATCATATATTTCTTTCAGCCCCCTTGGCTGGTTTGTTTTTTATCATTGCCCTCGCTTTTGACTAGATTAAAGGCCTAAAAAGACTAATGGAGAGATGATGTTGCTCTGCACTAGGACTTAGGCTTTGAGGTTAATCACTAATTACAATATTCCCTATGATAAATTTCTGAGATCACTCTTGCCAATCGACACATGTACTATGATTTTCTCCCCTTTAACTCCATGTTTAATTCTATTTATGGGTCTTCCACTTGAGCTCAAACAGCTGAACATTGGTTATCCATGTGCTATCCTCTTCCCTTATAAGACAGATTTCTAGGAATGATCTGACTATAATCATTAAAAAGTTGATTGAAGAACCATCGTTTATTTTATAAGAAATAGAGTCGATTACAAAAAGCATGAGATTGAAAGGCTCGTTGGAATTGATCTACTACAGGATTGAAAGAGTCGAACTACCTTCTCTAGTCAGATGAGTCAAGGCACTAGAATGAATGATCCATGCTGATAAAGAAATAGAATTGGCTACATTGCAAGTTTACTCTGCAACAACTACATGAATGGCGAGTAATCCATAGAAGAGAGTTGAACAGTATGCCATATTTGTCCTTGATCCGTAGTCAATCATCTTAGAGATAATAGAAAAACCATCAAAGACCATAAAAGTGTGGATGACCTTGGGAGGTCTGTCAAACTTCGCTAAACACTTGTCATAGATGAACTATTTATCACACCACATGCATGGAGAATAGATGTGTCAACCACATCCAAAGTCACGACCACCAATGCATAAACTTGAGCGACCACTTCATCTAGATGAAGTAAGGAAAGTTGTAGACTCTGATGGGTGAACTTGATCAAATGGGCCAAGCATAGAGTCAAGTTGTTGCAATCATTTATATACCACCGAGGAAAATTCCTAAGTAGTAAGTACCTTGGGATTACAAAAATCCATGGGTACTACGTCTTTTTTACCCGGATACTACAGAGTTGTCGCATACTCAACATGTGACATTGCCTAATGTTTTTTTATCTGGATGCTACAAAGGTAGCGCATCTTTAGGGTGTGATGCTGGTGTCTCACATTAGTAATGTGATATATTAGGGAGTTGCAGGAAATTACTCGATTCCAAGGTATTTCCAGTATATCGCATACTTGATATGTGATATAGCTAAAGTTTCCTGAATGATGCAATTCCAGGGTGTTTCCAGTATATCGCATGCTTGATATGCGATATAACTAGAAGTTCCTAGATGATGCAATTCCAGGGTGTTTCCAGTATATCGCATGCTTGATATGCGATATAACTAGAAGTTCCTAGATGATGCAATTCTAGGGAGCTTCTCTTATATCGCATGACAAGAATGCGATATAGAACAAACACCCTGGATTTGCATCATTTCCAGTAAGTTTTGGCATAGAGCCATTCATTTGTAATAGCTCTTCATTTCCTAGGAAAAAATACAATCATTTTGTTAAACTCTCATCCACATTGAAATTGCAATAAACTAAATGCATACATTCATAATAGTTCCATTCATATACATTGATATTGGAATAAATAAAATGCACACTATCATGCACACCATTTCCAGGAAGTTTTGGCATACATCGGTTTTGTCGAACTCTCACCCACAATGATGTTAGAATCAACAAAATACACACATGATTGACTCCCAAACATTCAAAAGCATTATAATTTCATTAATGTAGAATTTTACAAAAGGTGTTTCCACGAACATCATCATATGTTACATGACAACACCCATAGTGAAAAACTTTAAAATTCTAATTCTATCGCCTTTTCTCCGTTGATATGTTCTCATTGTCATGTGGATCAAGAAGTTCTAAACGACCCCCTTCATCAGTCATCGTTATTTGGGAGGGTCTCGCACCGTCATCCTCAAAGGTTGGCATTGGTAGTGGTGTTAGTGTGCAGTAAATGGGTTGAGTAGCTAGGACCTAAACCTGTAAGAAACCTATAAGCTTCACACTTGAGACTACTTTGCAACATGTTTGGTGCATAAAAAAATAGCAATCTTCATATAAATCCATTTGATCCATTAATAATTAAAGAGGAGCCCCCTATGAGATGGACCGAATCCGCATATACATGTCAGCAAGGTGGGATTTGGTAGTCTTCTAAGAATATGTTTAAGATAAATCTTCTAATATCTCCTTAGTTGTCTCCTTGTATGAGAGATTTGCTGCAATGGTATGACCCACGCTATTAGTTAGCCATTTTTTAATCTCATAATTATCATGCAACCATAGTTCATATTCCTTGTCTTTTGCCTTTATAAGATATTCTGTCAGAACATAGAGCTTCCTTTGATCGCCAATGAACTCCTTATATGTTAGAGATTGTAATACATAATTCTTTGCAGTCTTTGGTTCGATAGAGGTCCTATGTATTATGATAGATGAGATGGATAGCAAAAGTTTTGTCTTAGTAGGATGGTCAAATGAAAAACAAAATAATGTAGATAGAAGGAAGATCTACTCGACCATTAATAGACAACACGATTAGCACCCAGGAAGCGTGTGATGGTGGGGATTGATATGCAAGATTGGCGCTAACCTTATTGGAGGTAAACATTGGATGTGCCCATGAATTACTGGAGGTTAGTGCTGGATGAAATCGCCAAATATGCCTAGAATCCACTGAATATGAGCATGGAATCACATAATAGTGTTGGATGGATATGGGAGTTGCATCTTGAATCATAACACAACAACACTGGAGGTTATGTGCTAGAAGATGCACTTAGAATACTTGGTAGCATTGGAATAACAATAGTGTGTATGTGTAGTATACTTTGGGATACACTGAAGTGCTCGTGATATGCACTGAGATTAGAGTAGCTTGGGAGCGCTTCAGATGCACTGGAATCACAACAGCGTGAGTTGGAATCAAGGATGTGCCTAGGATGCGGTGGTAGATGTGCGTCAAAGATACGGTGAAGGAGGATATGTTATGTGCGGAGAAAGAGAGAGAAGGGATTAGTAGTGATGACTAGGGTTCTAAGAAAGAGAGGCTCGAAGCTCTACTCTAGGATTGTCGCTATGATACTATGTGGAATACGATGGGATGCAATAAGATAATAATATGAGTAGGGATTAGTTTATAGAGATAAATCCTAAACCCAATAACATCAATTACCTTAATACTCAACTGCATCGGTTGCCTTAATACTACAAAATACATAAGATGCTAGAAATAGAAAACATCATTACATCAATACTAACAAAAATACATTTACTATTCTGCTGGATTTGGGGTTTGTTTCTCTTATTCACAACTTCTAGCATAGTCCGAATAAATTAACTTACAAAGCTTTAAAGTGTATCTTTGTTGAGTACTTAATTCTACAGAAAGAATATATATGTTATGATCCTACATGTCATTGGTACATCATATTTGTAGATATCTCGTTCTTTGAATATGTCCATACTTTTCCAGCATCGGGTGTTGATTTATACTTGTTAGTCCAATAGTGGGGTTTACCTTCTTCTTTATATTCTAAAGGATCCTAAAAACTAGATTTAATCGTATATATAGCATATGAGACATGTAGCCCTCTCTGAGCCAATGTCAACACCAATGCCTAATCCTGAGGTACATCCTACACTTTTAGATGCTAATAGTGTTGTTTCTAAGAGCAGTGATATACATATGAGTACTAGTTATGATAGCTTAAACCACCACATCACGTTTTAGATTGTAAGATACATAATGCATCTTAAGATGTTGATAAATCTTCTTATAAAAGGTAAGAGGATGTGCAACCAGCATCACATATCTAATCTAGTCTCTTTATCAACCATTACACACAAACATATATCAAAACACCTCTCATGATCGCATTGGAGGGAGATGATGCAAACTAAGATGGATGTGTTGATGTCTAGGGACACATGGAAGCTAGATGATTCTCCTTCTGGTAAAGTTGTTGTGAGTAGAAAATGAATCTTCAAGGATAAGGATAATGGATATACTCATTAGATATTACAAGGTGTCCTCGATCATCAAAGGTTGCATATAGGCATTTATCATGGACTACATTGACAAATTTTCTCATGTAGTCTGTTTTCCTCCTATTTGGATTCAGTTAACTGTCTTCAAACGGAAGGATTGGACATTTTATCAGCTTATGTGAAGAACATCAATTTGTATAAAGATATACATGATGAGATATACATGGAGCAACGCGACCCAAGCAGGTGACGTGTGGCGTCGGTGGCAGAAGACGAGGAGGTAGCTTCGGTGGCTTTAGAGAATAAGAGAGCACGAGCACACCTCGCGAAAGACTGTAAGTAAGCAAGTGAGTCGAATGTCGAGCGGATTTTGGGATATAAGGTTCTGTTTTTTAGTAGCAGAGCATATCGCATAGATTTGTGCGTTGGGACAAAAGAATCACATAAATTCTGTGCGCTATAAGGAAGCATATAGAAAGTATGTGTTACTCTATAACAAAAATTATCTGCGATGTGTTTGCAGTATTGACAGAAAAAATTTGTAGGCTTAGTTGAGGAATAAAGTTTTCCAATTACTTTACGAAGGAATTTTCCTTTAGATCATTATCTCTTCATGTGATAGTCTTCTATAGGAATAAGGTGCTACTCATCTACGCTGATGAATTGTGATTACTAGCAATGACGTAAAGGGCATTGCTATTGTAGTTAAACACCACCAAAGCTTTAAAAAACGTGAGATGGATCGAGGTGGTTTTCAGTTATTGAGGCGAGGCATAAGACTTAGTTTATAGAGAAAATACATGTCAAAACTATTATTAAACATAATTATATTGTCGTAAAATCGTAGGCTTAAAATATTCGCATAATATATGATCATAAATTCTAAATTTGAATATTTCAAATTTAATAGATGTACAAAACATACCATATTAACCGTATATGCTAGTTTTAATTTGTGATTATGTAGTATTAATATTGTAAATATGTGAATTCATGATATTCTTACAAAAATATACAATCTCTTAAACATATATTATACTCATTATAGCAATACAAGAAATTGAATATCATTTGTTGATATAAAATTTGTTTATACTAATTAGAAACAATCATTATACACTTGTATGATTTCTTTAATGCACCGACAATTGTAATATAAATGTATAATTAATTATTATGAAATATTATATTTTATAAGTAACATATAATGATACTATAAAACAATAATTTGATTGTGACTTGTAAATTTGTGATTAATATATGCTTTGTAACTTCAATATTATGGCAAAATTATAGCTTTATATAGTTTTTTATTTACTTGCCTAAAAAATGCATAGCAGACTAAGGATGTGCCTCGAGACTGCCTCGGGTCTCTGAGGTATACGCCTCGAATTTCCATACTGAGGCTTACGCCTCGACACATCGAGGAGCATTTTTTAAAGCCATGATCACCACAACCTCCACGTCTACACCTCCCTCTGCATTGTTGTCACCACCAATGTCGTTCACTCAAGGGTTTCACAATCTCATAGCATTTCTTACATCGCACCTCCTTACGACTCTAGTTATTACTTGCATTGACACCTTTTATAGCGCTTCATATGGTTGCCTCGTGTGGAGCATCCTTCACTTAATAAAATAAGTCCATAGGGATACTTATTTTGAAATTTGTCCATATATCATCCATTGTTAAACATATTACAATGAATTATGAGTTGGAAATCACCATTTGTACTTGAAACTAGTGACTAATGACATGTGCGTTGCTATGTTGTTTGTGATAGTTCATATAGCAATGATAATTCATTGTTATTACCATCAAACTAGTAACTAAGGGTTCGTTGTTGTGCTTATTGATTCCTTGCACTTCCTCATCATGCAAACTCGGACCCTGGTCTCAGACACCAATGCCATTCCTTAAATCATTCCCCACCATGCATGGCACCTCACATGGCCATAACTCCATTTGGCTACCTTGCGGGCCATCTTGCCATTCCACGCAGTTGAATTTGCATTCTCATTGATCGCTTCATGTGACATTCTGGTATCTTGCCTCATGGTTGTTGTCTTCATATTTTCGACAAACCACACAAAATTCAATGAACATTGAAAAGGAATAATTCAAAAGAAATACAAAAGCAAATATGAAGAAACCCTAGAACTGACTTGCTTTATTATCATGTCTAAATGATAATAAAAATTATAGATCAAGAACAAACAATCAACAAATTAAATATGTGATTTGAGATGATTAGGATAATTGTCCTAACCTACCGAAGAAGTACCTTCAGAGGTATGGAAGATTCTCAGTTATTCCCTTCTCAATGAAAACTTGTAAAACATTCTATATATGGGCTCTATTTACAACTCCCTCTGAACATGTGCCACGGAATTAAACGTAAGATCACGAGTCACACACATTCGATGAACCTTACACAATATCCAATCACCCAATTGACCTAAACCTTCACTATTCACAATAATAACCTTAGTCAAGGCAACCAATATTACATTCTAAAAGAAAAGAATATATCCAAAGAGATTTCAATATTAAAAGATCAGGTTTACCTTGTAAAGCAAGTCCCCTGTGATTTCAAAACGTCATTGTGCTCCAAGAACAATGGGAATGTGTGTGTTAGCATGAAACCTGGAAAGGCTGTCTTCCTACAAGCATAACAAAAAGAAAGGAAAATTTTACAGCTGCAAGCTTAATTGCCAAATCTAATTTCTAGAAAATCTATTGTAACCATAAAAATTAAATTGACATTGCATATAGATTTAAACCTTAAAAGGAAAGAAAGGTTGGCTAAATTGCACGAAGACCATCAAATCACAACATTGTACACGCAACTACCAAGAAAACTAAATAATAACAGGACAAAGAAAATAATAGGAAAAAGTTGCGATGAGCAATAACCACTTTCAACCCCAGAAGAGCGGAAGTCAAAAAAAGACGTTTTAGAACTAGGAGGATCACCTGTACTGCAAGCAGTCCAAGAAAGCAAGGTTTGTCAAAAAGATGGGCCAATATTAAATGCTTCTGATCACCCTACACATGTCGAAATATATGCAGCCTACCTTAGTAATCTTCAATTGCATAAATGAAGATAAAGGTTACATAGCTAGTGCATTATATATTCCTCAAAATCGTAATAAATGTTTATTTAGTCAACATTACAAATGATGTTATCTAGAAAAAAAGATTGGATCAGTCATGTTACCGCATCACATTAAAGTAATGTTTTCTGATAAGGAATGAGACATACCAACATCCACGAAATGTTACCCTACCAATCAAAACAATGAAAAAAATAGAGTTAAACTGGTGACTAGTAATACATTAATTATCTCAAGTCTTGCACTGATTCGTCCGAGCACTTGGATTCACTTTACTCCTCTCATGGTACATTCAGTTATGGCTACATGGTAATCAACGGAAAATTTGCAGCAAGGACGCCACTATTGATTCCTTGTGCTTGGCACTGTGAAGAAAGGCAAAATTTGTTTTCCCTCGAGGTCCTGAATTCTTGCATAGATAGTAATCACGATTGAACTTTTTTGAAAAGATAATCACCATTGAATCACCCCAATATAAACCTGGTTTCTATTCTGACAGCTATTTTGTTCAGTAATATCCATGATTTTAGTGAGCTACTTCAAGACATGGGTGCTTGTTCTGTGTTTAATTCCTGACAAGATTGATTTGGATACACCAGCCCTAAACCTTGTGAGTATCCTATTACCAAGCATGCCCGTTTGTGCCCTTTGCTTCCAACATGTAATTAAATAATGGAAGACATGAAGAGATAAAGTCGTGTCTCATGAAGGGATGTGGCTCCTATGCCATGTAAAATCATCCCATGCCAATTAAATCAGTAAAGAGTGCAGATGTCTGGTCATCGATTAACCGCTTCATTATCTCTGTCTATAGATATGAAACTATTCGTTCAACACAGCACAAAGTATCAGATTCCTTGAAAGATGTATGAGGAAAGAGAATAATGACTTGTATGTTCATGATGTCATAGGGCTCTCTTATATAGAGAAAAGAAACCCTAGAAGGCAAATTGCAAAATAGAGACGAAATAAATAGAAAAATACATGTTAGAGTGTGTAATAGTTGGGTAATTGGATCTCTCCAAGATCCAATTACCCCATCTCATGTTTAGTATCGCATCATCTATAAATGGGACTCCAGTCTGACTGTGGGGCTATATAAGAAGCCCCACACCATCAGTATTCATTGAGAGAATTACAATATAATATTTGTCTCTTTCTCTTGTGGTTTCATCCTGCTCCTCATGGAGTAGCGTTCCATGTAAAATCTCACTGTTATTATTTCTCTATCTCTTGTTCTGACTATCAATCCACTTCCGCACTGTTCTGACTATCAACTCACTTCCGCATTATTTATTTCATGCTTGTAGTCCGATTCTGATTTTATTCTTAAATATTTATTTTTATTATGTTCATGTTATGTTTAAGAATTTTAAGATTTATTCAAAGTTCTATCTCCACGCGTTGAGAAAAATTCGCCTATGCCCCAATCTGGGAATGTTTTTCGCCCCATACGGCGAGGATTTTTTATTTTTGTTAAGTAACGTATGGAAGCCGCCTCTTGAATAGGCGGCTTTTGCTAAGTGAAAGCCGCCTTCTCAAGAGGCGGCTTCCATACAAAAGCCGCCTCCTTAAAAGGCGGCTTTGGCCTAATATTAGACAGGAGCGCGGCACGTCGCCCCCACGCTTCCAAACCGCAACTTTCTCTCCCAGCGCGCGCCGCCCGTCGCCCCAGAGCTCCGTCTCTGTCGCCGTCGACTCCTCCGCCCCCGCCGCCTCTTCCATCGGACGGATCCTCCTTCGTCCACTCGTGAGCTACGTAGCTCATCTTCACTCATCATCGGGTTTGTCAACATTGACCTAAGGTGAGCCATTCATCCATATTAGTAACCCTATTTCGAGATTGTGTATAATGTGTTCGTCTCTCGCTACATATAGGATGTCCATGGATATTTTGTGCTTTTGTCACTTTGGAGGAACGATTATAACTTCCGGGAAGGACACAACCTATGAAGGTGGTCGTATGAAACCAATGAAGATAGCTTCGACATGAAGTTAGATGTAATAGCTTCGAACATGAAGTTTGATGCCTTGTTAGAGAAGATCGTGTCGTTGTTCTGTCTCGACCGTACACGTTACATCGATTTGAAGTTGTTTCACAGAATGGAGGCGAATGGTAGTAGTTATTTGGCGAATGTTGAGTACGATGACGACATACAAGATATTGTTGACTATGCAGCAATGATGGGTTCATCATATCGTCCAATTTTATATGTAACCCATCAAGAGGAGTCATCACCGAATGTCACCCGAGCCTCTACCCGAGCCTCTAACTCGTGCTCATGGTGTTGCTACATTTGATATGGATGACACAATTACTCAGGAAATTGACTGCGTGAGTACCGATGAAGAGTTAGATTTGGATGACACGGAAGATGTAATGGAGAATGCTGAGGAATCTGAGGAACACATTGTGTCTGATATACTATTCTATAATGTCCGTAGTGGTGATGGCTATATAAGAAATGACGAGGATGCCTACGATGCTGGAGAGGGACTTAGTCTTGTAGAGGAGTTGAGGAACGGGATGACCTTTAAGTCGAAGGCTGACTTGGTCTATTCTGTCAAGATGTTTCACATCAAGCGACATTACAATTTTCATGTGCACGAGTCAGATAAGTCGGTTTGAGTTGTCTACTGCAGAGAGGTTGCAAATGGCGTTTGCGAGGTCACCAGAGTCCACTAGATGGTCAATTTGTGATTTCTAAGGTGGATGCACCCCACACTTGTTTGCATCGTGTAGCTAATCAAGATCATCCTCAACTTGATTGTAATTTCATGGCCCAGAAGTTTCTTAACCAGATTAAAATTTCACCATCCGTAAGAGTCGCAGTTTTACAGGGCATGATTTCTGAGGATTATGGCTACATGGTCAGTCGCAGAAGGGTTTGGGATGCTAGACGCAAAGGAATAGAGATTGTCTATGGGGACTGGGCCAAGTCCTACAATAAATTGCCATACCTTTTCAGGGCATTTGAAACTTCTATTCCCGGTATTGTTACAGATTTGGATACTACGGCTGTTGATTCTGGCCTAGTGTTCGAGAGGGCCTTCTAGGCTTTTGGACCTTGTATCAATGCCTTCAGGCACTGTAAGCCTGTAGTTAGTGTTGATGGGACTCACATGTACGGAAGGTACAAGCAGAAGATTCTTATTGCATGTGGATGTGATGCTGCCAATCACATTGTTCCTCTAGCTTTTGCATTTGTCAACGAGGAAGATGAACCCAGTTGGGCGTGGTTCTTGGAGAGGTTGCGAGTTCATGTTTTTAGGGATCGGCCAGGGTCTATTTGTTTGTTATCTGATCGTGTACCAGGTATTCGAGCAGCCCTACGTAATGATGTTGTTCAGTTTCATACTCCAAATGTGTATTGGAGGTTTTGCCTACGTCACGTTGCGAGCAACTTCAACGACGTTGACAAGAATCAAATGATGAAGAAAATGATCAAGTGGGCTGGGAGTGTGTACTCTCAGTCCAAGTGGCAGATGTACATGGATAAGTTGAAGGAATGGAATGAAGATGCTCCCAAGTGGTTTGATACACACGCTTGTCCGAAAGAGCAGTGGACCATAGCGTTTGACGGTGGATACCGATTCGTTTATATCATTACTAACTTTTCCGAGAGCTATAATGATGTGTTGAAAGATGCAAGGTGTTTGCCAGTTGCCGCCCTAGTGTTGAAAACATACTACAATTGCATTGGTTACTTTTACGAACGACATTCCGAGGCATTGGCTATGATAGCTCGAGGTGACCGATTCACAAAATTTGCCACGGATAAGTTGAAAGCATGGGTGGACCGTGGCGACAGTCATCGCATTACCCGAATAAGGGGTGCTCCACTACATCTTTATGAGGTTATCACGAGGCAACGATTGACACAATTCAGTCTGAAAGGAGGGAAGAAGCATACGGTGCTACTTAGTGATCTTTCTTGCACATGTCAGAAATGGCAGGTACATAGGATTCCTTGCTCACATGCTTGTGCGGTCATATCACATTTGAATGTGGATGTGGAAGAGTACGTAGACCACATAGACCGGATATTGATGGTGCTCGCCTACTGATGACATGGCTTCGAGACCACTTTTCTGAGCTCCTTGCAGGTGCAGATGCAGATATGATCATCAGACACGCACGTTCTTACATTTTGCAGTTGATTGGAGGGATTATTTTTCCTGACAAGTCAGGGAACGAGGTGTCCTTGATTTACTTACCACTTTTGGAGGACTTATCAGCATGTGGAGATTATAGTTGGAGATCTGCGTGTTTAGCTTACCTTTACAGAAACATGTGTGTGGCATCGAGGTCAGAAGCAGTAGAGATTGGTGGCTCGCTAATCCTGCTACAACTAAGGGCTTGGGAGCGATTTCCTCACATAGCGCATGTGGTACATAGACGACCGTTGTGGCGTGGCAGTCCATTAGGTTGTCGCTGGAGAGCAGAGTTTGACGTCACATTAGAGCCTACACATGTTGTACGACCTTACATGGACGCTTTTGATCTACAGACTCCTGATCAGGTAACGAATTAACTAGCATTTAAAACCTTATTTACAGTTTTGGGTAACACTACTTACGTGACAGATTATATGGGAACCATACATCACTGAGATTGTGAGTTCTCCCCCTCCATATTGCCTAGACGGACAGGATCTATACACTGCTAGAGTACTTCTTATTCATTTCTGCATCGTGGAGTTGTATGTGCCCGACAGAGTCCAACGCCAATTCGGTGCGGTCCAGGATATCCCAGGCCAGTGCGACACATCTACGCATCTTCACAGCATTGATCTTCGAGGGAAGACGTCGGTCGATTGGGTACAGTTCCATGCAAACTATGTACATATGTGGAATAATCGGCGTGATTATGTGTTGGCTACCACACCAATTGGCCACGGAGGTGATAATGTATCTGGAGATTACATGGCGTGGTACAACCGCATCACACGACGGTTTATAGGGAAACATGGATGCGTACTGGATATGGTGGTATGTTAGCGTCACTTCCGTTGAGAACGTCTTATTTTTCTGTAGTGGATATATTGTCATATTTTTTCATTTTGCAAGTGACATGATTAGATCAGATTGTTCATCTTCTGGGACCTAATGAGGATGTGATCCGAGTGGTGACAGATACTCGACGCCTTCTCGGTGACTCTATCCAGCGACAATTCAGAGATGGACTCCAAGATGATGAAGACGAGGAGAAGGGAAGACCGACCGAGGGTACATCTTCACAGAGATATGGACGTGGTAGAGGACATGGACGTGTACGCAGAACACGAGGAGGATGAGCACATCTCCATGTCGATGATGTACAAGCTTCGGGGGTGGAATAGCAAACTCCAAATGTTGAACGTGAGATTGATAGAATACAAAAAACTCCACCTGCACCAATGAGAGAGAGGCCACAGACCGAGCCTGGACCATCGCATCGTCATTCACCATTACCTCCTTTGAACTATGATGTAGTGGTTGATGAAGAACTCTCGCAAATTGAGCATATTGATCGTGACAATCGATTGTCTTCATTTTCAGATGAGCCAACTACGACACTTCCTCACGAAGCACCTGCACAACGTCAATATGTTGGAAGGAGGCGATGTATGTGATGTTAGGACTTTTTATTGTGTTAATGTTGTCTTTCTGGGGTTCATATGAGTGTAGCTTGTTGTTTGAACATTTTATTTATGATTGTTGTACCGTGTTTGTGTAAATATTGTAACTCTCTATCTTTTTGTACCTTGTTTTGGATTTATCTAATTTCCATCTAGGGTTTATATGAATGAAGCTTGTTGTACCTTATTTATGATTTATGTAATTTTTAAAGATCAAAAATGTTGCATAGATAGCTCGAAAAACAAGAAGCCACATAAAACTGTGGCTTGCTGTTTTCTGGCTTATTGCACTTGGAGCCGCATTTGCAAGAGGCGTCTTTAGAGCAAAGCCGCCTCTTGAGAAAGTGGCTTTCACTTAGCAAAAGCCGCCTATTCAAGAGGCGGCTTCCATATGGTACTTAACAAAAATAAAAAATCCTCGTTGTATAGGGCGAAAAACAATCCCAGATAGGGGCATAGGCGAATTTTTCTCTCCACGCGTCTTATTCAAGTTTTGAAGACTGTAACCGTCAAGTTCCAGAAAGATCTAGGTTTTCGGCAACCTTAGGAAATTATCAAGCATTTCCTCCAATATGAAGGTGCATGGTTTCCTGGGAACAAATTTCTGATGTTCTTTGAAGATGTTTTTTGTTCGTTAAGACGTTATTGGGTTTCACTCATGAAATCCTGGTTAGTTCTGAGAAGAAGAAACTTGTTTTCTTGTGCAAATCTCTCCAGATGCATGATTCTTCACGCCCGATTTTTGACGTTGGGAACCAAAAGTGTTACACCATCCCAAGGTGCATCTTAAGGAGAAAAGCATTTTAGGCATGTTGTTCCAGGCTTCAGGAGAAGAACTCCGAGCACCTTGTAACCGCCCGCATGCAACTCAAAGGGCCTTATATTCAAGGGGTTGGAACCCCACGATGGGTTCTTCCATCATACATGTACTCCTCTCTTCAAGAGGAACCTCCTCCAAGATGATGGCAGAACCCTACTCATGGGCATAATTCCTAGGCATCGTGAAACACCCCCAACACACCTCTCTTCGACTCCACCTTCAAGCATGCACAGGCAGTGTCGAAATCTTCCCCTAGTGCAAGCCAATATCTTCATGTGGGCCCTCACTAGGTGACTTTGATATCCTCACAGGTGGTAGGCGCTCCAGGCACAACATAACAACGGGTTTCTCCTCCTGCGCAACCGCATCTTCCCTCTAGAAGGAACATAAGCATTGCTAGACCATGAAAGCAGCTTAGAGCTAATTTAGATGAATCTCTATCGTCTAGAAAGGATGGTGAGAGTGCGGCAGTTTGTGAGTTCTCCCTTGATCAACATTATAGCATGGAGATCATAGAAGATGCATCACTTCCCTACACCTCAGATGACTTAGAGGTCGATTTCGTCCTCTTAGATCAGTTCCCCTCAGGTCGATATGAAGATGAGGATGATGAGATGATCATGGCTTTCATCGATTGTCTAGATACCTTTAACGATCCGGCTCTAAATCAACATACAATGGTAGCCAGTACAGACCAAACAGATCGGTTCACCACCAGTACATATCCAGATTCCATTGAGCCAAATCTTGCATATGCTAGCACCATTCCAAAGCTCAAACACTTCCTTCAAACCTCATATACGCCTTCCTTATGGGTTCGGAGAAGATGTACTTGGTCATTATCACCTCGCGATAGACCGAGGATCAGGAGTCTCGCTTGCTAGAAATCTTCGGGAGAAATCGAAAGGTGATAGGTTGGAGCATGTCTAATCTTCGTGGGATAAACCTCACTCTCTATTCACACCAAACTTACCTGAATGATGATGTAAAGCCTTCTCGTGAATTCCATTGCAAATTGAATCCAAAATTATGGGAAGTGAAGAAGAAAGAGATTGAGAAGTGGTGTGATGCGGGTTTTATTTATCATATCTCTAATTTCAAGTAGGTGGCCCCCCTTCATATAATCCCGAAGAAGTCGGGCATTCAGATAGTCACTAACGAAGATGGAGAGGAGATTCCGACAAGGGTATCCAGTTGTGGCGTGTTTGTGTGGATTACAGATGCTTGGATGTCCCTATGAAAAAGGACCACCTTCCATTACCCGTCATTGATCGAATCTTAGAGAGATTAGCAAGGAAAGAATACATCTGCTTCTTGGATGGATATTCCGGCTACAATCAAGTGGTCATAGCTCTTGAGGATCTGGAGAAAATGACCTTTACATGTCCCTTCGGTACCTACACTTTTAGGTGCATACCCTTTGGTTGGGCAATGCTCCAAGTGCCTATAAGAGGTGCATGATCGTGGTCTTTGCTGCGATGATCGGTGACTTCTTGGAAGTCTTCATGATTAACTTCTCGATCTACTGAGATTCTTTTGATTCATATCGTGAACATTTAGACCGAGTCCTACAGAGGTATTGTGAGGTTAATCCAGTTCTCTCCTAGGAAAAGCCATTTCTTGGTGACAGAAGGCATTGTGTTGGGGCATGTCATCTCCAAACGAGGAATGGAGATTTACCAGTCAAGGTAGATGTGATCAGAAAACTCGAACCACCAACCAACATGAAGCAGTTACAGCCTTTCCTCGGGCACACTGGTTTTATTATCATTTCATCAAGGATTTTTCAAAGATTGCACGACCATTAAATGAATTCTTAGGTAAGGACAACGAGTTTGTTGTTAATCACAAGTGTCTTGAGGTCTTTGAGATTTTGAAAACAATTATCATGGACACTCATATCCTACAAGCTCCAGATTGGTCTCTTCCCTTTGAGATCATGACGGACGCTTCAGATTATGTTGTAGGAGCTGTGTTAGGATAGAGGAGGGATGGTGCCCCATTCGCAATCCACTACATAAGCAAAACAATGGATGATGCTCAATACAACTACATTGTTACAAAGAAATAGATGCTCGCAGTTGTATTCGCCTTGGACAAGTTCCGATCTCATCTCAAAGGGTCCAAGGAGACTGTTTACACTGACCACTCAGCCAACTTCTATTCTTCCCATCTCTTTACGCTTAGTACAAGTGATGTCTTATGTTCTCTCTGTGCTCTAAGGACAGAGCGCGAACTAAGTATATGGGAGTTGTATATATATTGTATATGTACTTTAATCGTAACTCGTACTTTCGCGTGTTTCCTGTATAGATAATTCAATAAAATACAAGGATGTGAATAAAAAATTGTAAAACTTGTAAAATATGTATAGTTTTTGTAATCTTTTAAAATTTTGTATAAACCTATATAAATTTGTAAATTTTGGATAATTTGTAAAATTCGTTGTAAATACTATTTTTTTGTAAAATAGTGTGTAACAAAATTCTTTTAAAATTTTTCTTTTGCATAAAATCTTTTTACATCAATAGTAATAAATAAAGAGTCTTGCATATCATGCATTTTGCATTTCATTACGCACTTCATATATTTGCATTTAACGAACATTGGGTTCTGAACCAAGTCATGAACAGAAACCCATAGTGGGTTTTGGCCTTGGCCTTAATCCATTTAGTTTTCAGAGGAACTTCACCTAGAGATAGGATCTTTAGAAGCTTCAGGTCATTGACTTAATTTTTAGAGTTTCGCAAGATAATGTTCAGACTTTGACTATTAGTGCCTAAGTAGATTGTTTAATATCTAGAATACGACTCTTAAATAGTGAACTAATCTGAACTTTAGCATTGCACACTTAACTCCAATAGGATGTTGGCAGACATTGCAATCTAAGTTGGGATGACGCTAGGCTGCTTCGTTAAGGGTGGCTCAGGAACCATTCTTGGGAACTGGTAGAACTGGTACCCAATTCCAGCTTTTTCTCTAGTAGTATGGACATCTAAAGACCAAAGTAACGGGTTGAAGTAAAGTTTTGGGTGAGGAATAGTCTGTTATTACTGGTCATTCAGTCGAGGTGGTGGCCAATGCAACCATTTCATATGGTTGTTCACTCTTGTACCCAATTATCCAAAAAATTACCCTATTAAATAAATGTGCAAACATTAAAAAAAGGCTCAAATAAATGCAGGTGCAAAAACTTCGAAATCCCCCCAACTTCTTTACCATAATTGTCCATTGTATAGAGAAGACTTGGCTACACTGGTCAAGCTTCAAATAGGAAACTTAGCTATATTGGCTAAACATCAACTTCTTTCCTTCTTCTTCAAAAACTATCAATACTTAAAGGTAAATACCCGATTCCCCAAGGACAAGTTTGCTAGAGGAGTAGATTACTTGGTAGTTCAGCATTTCAAATGGGAAGAGCTAACATGTTTCACACATAATTATTTGGGATAATTACACCCATAACCCTGAGTAATTCCTCAATCTCAATCATGACCCTGTATAATCGTGAATTACATGAGAAACCCCGAGTAATGCTTAACTCTTACATGACATAACCCTGTGTTATGTTCCGTTTTGAAACACCCGTTATATTTGACGGTTTCCGTTAAAAAAAGACAAAATTGTCCTTAATAGTCATTTTTATTTACAAATCATGCCATGGTGTCTCTCCATCACTTTCCATGGACTGGCAGCCGACGAGAGCCTCCGCCTCCAGCAAGGTCACCACCGCGCAAGCCTCTGCAAGCTCCACGGACCCCACCGACACCTCCCCTGCCTGCAAGATCGACGACCCCCGTCCCCCTGCCGTCGACCTCTGCAGTCCCCCGATCCAACCCTCTGCAAGCCCCTGTCTTCGTCGACCTTTGCACCCCCCAGTCGCCGTCCTCTGCAAACCCCTGCCAACCGACGGTCGAACCTCCCCTCCCCCCCACCGGTCGAAACCCCCCACCACACCGGTCGAACCTCTGCACCACCCCCACCGGTCAACTCCCCACCCACCCCCACGTACCCACCCCCACTGGTCGAACTCTCTGCAACCCCCACGCATCCCCGTGTACCCACCTCCCCACTAGTCGAACCTCTGCAATCCCCATCCCCGAGTACCCACCCCTCTCCCCCACCGGTTGAGTCCTGTTCCTAATCACCAGGGACACATGTTTGATCTTATTGCAGTCGATGATTTTTCTCGTTTGTCTTGGGTATATCTATTAAAGAATAAATCTGAAGAAGGAGATGTGATTCAAAAGTTTATCAGTGAGGTGCAAAATATTTTCTCTACTTCTATGAAAATTGTGAGGTCTGACAATGCATTGGAATTTTGTACTCATGCACTTTCATTGTTCTTTTCATCTCGTGGTATAATTCATCAAATATTGTAGAGATATATTTTAGTCTATAACATTCTCGTCTGTACCTCTTCGCATTTTATTTTTTCCATTGGACTCTTTATGTATTTTACCCATAGGCTACTCTCATATATAAGAGAGCCTAGGGCATACTCAGTGACTCCCGCCCTCCCCCCGGCCACCTCCTCAGCGACTCCCCCACCCAACCCCGCATACCCCTCCCCCCCACCTTCACCCATCCCCGAGTACACCCCCCCCCAACCGGTCGAACCTCTGCAACACCCCCGCCACCTCCTCAGCGTCTCCACCACCCAGCCCCGCATACCCCCCTGCCACCGCACGAAGCCCCCCAACCCGATCCCCTGGCAACCTCAGACCACCCCGCAGGCCTCCGCCCCTTCCGCTCGAAGACCGCGCCACCGTCCTGCAAAGCTCCCCTGGCTCCGCCGTCCTGCAAAGCTCCCTTCATCCTCTGCAATGGGTCCCCCCCAACCCACCCCTGCGACCCAAGCCCCTCGTCCCTGCAACCGACCCCTCCCTCTTCGACCGACCAGCAAGCCTCCCTTGCTGCTTCCCTCCTCTGCACCCGCCCGCCTGCAGGCCCGCCGCAGCATGCGAGCTCGTCAGATTTTGTCCTTCATCAAAAGTCAGCGATGGATGGATCAAGAGAAAGAGACAGGATACAAGTTTTTTATTTAGATTAAATTCCAGCCGTTAGATCGTTGATAGGTTACATTAACTCAATCATCCGGTTGAATTAACAAAGTAAAGTAACGGAAGGTTATAGGTGTAAGACGGCACACTTATTCAGGGTCCTGAACATAATTCACGATTATGCAGGGTCATGATTGAGATTGAGGAATTACTCAGGGTTATGGGTGTAATTATCCGTAATTATTTCAATGTTCAAAGGGTATGCTTTGTGAGCGGGTGGATCTGAGATGACTTTTGGGCCTAACTTGTATAATGATTTGTAGAACTTAGAGATTGTTCATTTTAAAGTCTTAATTCTCACAGGAGTTCCACCAAACTATTAATCTAAAGATAGTTCCATTTTCACCTTTTATCCGTTATCTTGGTCTCGAACCCATTCTCATTTCACTGCAACATTCATTTTAGTTGCTCTGGGATGAGCAATGTTTGAGTATAGGGAGATGATGAATATGACATTCACTACTCTAATAGCAGAAAATAAAGCTTCGCTCCCGAGTAATTAGTTGCATTTAGGTATTTAAAATACATAATTAGCATTCATGCATTTGTAGATTAAATTTTAAAAATTAGCATGATCATTTTGCATCCATATATTCACATGTATTATAGCCTAAATTCACCCATTTTTAAATAATTCAAACTAACTCCAAATTAAATAAAACTAATTCCCTTGTGTAAATATCACTAATATTCATTAATGAAAAAATCTTTAAAAAAATAGTAACTCGCATATTTGTGAAACTTAGGATTTGGGGCCTCATTGTATACTACATATAATTACCAAGTTAACCCTATCATTTCATGGAAATAATTAACTTTTTTTATTCATTTCTTTTTCATTTCTTTCCTTTGAGTTGGGTTTCAATAAATTCCATAAAAATAAAAAAATCCAAAAATGTAAAAAGGCAATAAAACAAAGTGTTGAGTCGGCATATACAATACGTACATAAGTCTCTTTTATTTCATTTCTTTATTTTCTTATGTATTAAAATTTTCAAAAAAATAGATTAATATGTATATATTTTTCTAGTATTTTGTTTAATTTTCTTTTGATTTTCTGTAATTAAAAACCATAAAAAATACAAAATATAAAAAACAGCTATTTTATGTATGGTTCTTTCGTAAAAGTTGTAGATCTCATCGACACAAACAACTTTAGTGAAGAATTTTTTTTTGATTTGAAGTCTTTTCTATTTTATTTTTCTTTATTTTTTCTTTTCGATTTTTTGGGTCACACATGGCAGCACATAGAGCCACTACGCGTCACCCCCTCCTTTTTGAGCTCCACATTCTCCAACAGCTCTTGTTTTCCCCCACTCATTTAAATCCGCATTGCTCTTAGCCATTGGATCCACCAAGATCCAACAACCGAGATTAAAACCTCTAATATCCCTACCCTTCCACGTGGCTTCCTCATGGCAGTTCGATCTCGACCTCGAATGGTTGGGACCCCTTCATCTTTTTAGAGAAAAGAATGAGTCGTTGTATTTATTCCATAGGTCTAGGGACTCTTATACAGAGAGAAACCCTAGAGAGCAAAGAAGGGGAAAGTAGATAAAAGACACCGAAGGGTTACATGACACAAATAAAGTAGAAAATGTAATAACTCTAACACTCCACCTCAAGTTGGAGCAAACATGTCGATCATACCAACTTGAAAATTAAATACAAGAGGTACTTCTTCGATAGTGCCTTCGTGAAGATGTTTGCAAGTTGAAATTCAGTGAAGATGTGTGGAGTGTTGATCTTTCCTCCTCGTGTTGCATCACGAATGAAATGACAATCAACTTCAATATGTTTTGTCTGCTTATGGAAAACATGATTGGTGGCGATGTACGTAACATACTTGTTTCCACAAAATAAAGGTATAGGAGTAGCAACCGAAAGTCCATGTTCCTGTAGAAAAGAGACAAGACATGTGATCTCACAAGTATCTTGAACCACTGCGATGTATTCTGCCTTTGCACTTAATCTAGAGACCACTATTTGCTTTTTTCTTCGCCAAGTGATCAGGTTGTCCCCAACAAACATGGCGTAGCCTGTAGTGTATCTATGATCCTCATGCAAATTGGCATAGTCAGCTTCTATATAAGTAGAGAACTTAGTGTACCCACTCACCCATAAAAGAGTCCACGTCTAGGAGATTCCTTCAAGTATCGAAGAATCAGAAGAACATCCTACCAATGACGGTAAAGAGACATCTCCATGTACTGGCTAGCTCTGCTCACAACATATAATATATATGGCCTAGTAATAGTAAGATAGAGCAATTTACCTACTAGGCTTCTATACTATGTAGTATCCTCAAACTTTGGATTAGTAGATGTGGAATGTTGACTCACTTCTGTAGCGATGCCAGATGGCTTGCATTTGAGTAGTCATACCTCAGTTAGAATGTCAAGGCAATACTTTCTCTGTGAGAATGGTGCTTCTTTGTAGTGTGTATCACCTCACCAAGAAAGTAATGGAGTAAGATCTTTCATGATAAAGACCTTCTAAAGGAAGGTCTTGGTCTCTAAAATGCCGGCTTCGTTGTCTCCCATGGCAACTACATCATCAACATAGGTAGTAAGAATGATGGTGCCAGTAGCTGTTGTCTCACAAAGACAGAGTAGTCAGATGTCATCCACTGAAAACCAATGGTGCTGATCTCTGAAGTGAGTCTGTCAAACCTTGCTCTGGGGCTCTACTTTCGGCCATAAATGGCATTGCGTAGTCGACATGCACACTCCCCCTCGACTATGTAACCTGGTGGTTGCATCATGTACACCTCCTCCTCGAGGTCACTATAAAACGTTCTTTACATCAAGTTGGAAAATGAGCCATGTCTTATTAGCAGCAATAGAAAGAATGGTACCTATTGAACCCATTCTGGCAATTGATGATAAGGTCTCAAAATAATCAACCCCAAAGGTTTGTATGAAGCATTTGGCAACTTATCTGGCTTTTAACCTGTCAATGGACCCATCAGGCGAATGCTTGGTCATGAAGATCCATCTGCAAACCATAATTCGAACTTTCGGGAGACACGATACAAGATTTCACTGCCCCAGGGGGTAAGTGTATCCATCTCCTCATTCATCGCATTCGCCAACCCTAGTCCTGCATCACACTTTAATGATCTTTAGGGACGGAAATAGCATTCAGAGTATCTGGAAACCTCTTGTCACAGCTAGATAAACCATCAGCTGAAGTAAAATGTACATAGGGTGATAAGTACAATGCCTCTTCTCAAATTTACTAGAAAAAGGAAAAATGATCTTACTACTCATTAGAATAGCTCTCCCTTATATAGATGGAATGCTAGGTCACTGAAACAATTACACATATACCCCTAGAATAAGAAATAAAGAACATAGATCAAACTATACTCCAATACTCCCCCTTAAGTTGAAGCATAGATGTCCATCATGCTCAGCTCAGAGATACATCTGTTGAATATGGATGGAGTAAGAGGCTTGGTGAAAACATTAGTTGTTTTCTCTTCTGAGGTAATTGACTCCATCTTGATGTTTCCGTGTTGAATCACATCCCTAGTATAATGGCAGTCCACCTCCACATGTTCGGTGCGTTCATGAAAGGTAGGATTATTTGCAATGAACATTGTAGCAACATTGTCACAACGCATTATCATAGGGCATGGATATGGTAAGTGTAAATCTTTGAGGATCGACTTGATCCGCACAGTGTTCGCTAAAGCAGCCTATACGACTGTATATGCCTATTCGATCTCCTCAACGCACCGTTGACATCAAGCCCTCTTACATGTGCCATTTGCACATATACATCATGTGCGGACCGCTTATTATCTAGTCGGGACCGCTTATTATCTAGTTGGGTAATTGGTTATGGATCTTAAGATTTGGATATGATAGCACTTAGAGAAGCCTAGACCCTTACTCTTAAACCCATGATCTCTTTTAGAAGCACCTCTCACCCCCAATACTCATCTCCTAGTGAAACACTAACCTCGCCGCCTCCTACCTCTGTCGCAACAGCCGCTCTGAAGCTCCTCTGCCTCCAACCAATTGTGTTGTGGAGCTTTTCCACCTCCCATCTCCTCTAAGACCGTGATATCCTCCACCGGGTAACTGTAGATCCCCATATTTTCTAATTTGATGCTCATTTTATATGTTTGTGTGTGATGATATGAGGAATCGCTACCATCTGCATATATCTGTAAGGGGATAAAATATCAACCTTATGTTTGTTTGATTTTTTGAGGCAATAATTTCATTTGATTTGCATCCATGTTTGAATAAAGGTATGTTTAGTTTCTCAGTTTACGTCAACTTGTGTTGGAAGTGTTTTGTGCATGTTTTGTAAAATAAATGTTTTGCATATGAATGGAAGATGCTTTTGAGGAAATAAATGCATTTTTATCAATGTATTGGAGCTTTTATTCGCATGTTGTTCACCGAACAAACAATAAAAGTCAACTGGGGATTGAACAAACAATTATAGTAGCTATAGATCTTCTTAATCTGGAATTTGTTAATGGCGCGATCAAGTAGTTAAATACCATTGTCTTAGTGGTGACGTTTTTTTGAATCAATAGGTGTAACAAAGAGAATAGTCGTAAATGTTCTTAGAATGTATAGGGTTCAATCTATATGGAAGTCATTTTTCTTAGATCTTCTATTAGACCACGTTTATTCATAAATTTAGTTCAGTTGTAGTCATATTTGAAGATATTTATTTATTTTCAAATAAAAAGTTAGAAAATCGTGCAGAACCACAATACCCCGCATACCACTTAATCATTATTCAGGGACCTGTTCGAACACATACGTATACTACTTTCCTAAACCTTGGATCCAGATTAGTTCAGTGATGGCTTGGGCCATGGCTCTATATTCAGATCATGCACTTGATCTAACAACTACGGCTTGCCTCTTTCTTCTCCAAGTGACCAGGTTACTACCAAGATAGGTGCAGTAACTAGTAGTGGACTTCCTATCCTTAGGGCCCCCTGCATAGTCTACATCAGAATAAGCTATAACATGCCTTCTCCTGGAGCAGATTTCAAGTACCTTATAATCATCAAAAGTGCTTCCCAGTGCACTTGGCATGGCTTGGACATGAACTGGCTTGCCCGGTTAAAAGCAAAGGAGATATCATGCATATTAATCGTAACATACAAGAGCTTTCTACTAAGCATGTGTATTGTTTTTGTATCAGCATATATAAGAGAGTCTTCATAAATTCGTGCAATGGATCCATAGGAATAGATGTTGGTTTGGTTCCCAACATTCATGTCTCATTTAGAATATCCATGACATACTTTCTCAGTGAGAAAATAAAGCCACATGTATTCCTTGCGACTTCAATGCCCAAGAAATAACGAAGCTCCCCTAAGTCTTTGGCTACAAAATGCTTCGCCAGATTTCTTTTAGTGTATGTTATGCCATTAGTATCATCTCTACTCAAGTTATGTCATCGACATATATTAACATAGCAACAGTCCCTTTCCCTATTTTTTGGACAAATGGAGATAATCTGTCATAGAGAGAATGAAACCAACCTTGGATACAATGTCAGATAACTTTTGAAACCAGGCTTTGGGGCTTTGTTTGAGACTATATACCGCTTTACGAAGTTTGCAAGCCTTATGATACTCGTCCTTGGTCTCAAAACCAGGAGGTTGTTGCATATACACTTCTTCATTCAGATCAACATACAGAAAAACATTTTTCACATCCAATTGGTAGAGTGGCCAAGAGAGTTGAACTGCAATGAAAATAAGAATCTACATCATAGGGAGACGAGCCACTGGTGAAAAAGTGTCAAGGTAATCCAAGCCATATGTTTGATTGTACCCCTTTGCTAGCAGTCGAGCCTTATAATGTTCCACGGAACCATCTGAAAGGTGTTTAGTGGTAAAAACCCACCTGCTGCCCACCATAGTTGCATCCCTAAGGGATCAACTAGCTGCCATGTGCCCCTGGACAAAAGGGACTCCATTTCTTCCTTTATAGCCGGGTTTCATTCAAGAACTAATAATGCATGTTAATGAGTGGAAGGAACTATGATAGCCAAAAGCCCAGCCACGAATGTCTTGTACCACGTAGACATTCTCCATGTGGACACGTAGTTGGAAATAAGATGTACGATACATGTACGTTTCCCTTTTTAAAGAGCTATGGGCAGATCAGAATGTTCTTGAGAGTCTTGAATCTCCTCAACAACCTACTAGCATGTATGTGTAATGTCCTCAAACACAATTTCACCAGAGTCCCTATCTTGACATACCTTGAGAGCAAATGTTGGTGTGATAAGAGGGGGGTGTCATCCTACGAGTAAACACAACTCGAGCACGTTGACTATCATTGACGTGAGTTTCCTGAGTTGGGGACCTGTTTTGAGGAGATGACATAGGCAGACTGGCGATCTCTATGTCATTAGGAGACACAACCCGAGAATCAGAGGTAGAGTAGTATCGTATAGACGCAAAGGTCACATCGCACTAATATTGTAATGATGATGTAGGGTCATAACATCGATACCCCATCTGGGTTATGGAGTAACCTATAAAGACACATTTTAGAGCCCGAGCAAAAAGTTTTTCACAGACAGGAGAATGAATGTGGACAAAGGATGTGCGCCCAAAGATTTTTGGTGGAACATATAATAGGTTTTAGTGAAGGAAAAATAGAGAATACAGTATTTGTTCCTCCAATATGGTGGACGACATATGGTTTATTAGATACATGATCGCGAGAATAGCATCACCCCAAAAGGTGAGAGGGGTGGCACTTTAAACCAGTAAAGTGTGAGCCACATCAAGAATATGACGGTGCTTCCTTTCGGCTACTCCATTTTGTTGGGAAGTATATGGGCATGATACTTGGTGGATGATCCCAGCTCAATAAGAAAAGATTGGAGATATTAATTACAAAAATCAATAGCATTATCAGTACGAATAGTTTTAATATGAAAATCAAACACATTTTTTCATTACCACAAAAAATATTTTCAAAATAGCAATTTTTTGACTTCAAAAGAAAGACCCACGAAATGTAAGTAAAGGCATCAACCGCAACAAGATAGAATCTATGACCCGAATGATATGGGATCTGACTAGGCCCCCACACATCAAAATAAGCTTGTAAAAGTTGGCCAACTACGCTGAGTAGTCGACCAAACTACTCGAGTCGGGGGTAGCCGATTCAATTAGGCCTAGTCGACCATTAGCCAGTCAACCCGACTAATCGGCTGACTTTTACATCAAGCTTTTTATTTTTTTTATTTTTTTGTTTTTTTAAACCAACCATTAGTATTATGCAATGGATGTTTATCTTGGTACCAGAGTGGGGTTTGTTCCCGGATCCAGTTTTAGGGATGGAGCCCTTTTTAATAAGCAAGTAAAGACCAAAATTTTCCTATTAGCAATCAAGATGAGTATTAATAGCAGACCAAGAAAGGGGATCGTGTTTAATAAAGGTTATAATGTCATAAATTGCTAAGTAGGAAAAATCAATTGGGATAAAGTCGTTTGAGCATCTTCAAGTAGAAAAAAAGAAATGATAAACATTAGAGATGGGAATGGAATGATATTGCCTCTTAATCTGATACAGTTGAAAACGGTGATGGCAAGAGATAGGGATGCACATTGATGAAATAAAATTTATAATATAATCCAATGAGAGGTTATTGGACTACTATAGTTTAATTTTATCATTCAAATAGATCAGATTGCATTTACACTTTCATATACATTAAATCACAGATTTAACCTTGTGAAAATCCAATTTCTAATGTCCTTATGTATGCGATATCCATGATTTTCCTTTAAACTTGGTGTCATTTAATTCTTTCATATGCAACATCACTTATTAATTCTGATAAAAAATAAGAACAGGATAAAATGGTAAAACAGTATAGTTCTTTTTTACTCTATAAATTCTGTCCACATCTCCCTAGTCAAGTGTTATTTAATTTTTTAACATGTAACATCGTATTAGGAATCTAAAGAAATATGAAATTAGGATTAAAATATAAAAAAATTAAAATCCATTACACTAATTATGCATTCCTTTATACATACATAGCATGATAGTATAGAAATTGTACAAATTTAAATAAATATATAAGAATATATGTATAAAAATGATTTATATATTTAAAATAATTAAAAAAATGAAATTGATAAATGACTGACTAAATCCGATTAGTCACCCGATTGTCGATTAATCCTTAATCAGTAACCCCACTGACCGAGTACCGACTACCGCAATCTGCAACTTTGCATCAAAATACAAGCCTTTTCACCCAATTAGGTAGGGTCGGCTACATGGATTATTTGCCACCATTCAGATCTATCTTGGGTCAATCTCTGGCTTATATCCAAAAAACTAAGATCCCTTCGTATAGTCTCTTTCCAACACTTTTTGGGTCGTCCTTACCCTCTCTTAGCCAGCTCAACATCCTAACACTCGCATCTCCTAACGGGTGCATCTGTAGATCTTCTTTGCAAATAACAAACCATCTTACGCGGTTTTCTCGTATCTTATCATCGATCGGAGCTACACCAACTTTCTTTCTGATAGCATCTTTCTGAATTCGATCCTTATGTGTGTGTCCACACATCCACCTTAGCATTTTCATTTCTGCTACAACCATTCTCTACACACGTATATGGTTTACAGGCCAACACTCAGATCCATAGAGCATAGGAAGTCTCACGGCTGCTTTGTAAAAATTTCCTTTATTTTTTTAAGGAATTTTCTTTTTCACAGAGAACAGCAGAGGCTCCTCTCCACTTTAACCAGCCTGTATTTATTCTATTAGTAACATCTCCATCAATTTCCCCATCATGTTGCAAAATAAATCCAAGATATCTAAAAGAATCTCTTTTCCGAATGTTATCATTGCTTCCATCAAAGGAGCACTCTATACATTCCATCTTAGTCCTACTTATACGAAATCCTTTAGTCTTTAAAGCAATTCTCCATACCTCAAGCTTCTCATTTACTCCATCTCTAGTCTCGTCAATCAACACAATATCATCGGCAAATAACATACACCAAGGTAACTCATCTCGAGTGTGACTTGTCAACTCGTTTATAGCCAAAGTAAAAAGAAATGGACTCAAAGTTGAACCTTGATGTAAACCAATGTTGATGTCAAAATAGTCAGTCTTCCCAAACGAGGTCCTTACACAAGATAAAGCCTTATCATACATATACTTTATGAGGTTAATGTATAGGACAGGTACTTGTCTTTTCAATAAAAAGAAAATACAATATCTCTCATGGGACAGAATCATAAGCCTTCTCAAATCAATAAAGATCAAATGAAGGTTCTTCTTTTTAGCTCTATAAATCTCCATTGTTCTCCTCAACAAATGGATGGCTTCAATAGTTGAACGACTTGACATGAATCCGAATTGGTTATATATACATAGCATGATAGTATAGAAAATGTACAAATCTAAATAAATATATAAGAATATGTGTATAAAAATGATTTATATATTTAAAATATTTAAAAAATTTAAAATCGACAAATGACCGACTAAATCTGATTAGTCACCCGACTGTCGATTAATCCTTAGTCAGTGACCCCACCGACCGAGTACCGACTACCGCAATCTGCAACCTTGCATCAAAATACAACAACAAGCCTTTTCCCCCAATTAAGTAGGGTCAGGTACATGGATTCTTTGCCACCATTCAGATCTATCTTGGGTCAATCTCTGGATTATATCCAAAAAACTAAGATCCCTTCGTATAGTCTCTTTCCAACACTTTTTGGGCCGTCCTCACCCTCTCTTAGCCGGCTCAACAACCCAACACTCGCATCTCCTAACGGGTGCATCAGTTGATCTTCTTTGCAAATAACCAAATCATCTTACGCGGTTTTCTCATTCTCGATCGGAGCTACACCAACTTTCTTTCTGATTGCATCATTCCGAATCCGATCCTTATGTGTGTGTCCACACATCCACCTTAGCATTTTCATTTCTGCTACAACCATTCTCTACACACGTATATGGTTCACAGGTCAACATTCAGATCCATAGAGCATAGCAAGTCTCACGGCTGCTTTGTGAAAATTTTCTTTAATTTTTAAAAGAATTTTCTTATCACAGAGAACAACAGAGGCTCCTCTCCACTTTAACCAGCCTGCATTTATTCTATTAGTAACATCTCCATCAATTTTCCCATCACGTTGCAAAATAAATCCCAGATATCTAAAAGAATGTCTCTTCTGAATGTTATCATTGCTTCCATCAAAGGAGTACTCCATATATTCCATCTTAGTCCTACTTATACGAAATCCTTTAGTCTCCAAAGCAATTCTCCAGACCTCAAGCTTCTCATTTATTCCATCTCTAGTCTCGTCAATCAACACAATATCATCGGCAAATAACATACACCAACGTAATCATCTTGACTGTGACTTGTCAACTCGTTTATAATCAAAGTAAAAAGAAATGGACTCAAAGTTGGACCTTGATGTAAACCAATGTTGATGTCAAAATAGTCCGTCTTCCCAAACGGGGTCCTTATCTAAGATAAATCCTTATCATACATATCCTTTATGAGGTTAATGTATAGGACAAGTACTTGTCTCTTCAATAAAAAGAAAATACAATATCTCTCATAGGACATAATCATAAGACTTCTCAAAATCAATAAAGATCATATGGAGGTTCTTCCATTTAGCTCTATAAATCTCCATTGTTCTCCTCAGCAAATGGATGGCTTCAATAGTTGAGCGATTTGGCATGAAACCGAATTGGTTTTTTTTACTTTGGAAACTTACCTGGACCTTCTTTCGATCATAGTGTGACTCATCAGCTTGATGCCTCTGTAATTTGATGTCTCATTTATTCTTATAAAGAGGCATCACGATAATCCTCCTCTAATCTTCAGGCATTTTCTTACTTCCTCAAATAACATTGAATAGATTCGTAAGCCAAGTCAAACCGCGCTCACCTAAAACTCTCCATACTTCTACAAGGATGTCATTCGGTCCTACACCTTTCCCAGTTCTCATAACCTTTAAAGACCCCTTTAATTCCTTTCTTTGTATTCGTTTATAGCTTGCACGATTCAAGTAACTTTCACTACTAGCTAGATCATCAAAAGTGATCTCTCTATTTCCTTCCTCAATAAAAAGTTTATGGAAGTACTGGTTCCATCTAGTCTCTATATCCTTCTGAGTAACAAGTACGTGACCTCGCCGTCCTTAATGCATCTCACTTAAGAATGGTCTTTGGTCTTTCTTTCTCTTGCTTTGGCCAACCTGAATATATCCTTCTAGCCCTCATCAGAGTCGATATTTTTATACAAAACTTCATAAGATTTTGACTTAGCTTCGCTTACAGCCTTCTTTGCTTCCTTCTTTGCTATTTTGTAGTTTGTGATAGTTTCTTATGTTCTATCCTTAGAAATAGCTTTAAAGCATGCTCTTTTATTTTTTAGCTTCTCTTGCACCCCTTCACTCCACCACCAAGCATCCTTTTGACATGAAGCTCCTCCCTTTGACTCGTCTAGCATCTCTTTGGCTACCTTTCGGATACAAGATGCTACTGCCTCTCATATCTCGTTTGCACTTCCGCTACAATCCTAAGATAAGTCTTCTAAAACCTTCTCCCTAAAGCTTGACTACTTCAATGGGAGATTCCACCATCTAGTTCTAGTGATCTTGGGAACCCTCCTTTTCTTTACCAGCACTTATATTTGCACATCCAAGACTAACAAGCGATGTTGGATTGTCAAACTCTCTCCTGGATTACTTTGTAGTCTTTACAACACAACCAATCTCTTCTCCTCAACACAAAGTAATCTATCTGTGTTCTAGTTGCGCCACTTTTATAAGTAATTAAATGCTTCTCCCTCTTCTTGAAGAGAATGTTTGCTATGAAAAGATCATATGTCGTTACAAAATCCAGAATGAATTTTCCATCTTCATTTCAATCACCAAAACCATGTCCTCTATAAACATTAGCATACCCTGAAGCATCTTTTCCCACATGTCCATTAAGATCTTCACCTATGCAAATCATCTCTCTTTGTGGGATTCCTGGTAAAATCTTATCCATATCCTCCCACAAAGCTTGTTTAAAGCATTTACAAAATCCTTCAAATCCTTATGAACAACCACTCCAACACCATTTATGCCCTTATATTTACCTGAATACCAAAGTGTAAAGCATGTCTTCTCGATCTCCCTTGCTTTCTCTCCAATCCATTTAGTCTCTTGAAGACATAGTATATGAATCTTCCTTTTTTCCATCGTATCCACTATCTCCATCAATTTTCTAGTTAAAGTGTCAATATTCCAACTATCAATCCATAACTTCCTTTGCAATCTCTATTAGACTAACTTCTTTACTCGCATGTGCCCATTATGTGAGAATCCTTGCAAATTTTGGACTGCCTCTGGGCGGTGATGCAGTGGACCTAGCTTATTTACCCGCATGCATTCCTCATGCGAGAACCCTTGCAAATTTTGAACTACATTTAGGTTGCGATGTAGCATCTCTTGCCAATTTTTCATTGCATTTGGGTGATGTAACGCGTTGCAAGTAGGGAACGCCCCAACGAAATATATATGTTTGCTCAAGTAGGGAACCTTGCATCAAAATACACTAAATAAAAAACAAACTTGCTAACATGACCAAGACGACTTGGAAATGAGCTTCTATGCTTCTTTCCAAGTTGACAGGCTTCACATTGGAAAGATGTGGAAACATGGATTTGAGGAAAGATTCTTCGTAATTTCAGTAAAGGTAAGTGACCCAAATGTAAGTGCCATATGCAGGCAGACGACTCCCCAAGAGATATAGAAACCTGACCTGCAAAAGGAGATTGTGTCAAGTGATACAGACCCCCTTCTTCACGACCACAACCAATGGACACTGGATTTTTTACCTAGTCCGTCAGCATATCTTGAAAGACAATAAACAGTGGATCAAAAATGGCTCAACAATTAAACTCCTTAGTAATTGTAGATATATTTTTATGTCTTATGTAATGTTTCTCAGCCACCTGCCTGCCCCTCTCGGCGATGTAGTCGCTCCCCTTCTCTCCATGACACGGGCACAACCACCTCTTCTTCGGCGGATCCCCTCCTCGGATCCTCTCCTCGGCGGCTTGTCGCAGATCCTCTCCTCGGTGGAAGCAGCGCGGGTCCCGCCCGTCCTTCTTGATGACGACTTGCCTTCTCAACAGCAGGCATATCCCCCTCCTCCTCGGGGCTTGTTGCGTATCTCCTCGTGGATAATGGATCTCCTTTACCTCTTCATTGTCTAGACACTCGATCGTGGTGATGGATTTGATCGTTTGAGTCTACACATGCGATTAATTCCCTATATGTTTGTGTAGACAAATTTCTATTGATCTACAAAATCCTAATTTTCTTCATCTGACACTTTGTCAAAGAGCAAGGACGATGTTCCTGTCACTAGCGCTTTCAGAGTCGAGCATCGATTATCAAGATGGATGGGACGAACTACGAGCTCTGGGCCATGCAGTTCATTAGCCTCATGAAATCCACGGGTAAGAAACATATTCTTACCAAGGAGGAGCCTGGCTGAGAAAGCAAGGATCAATGCCTCATGGGAGGCAGATGATGCTTATGCCAAGGTCTGCTTGTCTGGTACATTGACGATTGAGATTGCCAATGATGTGTTACATCAGCCCACCGCCAAGGTGATGTGGGATATCCTCGCCACAACTTATTCTTATGTGGGGTTGGGCATTGGGATGGGTCAGCCCGACCCATCTCAAAACTTGACCTGCATAACCTGACCCAAACCCGAACCCGAAATTTAGTGGGCAGGCCGTGGACCTCAAAATGAGCCCGTATTGATTATTGGTCCGGGTTCGATCTTGAGAAGGTCCTAAACTGCAGGCCCGATAGCCCGACCGATACGATATAATTATATCCAGTATATTCATGTTTTCTCCAAATACCATGTTCTAACTTTCAGATCCTTATTTCATGTTTAGAATAAATACTTAGACACATTAATAGTCGTATCTATTATCATGGATTGAGGACATTATTACATTAATATGTAAGATTATTACATTAATATGCAAGAATGGAATATGTGTATTCAAGTGTTAGAGCATGTACAACTGTAAGCAATCAATCTGCATTGGTTCATAGTGCTCGCATCTAATAGAATATGTAATTGTGAATTGAATGATCGTTTAAGTCGCCATATTTTTTACCACATTTCTATTTCTAACATACAACTAATCTCATAATCACGAATTAGTCGATGTACTTAAAGTATTAAACATGCACACATGCATAAGAAACAATCAGATAAATGCAAGAAGAACGGAATACAAGATATTGGTGTACATAGGTGTTAAATTGGGTCGGCCTGACCCAAACCCGACCCATTTTGTTTGGGTCAGGTTTGGGCTTGGGCCTAGAATTTGAAAATAAAATGGGCCTGGACCCAACCCATTATCCCATATACTTAAATGAGCTTGGGGCAAGCCAACTCAAACCTGACCCGACCCGGCCAGATGCCCAACCCTATTCCCAAGCTAGGAATAAGACCAAGATACTGCAGTTACAACCTGATATCTTTACCATCAAGCATAATCGACGACCGCTCCATTCTCTCCCTACGTAGGATGTTTGAAAAGTTTCACAATTTCATGCCCCTCACATTTACTCCTGAGCAACAGAAGATATATAGGAATGCTACTATTGTTGGTGTCTTCCTTACGGCACTAGACCCTGAATATGAGGCGGCTCATTCACATATCCTAGAAGATGCTACTATTCCTCATATGGAGGAGACTTTCAGAAGACTCAATAGGATCATTGTGCCATCTACTACCTCGACTCAGAGTTCTTCTGCGATGGGAGCCTCCCGTGATAGGGGGGCTCTTCTCAGTTCCGTAGACATGGACATCATGGTAGAGGAGGTCGTGTTCGCCAACCATGCACGTATTGTCATCGCCCTGGCCACACAGAGGATACATACTACTCCAAGCATGGGTTTCCTGCATCAACTCGTGCAGCGGAGCAAGCAGATTCTCGTGTTGCTACTTCTTCATATCAGAGGTATCTTCATAAATTATTTAAGCATATAATAATTAAATTCAATTAAAACAGAGTTAGAGTTGGGTGTTGGTTCTTGTCATTAAAGGCAAGAAAGCATGGTTTTTAGAAGGCAACTATTTCATAGGGACAAAACTGTACCGTTGCACTAGCGTTGAGAAAGAGGAGAATAAGAACTTCCTTTTCATAAGCACATAGTTATTTTAATTTCTCAGGAGAAAGTTAATTGAAAGCTACTGGAAATAAGGTTAACCAACCTCGCAAATTATAACTGATGACCACTGTGTGTATGATAATCGACTATCAGGATGTCAGAAAATGGAACAAGACAGGGAAGCAAAGGGCCTAAATAAGTTTATGTGAATCTCACATTAAAGTGTCACAAGCGGACTTTTGTTATAAGTGGACTCAAAGTTGTAAACTTACTGTTATGCTGTACAAGTTATAGAGGACATCATTCATGCCACCAGTTTCTTCATTCAAGGACTTCCAGTGCCTTTCTATGCTATATCTTAATATGACATTCTTCACACGGTTCGCGAAGTAACCAGCCATCCAAGTTACCATTTGCAATGCACGACTACTCCCAGCATATGTGTGCTGATCTAAAAGACCTGTCATGATCTGTAAACAATGTTACTAAGGTTCTTATAATGTTTTGTCAGCATAAACAACACGTATTCATCCTGCCCTCACTTCATCATGATAGTCCAAGCAGAATGAAGTACCTTGTGTATAGTATAATACGGAGCCCAGACACTCTTAATAGCTTCAAAACGATCAAAAAGTTCAGACGGAAAGGCTGAGAGATACCCGGTGCCCATTTTCTTCTGGCAGGCGTTTAATGCATCTATAACTGCAAACATCTTCTCTTTTAGAGTTTCATTGTGTGTGCTTGCCCACATTTTAGCAGAGGCACTCATGTAATGCCCTGAAATAGTAGATACCTAATTACTTCATCAATTTATATTATGAAGTGGTTGAACCCACAGACTAACATCTCTGTTGAAGATGATAAAATAAAATACAGTTTAAATTAATAATAATATAATCTAAAACTTCCAACAGTGGCTTCTTGTACATATATATCAGAAAAAGCAAGTACCAAGAAATCCGCAGGAAATAACCATAAAATCCAAATTTGTAGATTAAATATAAAATATTAAATATTGATGTTCGAAAAAAACAAACTGTATACCAACAATCACACTGAAGAAAAGCATAATCGAATCAAACAGAAATCACTGATAAAAGGGCAAATTTTTTCGTATACAAAGACAGCTTATGCAAGACAGCAATGTCTCTAAGTAACTCAAGCTTGGCATTGACTCTGTCAGAACCCAACTTGGAGAATTATAAGAATTGTAAATAGTTTAAGAAACTAACCGACAAAATGGCCTCTAACTTCAACATCGGGGGCCTCCCATCCTCCATATGGTGTACCTGGAGTGGACAAGCCAGACTGGTTCCTGAAGCTCCAAACTAACCGATCAACATCTAACATCAACAAGTACTCAAGATTCGTCTGTTGAGCCTGACCGTGCAGAGATTCGTGATCTAAGCGGACATCCTCGAGTGACATTTCCTTAAGGAAACCTCGTCCTGCTGTGGTGTTGCCATTTGAATGCTTTATAGTCCGGTAGAGCATTGCCCAGTCGAACTCCACGCTCGAACCCCTTCCCAACACCTTCCTTGGGAGCAAATCCATCCATGTTGAATCCTCTTCATGATTCAAATGGTAATGCGATAACATCTCCTCCTTCCACGTCATATTCTTCGAGGCTAACAATTGATAACGGATTGTATGAGATGAAAGTTGGGTAGGAATGTTTGTGCATTCTTTTGCAGAAACATAACCAGAACACAGTGTACTTACAATAACCACCAAAACAAATATCACAGTGCCCATTTCCCCAACAAATCTAAAAATACTAGACACTGAACACAGTCGGATCTTCACACAATCAAAGGATGGCATATGTTTAATTAAGAAGCAATCAGCTCAGGCACCCAGAAGGACATAGAGGACCCAAAACTGCCAAGATGGATACCAAGTTATCCACAGGACATTGCCCATAAAACATAACTATTGAGATTTCAGTTGGGTCTTGATACTGCACGCGCTTGGAGAACCGAGAAAACAGCAGCCAAAGTACCAAAAACCGATCTTTCCTTATCCGAAACGCCTACACGACGTCAAGAAACATACCACTAATCACCACCGCATCTCCAGCACAAATATCAAGCTAAAACAGTGCTCTGACAGGAATCTCGTGTAAGACCAAAAGACCAACAAGCAAAATCATGCCAAGAAACGATCTTTCCAGGACTAAAAGGCACGAACTACCATTCCAGCTCGCACCCACCCCCACCTCTTCGAATATAGTAGGTACCAACAAAAAAGACGAGCACACCGGTATTCGCCAAGTGGGGAACACAAATGAAGGTCGCTCCTTTTTCGACCAAAGTGCTCAAAGGAGGTGATGTGGCGAATGCCCACATTTTTGGAACCACTCTCGTAACGCACGGCAACGCGTCCCATCCGGATGAAACCGAATCGAAAAGGACGAGAAGAAAGAGCAGAGTTTTGCAACTTTTTGCAGGGTGACTGATCATGGGCGTCATCGGAGGTTTCATGCGGGGTGCATTGGGTACCCATTTTGAATCTTATATAGCAGTAAAAACAAGGTACATTTATACCGTTTGGTAAGTGGGGCAGGTTAGAAGACCGGAAAGGCACGGAATCATATTCGTGGTGTGATATTAATTATGTGTTGTATTAATTTTTTTAATAATTATAATATGTTTTTGTGTTTGTGTTAACTTTTTAATTTGAACATGATTAACAAATATTTTAAGAAAGAAAATTATACGATTCATATAATTAGTTTCAACTTAAGAATACAACGATAGATCAGGAGGTATGCTAGGTTGTAACCTAACAAATCAAATGAGCCCTTATAGTTTCGTGAGATATTTGTACCAATGTTCTCCCAACTTTTGCACTAATATTTATACATGTAACATTTTTGAAATTACTCTTGCACCCTAGTGAAAGGCGATCGTTCCATGAGTTATAGTTTTGAGTTTATTAATTTGTCATTGCAACCTATTAAATCAATTTTTCAAACAAAATTTATGTTTATACTCTTAAAGATGCAGTGTGATTCTTGAACAAAATTTGACAAGAATAGGATTGTTGAACTTAAGGGGAACTATACACATGCTATGTTTTTGTGTATTCTTACAGATGTTTATACTCTTAAAGATGTAGTGTGATTCTGCTATGTGTTTTAACTTTTTTTGAGTTTTTGTGTATTACATTAACGATGTTAAAAATGTATTGGTATTTTTATTTAATAATTTATATGAAAGGGTAAATGGGGATGTCCCTTGGGGAGAGCTAACTTGCCTCCCACATTCTATTTTTCTTTTCTTTTATTTTTTTTAAATGAATCGTTGATTTTCATCACTATATCCATATGTTCTATCATTCAAGCTTTGTCATTATATCCATATATTATGGCATTCAAGTTTTGTACGAACAGAGACTCCTACATCCTCCATCCAGACAATCATTTTTTAACAGTCACAGAACTGTTGAAATCGACTCTATCTGGATGGAGGCCTAGGACTCTCTGTTTTGCATGAAAGTTGAATGACATAATATGGAGGGTACAGTTATGAAAATTTATGGAAGCATTTTTCAAACAAAAAATGAAAAAAATAGAACATGGGGAGCCAAGTTAGGTCCTCTAGGGGGTAACCCCCTTTTTACTCTTTTTAAAATCATATTTTATACCTTTTTAAATTTCAATATATAAAGTTTTATCATGTTTTTAAATGGTATTTTGTAAATAAATTGTATTAAAGTTAAAATTTTAGATTTTATATAGCTAGAAAATATATATACTTAATAATCATGTGTAATAGTCTTTTATTGTGAAAATATAGTTAAAATTAATTAGAATAGGATTTTTAATTATTTTTAAATTTTTATGTATTTTAGTGATTCTATCAATTTGTGGTGTTTTTATTGATTTAAGATTCAAAACTTAAAACTTAATAATTTGGGCAGAAAATTATTCTATAGCTAAGAGATGCTAATATATTGGTACTATAAATTTTTGATAATTTTCAATAGTATATGGGTATTTTTTAAAATTGATTTTGTTGTTTTATTTTTCATAGATTTTTGAACTTTTTAAAATAGAAAACTATAATATTTATGCAAATCAGACATTATACTAATATAATGTAGAGTGGTGTGTTTAAGGTGTTTTTAGTTTTTTGAATTTTTATTTATTTAGGGTATTTTACTTTTTAAAATTTTTTGAGATTCATTTTTAAGGAATAAAACAAAATTATTTTGGATGAAAATTATTTATAGATATGTAAGATGAAAGATTAGCTACCCTATTTTTATAACAAGAAATATAAACTATGCAATAATTTAGAAATTGATTATTAGATTTATCAATTATGTGAACAAAAAATCAAAGAAAATAAACAGTAAATTAATAAAATCTAACAACAATATGACATGAGATAAAATGCTACAAAACCCTAAATTTATGTTAAAAAATGAGCAAATATGACTGAGAAGTAGAATACTAAAGTATAAAGAGCAAGAGGCAAAAATAATATCTAAGAGGTACAACTCATGTCCTTACAAGAACTAAAAAGAAATAACAGAAAGTTATTTAAAAAATTTCAACATCAAAAAAAAGCACAAAAGGAACTACAATGTTGATATCTTTAAAGGGCTTGTTTACAAGCTTTTCAGCGACTTTAGCTAATACAATGTTTTGATTAACATGCGAATGCTTGAAACTTTGAGGGTTACCATAAATTTTGTAGTGGTTTGCCACGTGTCATGTTCTGGAGAATCTTCAATCTCTGCTTCTTGGTTAGGACTAGAGGAGCTCAACGATGCTCCTGTCATCATCCCCATACTCCATGATGATGTTGGAGAGACATTGATGTGTGAATCTCATACGCAAGGGCTAGAAGCTTTTTATGGCAATCAACTTCATGTTGAGGAATATTGGAGGATTTAAGGACTTATGGATAATCTAATCGAAGTGGATTGACGGTGCTTAAAAACCGCACTTTGCCCATTGATAGTTTTCAATGAAAGTCCTCTTAATAAGATCTAGAAAAACCACAGAAGGAATTGCATTCAATAAATGATCGTTGAATAACGTAATTTCAAGGTAAAATGGTTCAAGAACTATGTTTGGGATCTTGGAATACCTAGTGAATGAAGAATTACATATTTTGGTTTGTTGATATTGATTGGCTCTAGATATACTCAATGGCTCACAAAATAGAAACCAAAGTGCCAAATCTAAACTCGGAAGTATGTAACCTTATACCTCAAAATTTAAGTTTGTCGAGGAACTAAGCTCTGATCTCCAATGAAGGTGACATAAGGGGAGGTTGTTCGTTCTTTGTATCAATGTTAGAAATTTTGAAGTATCTTATCTTAATTATGTATTAATAATGACATACATTTATTACAAGTCGCTTTAATATTATATGTTTAACTTGTAGAATTATTACATGTTGTTATAAGAACAAGTAGGTACCAAAAGATTAAAGTCTTGTTTCAAGAAATTTTCAATTTTTTATTGTAATTTGAATTGTAAATATCATCGCATAAGTATACATGCTCATAGATCATGTGTATGTGTGTGTGAGTGTAACAATAGAACTTTCCATTTCAAATTAAGCTCCTGGTTGATCAACCTTCATACTCTAATCCATTAGCCTTTGGTCAACCAACATTCAGTTGTTTCTTCACCAATATCTGATTAATCAGCTTACAACCTTGATTGATTACTTTTCGATTAACCATTAGTTTCCAATTGACCAATAACTCCTTGATCGACTAACTTTTAGCCATGACTGATCAAGATTCAAATTCAAGGATATGTAATGGCTATTTTTGATCAATCAACTTAAAGCAAACGATCGATTAACTTAATTTCTGATATGCCAACCTTAAGTTCTAATCGATTAGATCTACTATTGGTTTGTTAATCATGTTGAATTATTCCCATTTAGAACTAACAATCACTTTCCCAAAAGTGGTGTAAATGATCCATATAGACAAACCCTTAGACTGTTGTGGAAAAGCACACTTTCCAAGGCAAAGCATTCTAATTGTTTCTATTATATATACACAAGCGTGCACACGTACAGCATACTTCATTGTTTCATTACATTGATAGATTATTGTATGTTTTGAGAGCGATTCCAATTTTTCTAATTTGTTCAAGATCACAAATCCATCTTCAATTGCCTCAATGCTTTTAGCTTCTCTACAATTAGTCCTAGAAGAATCTTTATAAGTGGCATCACTACTAATGATAGTTTCCCGAGTATATACATATACTAACCTATGATAATTTATGAGATATTGTTATTGCTCATTCTTCATAAATACATGTCAATATTATATCTCTACAACGGGTATTCCAAAAGATATCGATATTAACTTTTTTAGGTAACCTATTTTGCGGGTAGTCTTGGTATTTGATCCAAGAATTATAGGTCCTTGGTGTTCGATCCAAGAAGATATGAGGACATTCAAAGTCTAACCAATCCTTGACGGTTTTAGTATATAATATCATGTGAAGAATTTTATGTCTAGTCCAGGGTAAGGACTTTGGTGTTGGTTGTAAAGCTTTTTTGGTGTTTGATCCAGGAGCTTCATAAGCGATTAAGTTATCGTGCTAAATAACTCGTTATTGATTGGCATGGTCGATCGGAATCCTAAGTCACGAACTTAGGTCATGGTTTTCACGCAATTAAGTTTCCACATTTACATATGTACGCATGTGGAATGAATATTTGATTTTCAGGCATGACTTTAATTAAATTACACAAATTAAACTAAAGTATCATAATTTATTTGATACTTCATCCCCTCCTCTAGTAGTTCTGATTCTATGGGCACTCTCATTTGGTATCAGAACTTGCTTCTTGCATGTCAAAGTTAATCTCATCTGCATGTATGTTGGAGAGGTTTTGCATCGGTCTACTAATCCGAAAAGACCAGCTATCGCTGTGGTGACTATGTGTCTCTCAAATCAACAACAATCAACCCATGATATGGATAAATAAATCAAGTATGTGAGTTAAAATTTATTATAACCCTTCTACATATATGTGTGAGTGTGTGTGTGTACGCGCGCGCGTGCGCGCGCGCGCGCGTGTGTGTGTGTGTGTGCGTGTGCGTGTGCGTGTGTGTGTGTGTGTAAGCAGTAAGAATGTTGAACTAAGGAAATAAGTCGGGATAGATGTGAAAATTACTGATAAATATTGATAATTAATAATACTTTTATATTTTGTTTTGTTTATTTTTATATCTTTTCTTTTTCAAGTTTTGTGGTTTTAAATTTTATTCAATTTTTTATGAATATTTAATATTTTATACGTTTTATATGTTTAAATTATACAAATTTTAAATTTATTTTTTCTTTTTTAAATAATTATTATATATATATGCATACAATATATATACTATATAGGTAATATATATAATATCTTTCCATATTTTTTAAATAAGTCAAATAAAGTAAAAATACAACAACAAAGCCTTTTCCAACAATTAAGTAGGGTCAGCTACATGGATTATATGCCTCCATTCATATCTGTCTTGGGTCAATCCCGAGCTTATACCCAAAAAAACTAAGATCTCTTCGTATAGTCTCATTCCAACATTTTTTGGGTCGTCCTCGCCCTCTCTTAGCTAGCTCAACATCCCAAAACTCGCAAAACTTGCATCCCCTAACTGGTGCATTAACATGGATTTAAGATAATAAAGTCAAAATAAAGGAAATAATAAATTTGGGTTTTTAAGATTCTTCTCTATTTTTGGTAATTTTTAGAGTATTTTTTCTAATTTCTATGGATTTTTAAAGTGAGAAAATACACCAAATGGTACTAATGATAAATTCAACAACTTGTTTAGGGTTTTAAGATGTAGGTTCATAACCAACCCTAAACTATTTTTAATACATATCATATATAATAAATAAAAATAAAAAAGATATGTTTTTAGATTTTTTAGAATTTTGTAAAATTTTTATAAGGTTTGTAGGTCTTTTAAGTTTTTATGTCTTATATTTTTGATTTCTTAGTGATTTTTGGATATGTTGTAGAATATACGGAGATATAGATACTGGAACATTTTTGGAATTTTGGAAGAGATGTTTGAGTTTTTATTGGTTTTTAACTGCTAAATAAGGATAATGAGAAAGTTTTTATATTTTTATAAATAGGATAAAAACTTCAAATGCCAAATCAAAATTATATATGATAGAGTATGGTTCTAGGTCCTTAATTTATTTTTCCTAAATTTTTTTGACAAATAGAAGAAATAAATAAAAATAAAATACATAAAATAAAATTAGTAAGTTGTATAGGGACTTTTTTACAATTAATGTGAATATTACATGCATTTTAGAACAAATACAAAATCCATGGTCAAATAAACAATATATCTAACAAACCACGTGTTATACATGCTTGTGGGAATGACTAAAATGCAAATACATGAAAGATTCTTTTCATTTAATAACCAATCTATATAGTGTAGGGATATACCCACAAAAAGCCCAAAAGTCACCTCACGTGGAGCATCACGTGAGGTGACCTAGCGAGGACTTAAATGCAATTACCAGAAAAGTTAAGGGTCCGAGTGTAAATTATCCTAAATATATATTGTGATATAGATGAAAGTTTCGATACTAAACAAATAAAAGAAAAGTGGAAGGGGTATGTTGCAAAATACCCCTAATGGCACGCTGATGGATGACAGAGATACGCTCACTTATCTACAGGATGCTCCAGATGATGTACTACTTATCCCTTGGATCAAGGGCTGAGATTAGAATTGCACTGAGGCATGAATTGGACAACGGATAGGTTGTCTGGAAGAACTACGAAGTACTCCACCCTAGAGATCCTTCGATTGAGTGAATCTCATTCGTCTGACCTTCTCTCGAGTTGTAGATGGTCTCAAAATGTTTCTGGAACTCCTTTGCACCTGCAGGTGGATTCAGATATGTTCTAGCCTCACTAGAAGAGGCATGGATCTCACTTCTTCTCACTCGAACCTGGGAACCTTAAGTTCAAGTCAAAATACCCCCAAATAGGGTCTTGGAAGCTTGGAGCATGCACCAAAATTACCAGGGCACGAGGGTGGTGCTCCTTGACCTGATTTTTATGCAAAAAGAAGGAAAATTGAGGATGGTGGAGGATCTATAGCGATCGGCATAGGATAAGAACCGAAGGGATTGATTCTTGTAGAGCCAAGATGATTCAGATCGTTAGGAAGATGGAGAAATGGACGGGGAACGAGGTGAGGTGCTTTACGAGTCGGAATGAGATGTAGATCACAATGAACATAGCTCGGATCCTAGGGCTCTGGCAAATTAGATTTTTTTGGATTTAATGCTAAACGGGATGAAATCAAATGAAATAAAAGGCTATCCTACACGTGAAACCTAACCAGACGGGCCTGGGAGTAGAGATCCACCTACAACTTCCTCCGGCGATGATGAATCAATCTCCTCTGCCTTTCTCGTCATTTCAGATCAATGGGGGCATGCCTCTTATCACCAGGGTACCACTCTAGCAAGGTTTCCAAGGGGTTACTATGGGTAGAGAGTGATTGGGGCTTGCTAAAGGGAGGAAGAAGATGATATATAACATGTGATAGGTGGGCTTCTTGAATTCGGGTTCTCACATGGATTGATTGTTGACTATGGAAGCGAATGGATCCGTGTGAAAGATGGTTGGATTGTGAAGAAATTTCTTGAAGGAATCGGGTGAAGAGGAGGTCTAAATCGATTGAAAAAAAATTGGTGAAAATGGGGCAATCACAAACTTCAAACCAGTACGAAGTCGGGAAGGGGATAGTTGACATGGATCTTCCACTGGTGACACTTGATTGGTCCATGTGGATCGCTAAAAGACAAAACAAAACTATAAATAGAAATAAGGAGTGATTTTCTTAAAAAAACTCAAAACATCAATTTTCTTCTCTTGTTTATAAAACTATTTTTTGTGATTTTTTATCTATTTTTATCAACTTATTTAATAGTGTATATTATTTATATATTTAGTTTATAGGTATTTATACTTATATATTATGCCTTTGTATTTTTATTTTTTATTTATGTATATAGTACCACATTTAAATAATTTTTTTTATTTATAACTTTATTTAAAAGATTCACACACATTTTTATGGCATTTTTATAGTTTCATTTATATGTACAAAGAAATACATATATTTACAACATAAGTATATTATACCTATGTATTTAGGATTTAATAAATGGAGTTATTGTTTTTTGAGTGCTTTTAATTTTATTTTTAATATTCATAAGTGTTTTATAATTTGTACAATTATTTACAAATAAAAAGAGATTAAATATAAAGGAAAAAATATATTGTCTTTATATACATACGCACAAGTACCATAGTACCCAAATTAGCCAGCTTTGCATCTTGACTCTAATTCTAATGAAACCATCTTCATTTTATAAATAATTCAATTGGAAATAGATTGTAGATTAGTTTGATTAATTTGAGTTCATATAGAGAAGATATTAATCAATGAAGTTCTTTTTGCGGCTTTTTCAACTGAAAATACTAAATAACTTGTGTATGATTTGTTTCTGCCAATACTTTTATTGTTTTCTATACATCATTATGCACATGTTTTGTGTTGAACACATTATTGTTTGGAGTGTGCATGATGATGAATGAAATGCTGTAAATTTAGGTTATGTGCTCAGAATTTCTAGGGTTTTATGTACATTATTTTGCCCTATCTCCCCCTACTTTATTCCATGTTGCCGTAGTCAATGTTTGACTTGGTATCAAGGTTCAGGGTCAGTTGGTATCTTTGATACCTTCTTCATTTTTATTTTCTTTATTCTTTTATTTTAGATTTAAATACAAGTGTTTATACACTATGTATATAGCAATGTTAGGATGTTAATTCATGCAAGTTATTGATATTTACATGTATTTTACTAGGGGTTGTAAGTCAATATATAAAGATAAAGGTTAAGGAATGGTTATTCATCACCTCAGTCTCCCTAGGTACTGAATACTCAACAAACTGATTCCACGCACATACACTCCACATTCGAAATCATATGATGTACATATAAGCAATAGAAAACAACATGAGTAATTGGAATTTAAATTTATTTCCATTCATAACATGTCCATCATTACATTTCATTACAATCCCATCTGTGTCCACAAAATCATTACATGGATGCATCAAAGTATGTCCATATACATTATACATCGCACGTCTCTCAACAAAACTACAAGTAAAGTAAAGCAGTAAAAGCTATAATAAGTATTGTCCCACAAGAAAATTGTGTAGTTGCACAAACGAAATAGCTCTAAGTAAACAACGGTTGCTCGCTACTGCGGTTGCTTCTGCGAACCTGCAGATCTACACACAGATACGTTATGAGAAAAGTTGCCTAATATGATATAAAAATTTTAACAAGCAATATATAATTAAAAAGTATACAAAAGAAATAGCTGGTTAACTATTCCTCACAAAAAGATAAATTCTAATCACTATTATTTGATATGCATGAATCAAGCTTCATGGATAGTTTGTGGTCTTGGTCCGGATGAGACCTCACATCATGATTCAAGGCAAGAAGAAGACCTTAGGGTTGGGGTGTCTCAATAGGCATGCGATAGGGTACAATTCTAACTAAGTTCCCAATACGTCCACTTGTCTTCACTTATAAGATTGTGACTTCTGATTCCCATAGCTAATTCCAACCCATGAATCATCACGAATCCGCCCAAATCCACGACCACTATGTAAGAGTCCACAGTGGTGTAGGACCTGAGTATAGATTTCCAAGATCGTTCTTATCATAGTCTGAATAAATACGAATAATCCAATCCTCCTTATGCATAGGGGATTTTAAGGATATGGGAAGATCCTCAAGGGCATCACAGAAGTGTGATGATCGCATCGCATGTGATTGGGAGCGACTAGTTGCACTAGTTGCTCGAGGCAGTGGATTTTAAAAGAAATTAATGTGATGAAACCACATGATCCAAGAACCTTTCTCAAATCGTTTCATCTAAACCACAATTAGTTATAAGGTTTACCTCTTGAAGTGTGGTTGCGACCAAGTCTCTAAACGAAGAGACCTTTTGTCTTAAGTTCAATCCAACAGAGGAGATGCTTGCAAGCGCGTTGATGAGACACGTGCTCCTCGCAATCCATGTTGATGATCCAAGCAGCAAATCTCCTGATCTTATCACACGAGATCCGATATCTTATTCACGAGCAAGGCACACCGAAGGAGACAGAGTTCCACGAGCAAATACTTCGATAACATAATGACGATGCTGCGATGATATCTCCAAGATTTACATCAACATTTGTTGTAAAATATTTCACAAAAAATGATTCATAATTATCTTGTGAACATTGCAATCATGCCATTCAAAAAATGTGAATCACATTCACATCCCAAAACGAAATGTAAATTATATTTTCAATTAATCATCCGATTTTAATCCAATTTACATCAATGATTAATTAACAACTATAAATCACAATATGTTTGTCTTTAATATATTTAAACTACATTTATAATATACCTGAATAATATGGATAGTGCTATCCGCATTATTCGTATCCATGTTAATTAAATCACATTTAATCATCTTGGATCTCTATTCTCATGTGCCCAAATAATATGAATCACATTCACATTATTCACATATTTGATAATTAAATCACATTGATTATCTCAAATAATTCTCCTTATAATATGAATCAAATTCATATTATTCATGATAATTAAATTACATTTAATTATCAATATCACAATGTTCAGATAAATATATCAACAATGAAATTATCCATGAACTCTTTAAGGATAATGCACTTTCTCTGTGGATACTTGGAGGTAAGGACGATTGTATTGTTCCACGTATAGTGACTTGGATATTGAGATCACATCTCAAATCCATATCTTGTGGACCTCCCATAGATGCTTGATTAAATTAAGAATGTAAATCTAATCTTCTCATTACATCTGAATCACATTCAGATCAATGTCCAACATTTGAACTAAGATCAGATTACTTCTCTATGAGAGGAGTCACTAAAAATCTAGACCCGTTTCATCACTCCCTTGGAATGGAAGGGTCATGGTTATATAATCATTTATGATCACATCACCCTCAGGTATTCCTAATACCTGTACATCCTGCATACTGGAAGACCCAGAACAAATTCGAAGTTTTAGATCTCTTTTAGATTGTCTCCTTCAGGATTTTATCATTAAGGTTCTCATTCGATCATTGAGAGTTGGTATCGATTATATACTTTCCAAAAGCATATATCATACCTAGGTGTTGATCATATACTTTCCAAAAGCATATATCAACCCTTACAAATTCAGTCAAGATTCCAAAGCGAGATGACCACGCATGGAATTTGATTCTTCCCAATATCTCATGAGTGAGCTCATGTCTTCGGGTTCAGCAATGAACCTGTATTATTCCTTTGAGATGTCATATTTCTCATATGCCCTTGCATGCACACCATCGTACCGATATATAGACCTTGGTTAGGTCATCAACCTATTGGTCTACTAAATGATACATACTTAAACATATAGTAACACATTTGTCTCCAGTGAGAGGTTGTGTGCCTATATCGTGACAGCATACGACATAGGTCTTTGGTCATCTCGATCTCCTTAAGTCAACTCTTTGACCTAACTAATCTGACACCTCCGAATCTCTATTCCCATGCAGAGGACATGCATCAAGAGGCCGGTCAGATATGAACCAAATGAGAAAGGATTGCCATCTCCTACTCAGGCTGGAGGTCATCTCTTAACAATCATTTGACGGTGCTTGATGAGTCCTCAATCTGACTCTTTAGATATTCATCCACGCACCAGCCTCTATGATTCAATAATTGAATCAACAGTCATATGATCATTAAGATGGCCATGGTACATAACCCTAATTGTACCAAGGGACCTATTATGCAAATTAGTTATTCTTCATTTCAGACTAGGGAATGATATTTGCAATAATATTTATTGCTTAATGGCTCGTCGTGGGCTCGCTTGTCCAACAATCTCCCACTAGCGTAAAGATCCATTAATGGACTAATCATTTAAACCGCACTCATGTGACAATCATAGGCTATTTAGAAAAATAGCTAGGTAAGCTGATCATTCACTCTTTTCCCGAGAGACTATGCCAAGTCCTTTTACGACACTTGCATATCACCAGTAACAATGCTCACATCCAATGAGAATGTTGCATACTATGCAACCAATACTCAAATTTGTTAGTTATAGTGTCCTCGACACTACAGCTCGATAATTATTATAACCAGTATGTAATTTTCATTATCCTTATCAGAATACCCTTATTCCTGGATATCTCTATCTCCTTTGGTATCCACAGTTAAGACCTTTTAGATCTCCATCTATAAAGTCTTATTCTCTTGAAGATAAGACTTAGAGATCAATATCTCTAAAGTCTTATCATCGATGAAGATATTTATTACTGTAATCAAGCATTTTATTTCCATAGTAGGATTAGTTATAGTTTACTACTCCCACTGTGTGGCAAGTGTCTGGCTTTTGTACATGTATAGAATACACCTGGCTTCTCGTAACTGATGTACAAGAGCAAGCATTTTTAGCATTCACTTCCTCAACTCTTTGAGGTGCTATCCATTTAGATAGGTCAGTACCATATCTTAAGGAAAGGAAGCCTTCCTTGGGGTTTCCAAAGAATGGAATATATCCAAGGTGTACCATTAATGTGATGGTTCCAATGCCCTCTTCTCTTTGCTTCTGAACACTTTCAGAACTAAGATCTTAAGAGGTTTCCTTGAGATTATATCTCAAGGTATGGAATTGCCAATCTATAAAACACTTATTATTATCCTTATATTATTCCAAATGAGTAGGATATTATTTACATTTAGCACGATGAACACAATGGCACTCCCACTAAGCTTCACATGGTTCATCAAGATTCTATCATGACATTTATGATTTCATCAAATCTGATGTTCCAACTATAAGAAGCTTATTCGAGTCCACAGATGGAGTTATTCAGCCTGTACAACTTGCTTTCCTCAATTACGAAGCCCTACTTCATATGAATATCCTCGAAGAGGTATTCATAAAGAATGCAATCTTGAATCACATCTTGAAGATGTCATAGTCAACCTGTGTAGCTATAGTTAGCAATATTCTGATGGGTTTAAGCATGGTCACTGAAGAGCAAGTCTTATCGCAAGAAATGTCTTCTCTTCAGTGTGTAGCTCATGGCTACGATCCGTACTTTGAAGGTCTCTACCTTCTCATCAGGTTCCCTCTTTCTCTTGAAGATGCATTTATACCTTAACGGGTCTTACCCGCATAGATGGATCCTTGAGGGTCCATATACAACACTTGTATACGAAATCTACTTTAGACTGAATTGCTAACTTCCATCTTTCCATGTCATGATCTTCAGAAGCTTCATCACATGAAGTTCGATCAATGTCAGATTTCTCTGATACATGGAATCCATCCTCAAACTCATTTGAAGAGGTATTAGTGTTTCATCTTTAATTATCCTTTTAGTTTCTGATTTTAGGAGCATTGAGTTCCTTCACTTCATTTTCATCTTGATTCTTAAGAGAGTCATCATCTAAGAATCACATTCTTAGAGATGAGTTCTTTTAAGAATTTCAAGGTCATAAAGCATATATCCAATACCATCCTTTATTTTCCTAATTAAGCGGCACTATCTGGTGCACGATTCCAGCTTACTAGCATAGGATATTATTAAGAATATATAATCTATACTACATATATACCTGATGAATCTACGATTCATTACAATAGTGTCCAAATAAGATCTTCTTGAGCATTATCATGGTGAGTTTGTGTGCTTTTCATTTCATATGTCATTAATATAATTCTCTGGTTGATTGTCATGATTTAAGCATAATTTCATGTGGTTAGGGTTTGGTGAGTTCATTCAGTTTTAGGTCAGTTTCGTGCATCCTACTTGATTTGCGAGTTTGATACCATTCATGTTTATTACTCTCATCACAGGCAACCCTGTCTCAACATAACTCTATCTCATCCAACTTTATACCACATAATTCTACACACTAGTAAAATATATTGCATTAGCCATGCAATCAGGCCACAATAAATATTATTGTGGCTAAAACCTATTGACCACGATAAATTACTGTGACCTAAAGTTAATTGCAACGATAAGTAGCGTGGCCAAAATTTTTAGGCTACAATACTAATAACATGGTCAATAATTTGTTACCACGGTATTATTACCATGACAATAAATGGCCATGGAATTCAAAAAAATAAAGGCCGAAAAAATAAGTGGGATAAAATTTGCGATTTGGCTCTTCCCCTCCCTTTTTTCCTTTTCCCTCTCGAACTCTCTCTCCCTAAACCTAACCTCTCTCTCCCTAAACCTAACCTCTCGTGGCCCCGCATATGACAGCCGCTTGCTCCCCATCTTCCTGTCTCGCCCCCCTTCACAAATCGAGATAAGCATCCTCCATCTACCCATTGTGAGTTCAAATCTCCTCTTTATTTGGTTTTACAAATTGGGCATCTTCTTATTTGTGTCCAGATTCACGCCCGCAATGCAAGTCAATACTTTTTATATTGTTTTTTTGTTCGCCGTGATCTAGGGTTCATGGTTGTGGTTTTCTGATTTATGTCCAGATTGATTCATGTAATGCAAGTCTACACGCTTTTATTGATTTTGTTGTTGGCCGTGATCTATGGGCCATTGTTGTGGGTTTCTTTACACATGCATTCAACTCTTGTTGAGGTTTGAGTTTTGACGAAGTTACATTGACTTTCTTGGGGTTTTTTAATAAGCCAAATGTAATTCTTGCCATAAAGACGTGTGATCTTTTTGAGTTACTCTAGCAGGTGCATATTGTCTAGTTTGGTTATTTTTTTATGAGAAACCCTGAACTTGTGTTTGACAGCAGCAGTGGGGTTCAATATGAACGAACTGGTAATTTCTTGTGTAAACTACAGATTCTCCCGGTTGCACTCACACACAAATTCAATTTACATGGATTGTTTTGGGTATCTGGGTAATCCAACTGTAACATCTTGAAAACATGGACCATACTTATATTTGTAACATGGATTGTTTTGGTTGATTATTGGACATCCAAAGAATATAAGGTATAGATTCAAACATTGTAGGCAATGCAATGCAGGAATGCACATAATCGATCAAAGTTAACACATGCAGCTCATCGCATGGGTAGAAAAAATACCAAGCAGTTAAAGCACGAAGTTGGTATGTAATTTTTATTTTTTCAATTTAAGTAATTTTTATGCATTACCTTATATATTTATTTATATAATTACATTCAGGTGAAAAAGGGTATTGATGCTGATCGTTGCAATCTTTTTATATACTCAAAAAGTAGAGAAGGAAAAGATGGTTCAAGAATGTGGCTTGATAAGAAATTACAAAAGCAACATGTAAGTTAATTTACTTATGTTTCAAATTCAATTTAATATATGTATTAATTCAATTGCATCAGGAGCAAATGATGGCACTTCAACACCCAGATGATGGGTCTCCTATCTCTCCAGACGCAGCATATCTAGAAGCTACTGGACCTGAACATCCAGGACGCGTGAGGGGAGTGGGCGGAGGGGTTAATCCATCTAAGTACTATGGACGTAGAGACCAACCAGATAGTAACTTACATGATCGAGTCACAAGATTAGAGGTCTTGCTAGGAGAGATAGCAAAATCAGTTGCTATCATTGCCAAAGCACAAGAGGCGTCATCATCAAAGGGCAGTCGTTCATCACAAAGAGAGTGTTCATCATCTGCAATGAACAAAGGCATGGGTGCAAGAATAGATGATGATGAAAGTTCAGAAGATGATGCAGATTTTACTGATTTCGCTTTAGATGAATAGCATTTAATTTTAGATCGATCTTTACGTTACATCTAATATTATTAGATGTCAAAGGTCATATACATTTTAATGTTTTATTAGCTAATTGAACCTTAATTAGCTCTTATTTTGGTAAAAACCTTATGTTGACATGAAGATTATGCACATTTTCAACTTGTGTGCTTATACTTATCATAAGTTTGTTGTTGCCTGTGTAGTTTATTTATCATGTGTATGGCATGTTCACCATGTGATTATGGCAGTACAGGGAATGAACATCGAATACCATATGCATATCATAGGGGATTTTGTTAAATGAGTAATTGATACATGCATTGAATTTTTTTTAAAATCTGCTTTTTTGCCACGGTACAACTTCCATGGCCAAATTTCTGTCGTCACAACTATTAAATCGTTGTCAAAGCATATGCACTTTGGCAAGATGTTTTTTACCACATTTTGATTACCGTGGCTTAAATAGATTTGCCATGCTATTAAACGTGGCTTGAAAGTTTTTTCATCGGTAAAATTACCGTGGCCAAAACAATATAGCCACAGTACATCCACTGTGGCGAAAAAGTAACCTCTTTGGCCACGGTAAACTATAAGCCACGGTGGTATAAACCACGGTAATATTACCGTGGCCAATATTCTTAGGCAACGGTAATATGACATTAAGCCACAATACTCAACCGTGGCCTGTTCTGTGTTTTTTAGTAGTGACAATACCTATTTGCAAAATCAAAAGAATCTTAGGACCTTTCAACAAATCCACCCTCTTTGGACTTTTATGCAAAATGCCGCATTACTTGAATGCACATCATGGCTTAAATCCCTTTTAGTCCCATGCACGTAGAGATCTCTCCCTATCTCCACACACTCCATTCCCATGCAAAACGTACATGCAACATTGCATGTGGTGTGAATTCTCATGCTTGATATTTTTAAAGTCGAAATCACACACTCTTTGGATATTGCCCATAAAATACCCACTTTGATATATCTACTCACGGATGCATGACTTCCGCAGTCATACCCACCGTTCCCTTCCAACTTCCATACGCAGAACCCTAACACGATCTGTTCCCATCTTTGTATCGCGTAAACATCGCAAGATCTGTAATGCCAATACACGATCATGGTTATGCATCCATCGCCCTCCAATTGAAAAAACAACCAACACTTACACTACGAGTATTGTGCGCAGGAAGGAAATAAACGTGGATTGAAAGCATATGGAGAAAGTTAGCTGTAACCACCCGCAAGTTGGCTGTGACTACGCACAACTACGTGCATTTGAATCTAAGGGTTGCCATCAATCCAGGACTGTTAGAACGAGAGATAAAAGGATATGGAGGTTGCATCGTGGGGAGGGGGGCTTCTGAGATTCTAGTTGCAGCACGCATATACGAGAACCCGGAGCATCAGGAGGCAATTCTTTTCCAAAAGAACGGCTATTTGTTCTGGAGTTCAGCATCATCCAGATATCATTCCCCGACTCACCTTTTTATTGATATTCTCTTCATTGTTTAGCATAGATATTTGCATGTGTCCCTTTACTTTTTTTGCAGCCGTAAGAACTGGTATCAATATCATTTATCTAATTTCTGAGCATTGTTTTCTGGTTGTTGACGTCAAGATGGAGATCTTGCCTCTGCAGGCATGGTGAAGATGTGCATGCAACATTCCTCTAGTTCTAGTTCGTAGATTCCAAATCAATGGCTATTTGAGCTATATGTTCGGGTGCATTTCACTGATACATTAAGACTCTCTCTGCCACAAATCCTACATACTCATGGATATAGGAGGCAAATGAATGGTTTTATGCAGCAGCTTGGGATAAAAAAAATATCACTCGCTCCTTTCTCATATGGATATCATTCTTCATCCCCACATCCAGTTGCTCGTTGGAAATTAGTCTCTCCATTCCATTTGATTTGAATCCCGAATACAATCACTGCACGTTTTAATTGATTACATCTCTTGGACTAATGTTTTTTCTTTATAATCGCATTTTTTTCTTAAAAAGAAAGAAAAGGTTACACATTAGATCTGCCTTCATGTGTTTGACCCGTGACTCTCCACTATACACACACATCTCATGTGTGTTCTGTTAGTTTGAGTTTCGGATATAAATAATATTCTTGATCTGTCCTCTCTCTTTTGTGCACAATGACTCGGTTTTTTACATCGATTTATGCACTCTGATCTTCGACGATCAATTTTCGGTGTCGTTGCCGGGGAGGCGAAACATATGTGTCTGTTTTCCTTTTCTTTTGCACTTCGCTTTGCTAATCTGACGTCGTTTTTTTAGGTACCCGATGCTCGAAGAATCTCAATTTGACCGTGAAGCGACAGACAGAAGCCCGTCCAACATCTTGACAATCATCTTAGATCCGTTGACACCCAGCGTACCTATCTAGGACCGCACACCAATTTGACGAAAATTTTTTCTTCTTCTATTTCATTTCGTAGTTAATTTAAATTTCCCTGTATTTTTCTGTTGATCTGTAATTTGGACTGGACATTCTTCTCTTCTCAACCCCTCCATATTATTTTTGTAATAACTTAGGTTTTATTTCTTGCACTACATTTAGATTAGCTTGTTTGTAATCTAGGCAGTTTTCAAAACAAATTATAAATTTGCAAAAAAAACGCCAAAAATACTTCTATGCATGCATATTGCTAGACGTATCTAGGATCATAGCATTCTAGGACTGCATGTGCCTGATTAGATTTAAAATTTCTGCGAAGCATATTGCATAGTAGAGTGCGGGAGCCAGGTACGCAATTCTAACCCTGCATGCATCATTTGCATTTATGCGGTTTTCTCCCCTCGCTTAAAGAACTAAGACCACTAAAACCATGATTGTTTGAATCGATCTAATCTCATTCGGACCTCTCTTTGAAATCGAAATTAATTCTCAAGTGGTCGCCTTAAAAATCATCTCACAAAATTCTATTTGAAACTTGGTTGACACACTGTGGTTTGCACACGTGATTGTGATTGAAGCACAACGCAGTCTAGGTCACTAGAGCCCAAATCCCATATATAGATGACCATTTTAGGATGCGTAATTGTGTTTTAAAGATTGGATAATAACACCTTAAAATTGAAAAGATAAGCTCATCAGAGCACATCACGGTGTTGAGTGTGCAAACGGAATTGTTTTATGTTTGATTGTGTATGTACAGTCGTCAGTCCCAGCAACCACCATTGTTAAACCCCAACTTCATCACTCCCACAAGATTTTCTACATCATCATCTAGATTTAGGATGGCACGACCACCTCCACCACCTGACTTTGATCAAATCGAAGATGATGAGTTTCAATCCCAGGACCACCCGACCAAAATACAATTAATCAACAGCTATTGGCAGTATTCAACATAATGAGAGAAGAGTTAGCTGCTATGCGATGAGAAAGAGAGAGAGAGAGAATGAGAAACCAAAGACCATTCGTGAATATTATGACCTCGGTCTCCATCATCTCACACCATGGATCCAACTCCCTCCCATGGAAAGGAACTTTGAGTTAAAATCGAATACCATCTCTCGTCTCCCAGACTTTTATGGAAAGAGTGTAGAGGATCCCATCCAATACATCCATGAATTCCTAGCCATAAGTGACACCTTGGTCTACCATGACATAAGTGAAGACTACATCCGCCTTAAGTTATTCCCATTCTCTCTAAAAGACAAGGTAAGTCAGTGGTTAAGAAATTTGAGAAGGATCATAACTACATGGGAAGACTTGAGGAAGACCTTTGTGAACAAATTCTTTCCCATTGGTAGAACAAATGCTTTAAGGAGAGCCGTTATGACCTTCACCCAAGAACCAGGAGAATTGTTTCATGATTCATGGGAAAGGTACAATGACATGTTAAGGAAATGCCCACATCATGATGTTCCCAAGTGGCACCTATGCCAGACGTTTTACCAAGGCCTTAGAGATGACTTAAGAAACACTGTAGATGCAAGCTGCAGAGGAAACTTTCTAAGCAAAGATGTAGAGAGTGCGTGGCAACTCTTTGAGAATATGAGCGAAAATTCTCTCAACCACGCCTCAATCAAAACTTTTTACAGAATCGACCCATCCAAAAATGTCAAGACCTACACATCTGAGAGTCGAGAGAACCTTTCATGCTTATAAATGGAATTAGTCTGTAAAAAGTTAGAGAAAATAGACGTTATCGCTAAACAAGTCGAACAACTTGCAAAATTGGTAGAGGGAAAGCCCTACAAAGACCAAAATGTTAGCAACGTCCAGGAGCAAACTTCATCTGCTCCACAACCCCCACAACCTGTCTCATTTGTACATACTCCAACCCACCCACCTATTGTAAATACCCCACAATCTTACTCACATTTTTCTCCTAACCAAATGGTCTACTACACTAACCAGCCTATTGTACAGACTTACACACCTCAAGAAGGTCCGGTTGCCTTCTATTGTAACCCACCTCACCCTTATGAGACACCACCTCAACCATATGAGAATGCCAACTAGGTTCAAGGAAACCCACACTCAAACACATACAACCCAGGCTGGCGCTCACATCCAAATTTCTCATGGAGACAACAAGGTCAAGACCAACACCAAGAGCAAGGATTTCACCAACAAAAGCCACCACTCCAACCTGAGTCCTGACATACACAAACCCAAGGATCACAACCCGCTACTTCAAAGGACCGTTTTGATATGCTAGCTAAGATGATGGATGAATTGCAAAGAGAAGTACAAGTATTGAAGAGACAGAATGAGATCCAATTGAAAAGTTCAGTCCAACCACACAAGGAACTCTACCTTCACATCTCACTCCAAACCCAAGGAATATGCTAATCGCCCCAACAGGATTTCAATACCCCAACCAAAGACCTCCTCACAATTTTAAAATTCAGCACAACAAAATAATGGAGCTGGATCAAGTAGCAATGCTAGTGCCCATGCCGTGACTCCTAGGAGTAGGATTACCACGCAAGACCCACCAAAAATAAAAGGGAAGGAAAAAGAAAAAAAAGACCCCATTGAGGACCAAGCTGAAGAGATCTTAGGTGAAGATGATTGTATATCTGACTCACCATCCTCCCACACCATGCCAGCTCCCTTCCCTGAGGCACTAAAGAAACTCCATTCCAAAAAGAGCTCAATGGCCTCAAATAAGGAAATCCTTAAAGTGTTTGAGCAAGTTCAGATTAGCATCCCACCACTAGATGCCATCAAACACATTCTGACATATGCTAAATTCCTCAAAGAAATCTGCACACCCAAGAGGAATACAAAATCCAAAAACCAAACACCCCAGCATCGCATTCTAACTCAAGAGACCACCAATGCCATCTTGCATCACTTGCCCCAAAAGTGACGTGACCCCGGAGACCCAAGGATTCGATGTGAAATTGGTGATACATTATTTGAGAAAGCACTCTTAGACCTCGGAGCATCCATTAACCTTATCCCCACATCATTTATTGACCAATTCCACCTAGGTCAACTAAAGCCCACACCAGTTATACTCCAACTAGCAGATCGCTCGGTCAAGAGACCTAGAGGAGTGTTAGAGGATGTTTTGATCAAAGTTCAGGATTTCCACTTCTCGGTTGATTTCTTGGTGTTGGACATGGAAGTTCCTGAAAAGCTAAGTCACACTCTGATCATATTAGGAAGACCATTCTTAGCAACTGCCAAGGCTCATGTTGACTGTGAAAAAGGGACCATTGAATTCTCTGTAGGAGATGAGACGCTACAAATTGATGTGATGAAACCTTTACAAAAGAAAAAGGAGAATTGTGGATACATTGAATCTTGTCAACAGTTGGATTTGATTGAGGAGGAAGTTATCCAAGCACATCTGAACACTGGACTTATAGAAGGATTTCCAATTGAAGGCCATGACCCATTATTAGAGGAGCTAAGCACTGATCTTGATCAGCTCCTATCCACCACATGTGATATCGAGAAGGACTTAATTGATACATTTATCTAAAAACACCCAGTTAGAGTTGAAACCTCTCCCTGAGAATTTGAAATATGCCTTCTTAGGTGAGCAACAAACCTTACCAGTAATTATAAGTGCTCACCTAACGGGTGACCAAGAAAATCGATTGTTGGATGTTTTGAGGAAGAATAAGAAGGCAATTGGTTGGACACTTGCTGACCTCCGAGGTATTAGTCCTAGTTACTGCACACACCACATATATCTTGAAGATGGGGCTCGACCTTCCCGTGAAATGCAGAGAAGATTGAATCCAAATATGCGGGAGGTCGTAAAGAAAGAGATCATCAAATGGTTGGATAATGGCATCATCTATGCCATCTCAGATAGCCCATGGGTAAGCCCTGTTCAGATTGTACCCAGGAAAGCGGGGTTGACCGTTGTCACCAATGACAAGGGCGAATTGATACCAACCAGAACAACCACTTTGTGGAGAATTTGCATATATTATCGGAGATTGAATACAACCACAAAGAAATACCATTTTCCACTCCCATTCATTGATCAAATAATTGAGCGGTTGGTAGGCAAGGAATATTATTGTTTTCTCGATAGGTACTCGGGCTACAACCAAGTGGCCATTGAACCCATGGATCAAGAAAAGACTACATTTACCTGCCCCTATGGTACATATGCTTTTAGGAGGATGTCGTTCGGACTTTGTAATGCTCTAGCCACCTTTCAAAGATGCATGCTTGCTATTTTCACTGAGATGGTAGGAGATTTTTGGAGATATTTATGGATGATTTCTCAGTATTTGGAGACTCTTTTGATTCTTGTTTGGAATATTTAGATCGAGTCCTTCAGAGATGTATGGATGTGAATTTGGTTTTATCATGGGAGAAAAGCCATTTTATGGTCACAAGTGGGATTATGCTTGGACACATTGTTTCTAAAAAGGGGATGGAGGTAGACAAGGCTAAAACTGATTTGATTTCAAAAATGCCATCCCCAACAAATGTCAAACATATTCGATCAATTTTGGGTCACGTCGATTTTTATCGACGTTTCATAAAAGACTTTTCAATGATTGCGGGACCTCTTACTGAACTTTTGGCCAAAGAACATGATTTTAACTTTGATGGCACATGCCTTAAGGCATACAATACTCTGAACGACCTGGTGACCCAAGCCCCAATTCTTCAACCACCCAATTGGACCCAAGACTTTGAGATCATGTGTAACGCCTCAGACTATGCAGTAGGGGTGGTTCTAGGGCAGAAGATTGACAAGCTATCTGTCGTGATCCATTATGCCAGTAAGACCCTAGATGATGCTCAAAAGAACTACACCACCACAGAAAAAGAATTATTGGCAATTGTCTTTATATTGGAAAAGTTCCGACCATATCTTTTAGGCTTAAAAGTCATTGTGTACTCAGACCACGCAACACTACAACATCTTTTGGTGAAGAAGGATGCCAAGCCCCGCCTCATTCGATGGATACTCCTCTTACACGAATTTGATTTAGAGATTAGGGACAAAGCAGGAAAACAAAATGTCGTAGCTGATCACCTATCACGACTGACATCTAATGAACAATCACTGTCTCTACCACTAAGAGACACATTCCCAGATGAGAGGTTGTCATATGTGACCCACCTACCATGTTACGCAAATATTGTCAACTATCTCGCTGCAAATAAGATGCCAGAAGGTTTGAACAAGCAACAATGAGATAAATTGATTTCGGATTCCAAATACTATGTATGGGAGGACCCAATCTTGTTTAGGACCTGTGCTGATCAGATTATTAGACGTTGTATTCCGGAGGAGGAGATGGAGAGTGTAATCAACCTTTGCCACAGTTCAGGATGTGGTTGTCACTTTTCTGCCAAGAAAGTTGCTGCCAAGATCTTGCAGAGAGGCTTCTTTTGGCCAAGTCTGCACAAGGATGCTCATATGTACACTACTGCATGTCAGCGGTGTCAGACCTTAGGAGGAATGTCCAAGAAGGATGCGATGCCTCTAAACCCCATATTGATCGTGGAGATTTTTGATGTTTGGGGTATAGATTTTATGGAACCTTTCAAACCCTCACAAGGATTTTAGTATATCTTGATAGCTGTGGATTATGTGTCCAAATGGGTGGAAGCCATTCCCACAAGAACCGCTGATAACAAGGTTGTTTTGGATTTTGTTAAGAAAAATATCTTTTCACGGTTCGGAGTTCCACGCGCGATCATTAGTGATGGAGGTTCTCATTTTACAAATCATAAATTTGGGAAATTGTTATTTGAGTACGGGGTTACACACAAAGTATCCACACCATATCAACCCAAGACCAATGGACAGGCAGAGGTATCCAACAGGGAAATAAAGAAGATCTTACAAAAGACTGTACGACTAGATAGGAAAGATTGGTCACAGAAGTTGACAGATGCACTATGGGCCTATAGGACAACGTACAAGTCACCACTTGGCATGTCTCCTTTTCGGCTGGTTTACGGTAAAGCATGCCATCTCCCTGTTGATATAGAACATAAAGCTATGTGGGCGATTCGAGAATGCAATCTAAACCTAGAGGCTACGGGAGAAAAGAGAAACTTGCAACTTATTGAATTAGATGAATTTAGGAATGAGGCATATGAAAACTCCCGCATCTATAAGGAGAAAATCAAAGTCTAGCATGATAAGTACATCTCTAGGAAGATATTTGAACCATGTCAAAAACTTTGGTTATTTGATGCTCGTCTGAAGCCGTTTCTAAGTAAATTGGATCTAAATGGATCGACCCATTTATTGTACGTATAGTTATTCCTTTGGTGGCCGTCGAGATTTGTGATCCTTCTACACAACATACCTTCACTGTTAATGGCCAGAGACTTAAGACTTGTAATGAGAATATCTACTCTCTACCCACTACTCCATCTGAGTTCTTGACTGACCCTTAGGGGTGTATCATGTCTGGCTGCAGACGTAAATTGTAGCGCTTTGTGGGAGGCAACCCATGCCTCTCGTTCTCTTCTTCCATTCACTTGTATATATCTCCATTCACTTTCATTTCTACCATGACATCACTCACTTATGCTAACTTATGTCTCTTAGGACTAAGTCACAGATAAGCATAAGGGGAGTAACCTAATTCTTCACAAAAATCCCATAAAAATGAAAAAAAACAAAACAAAAAAACAAATAAACAAACAAAAAAACAATAATAAAAATTTTCCACCCATTTTTGTCCACCCTTGTACATAATTCATTTTTTCAAAAAAAAATCATGTTTTTCAAAGTTTGCATGGAACCTTGGATTTTTGAACCACCTTACCACATCTGCATTCTGAGTCCTCTGTTGTGTTTACCTTCCATATAGTTGACCATGAGGACATGGCACATCTCAAAAATAAGGGGGGTTCATATTTTGTGTTTTTTCTCAAAAACCAAAAAAATTGCAAAATTTTTGAAATTCTTCCAAAACCTTGTCTTTGACCCCCCCCCAAATCTTTTCATTCTGATCTACTTGTTTTCCATTTGAGCACATTCATCTTCATACTTTTTACCCAAGCATGTGATGAGATTTTGAACCCATGAACTTGTGTTGAGGACCCCGCCTCACCTTTATATAGGAGTCTTAAGAGGTTGATGTAACTTAAGCCATTCGGGCTATTTATCGTAATTACCTGAGAGATAAATTGGATTAGAAACCATATGACCTTGAATCCCTTGTTAGACATGAAGATAACCATCTGAACAACATTGTCAAGTACACTTGACACTTCTATCAAATTGAGGTATCCTAGAAAGACAAGTGTTCAACCCTTGCCACCCATGACTCTTGGCCCGTATACTTAGGGAGTTGGGCCCTTCCAAGGGAGAAACATGACCCCAACAACTATATCTTTAAGTTGGCAAAGCTAAAGTATCCGTTCATTGAAGGTATTTTAAAATACCTCCACAGATAATGTAAGCACGCTCTACTTTTAATAATAAAGATCCTTCCACTACTCCTGAGCAGTGCCTGAATTAGCAGCAAACTAGTGCTAATAGTCGAGGCTGTTTGAAAATCCACAGGAGCAGGTGGATAAAGGGCATCAGTAGGGCCAGAGTTGGCGTATCTCGAATGCAGATGGTCGAACCCTACTCAATAAAGCTTACAAATGCCAATCAAATCATTAATAAAGCTAACGGGGGTGATCCGACTTGTAAGGGAAGTTGTACCTCCCGTAGTTAGTGTCAGTGCTAAGAGAATATTGGGCTTGCACACGAACCGAGCACTTGGATAATTGGGAAACTTCAAGTTGTAGATCAATACCATTTATCATGGTCTGAAATAATGTCAAATGAGAGTTCATAGATCAATTGGATTCTAAGCTCAACTTGATACTCAGGTGCTATTTGACCTAAGTGACATCCTTCTATAGAGAATCCATCACCCTACCATATGTAAATAAATCGTCCTCGCTCTTAGTTCAAGATTCAAAATCACATCTATTGCTAGGTAGAGAAATATGAAATGGGTTTACTCAATGGAAAACTTCAGAAGATCAGAGTTCCTTCATTCTGGTTGTTTTGTTTTGATTTTGAATAAATTGTCTTGCTCGGGACTAGCAAGAATCAAGCATAAGGGGGTGATGAATCTACGATTCATTACAATAAAGTGTCCAAATAAGATCTATTTGAGCATTATCATGGTGAGTTTGTGTGCTTTTCACTTCATATGTCATTAATCTAGTTCTCTGGTTGATTGTCATGATTTAAGCATAATTTCATGTGGTTAGGGTTAGACGAGTTCTTCATTCAGTTTGAGGTCAGTTTCGTGCACCCTACTTGATTTGCGAGTTTGATACCATTCATGTTTATTACTCTCATCACAGGCAACCCTGTCTCAACATAACTCTATCTTATCCAACTTTATACCACATAATTCTACAATACCTACTTGCAAAATCAAAAGAAATCTTAGGATCTTTCAACAAATCCACCCTCTTTTGGACTTTTATGCAAAATGCCCCATTACATGAATGCACATCATGGCTTAAATCCCCTTTAATCCCATGCACGTAGAGAGCTCTCCCTATCTCCACACACTCCATTCCCATTCCCATGCAAAACGTACATGCAACATTGCATGTGGTGTGAATCTCACGCTTGATATCTTGAAAGTCGAAATCACACACTCTTTGGATATTGCCCATAAATTACCCACTTTGATATAGCAACTCACGGGTGCATGACTTCTACAGTCATACCCACCGTTCCCTTCCAACTTCCATACACAGAACCCTAACACGATCTGTTCCCATCTTTGTATCGCGTAAACATCGCAAGAGCTGTAATGCCAATACACGATCATGGTTATGCAACCATCGCCCTCCAATTGAAAAAAAACAACCAATACTTACGCTACGAGTATTGTGCGCAGGAAGGAAATAAACGTGGGTTGACAGCATACGGAGAAAGTTAGATGTAACCACCCGCGAGTTGGATGAGACTACGCACAAACTACGTGCATTTGAATCTAAGGGATGTCAACAATCACGTTGGGACTGTTAGAACGAGAGATAAAAGGATAGGGAGGTTGCATCTTGGGGGGGGGCTTCGAGATTCTAGTTGCAGCACGCATATGCGATAACCCGGAGCATCAGGAGGCAATTCTTTTCCAAAAGAATGGCTATTTGTTCTCGAGTTCAGCAGCATCCAGATCTCACTCCCCGACTCACCTTTTTATTGATATTCTCTTCATTGTTTAGCATAGATATTTGCATGTGTACCTTTACTTTTTTTTGCAGTAGTAAGAACTGGTATCAAATCATCATTTATCTAATTTCTGAGCATTGTTTTCAGGTTGTTGATGCCAAGATGGAGATCTCGCCTCTGCAAGCATGGTGAAGATGTGCATGCAACATTCCTCCAGTTCTAGTTCGTGGATTCCAGATCAATAGCTTTTTGAGCTATACGTTCGAGTGCATTTCACTGATACATTAAGAGTCTCTCTCCCACAAATCCTACATACTCATGGATATAGGAGGCGAATGAATGGTCTTATGCAGCAGCTTGGGATAAAAAATATCAGTTGCTCCTTTCTCATATGGATATCATTCTTCATCCCCACATCCAGTTGCTTGTTGGAAATTAGTCTATGCATTCCATTTGATTTGAATCCCGAATACAATCACTGTACAGTTTAATTGATTACATCTCTTGGACTAATGTTCTTTTCTTTAAAAGAAAGAAAAGGTTACACATTAGATCTGCCTCCATGTGTTCGACCCGTGACTCTCCACTATACACACACACATCTCATGTGTGTTCTGTTAATTTGAGTTTCAGATATAAATAATATTATTGATATGTCCTCTCTCTTTTGTGCACAACGACTCGGTTTTTTACATCGATTTACGCACTCTGATTTTCGACGATCAACACCTTGGAAACTAAGAGGTAATTATGCTAAGATCAAATCATGTCACACATGATCAATTATATCTCCCCACAACTCTATTGGGTTTAGATGTATAAGGAGGAGTGAGATAGGAATGGTATTCATATCTCCATAAGGTATTCCTTGAATTCATCTAATAGGTACAAGCTACCTTGATTAGATCAAATTCATTTCATCGTCCTTCATACTTTGGTTCTAAACTAAATTGTGAAAGCTTTGAACATTTCAAAGGTTTCTAAGGTGAACGGAAGAAATCCCATATCACTAATAATCATCGAATGATATCAAATATCATCAATGTTTATTATGATATAGATGATTCACATGCACCAATATGTATGAGATCTTGAACACCTTGACATCTTACATCATTCTCGGATAAGGGTGTATTGGACATTTTCTTTGAATCTCTAATATGTCCAAGAAATGATGCCAGATCATTGTCAAATGATCTCCGTCCTATTGATCTTGTTAAGGTTTAATTTCAGTATTAGAAATAATAATGAACCATTCATTAATTTTCTAATTTAGTAGAGTCCTCTAAATGTCAGATTGCTATCTGAAATGTATCCATCATAACTCTTTATGATAGGTCTATTCCAGAATTCATGTTTATATCCAACATATAGAAATAAACAATGAGTGCTAATATCCAGGTCATAGAGACACTCTCTAAGATTAAGGGCTCTCCCACTGAAAAAATGAAGTCCATTATTCAATAGAGGTTGTTGCAACAATTGCAACAACATCATGTAAATGATTATTATACCTTAAGATCAAGTCTTCTAGTCTTCTAAAATATATGCAACCATTTGCAAGTATTATTATAAGATTGATATACAATTATCAGAATTTTAATCTTATCAAATAAGAAAGTCAATTTCAATGACTATTTGTAGATGTAAATTATTCCGATGCACTATCTGGGTCCTTCTCTAAGGATCCAAGATAGACTTGATAATCATACTATCAGTACATCAGCTTATTGTAGGTTTGACATTTATCCAACTCTTTGGATGCCATATGTGTGGAAAACATAGAAGTACAACCAACTCTTTGACTTTCCTTCTAACTTGGGTCTGAACCATGCTTCCACTACGCTCCTGTGATCTACAAACAACCACTGCTTAAGACAAAGGTTCTCTTATGTTGAATTAAAAAAAATCAATATAATAGTATTTTAACATTTATACATGCTTCATTCAATTCATACAATATGAATATTATGAAGCTTCATGAATGACTAGAGTATAGATAGTAGAATGATGAAACTTATCATATCTACATACATCTTAACTCTTAAAGACTTAGGTTCAGGTAGGTACTCAAACATTTGATACATCATCTCTTATAGAGCTACCATTCTGCATAATGCAGTGAACCATGTCATAATGATTAAATGTCGAGAGCACATATATATGCCTGGACATCTTCTTAGATTTTATAAGGATTCCTTGACAATTATGATCATCATTGACATGTCACTTCCAAAGTACATTTAATGAGAGATCATGACTATAGAGACATACAAACCCTAGGGGTGTAGACCTATTGTCTATTTAATTGTCATTCTTCATTATTATGAGAAAACTTGCACATTGCAACCACATACATTATGTGTCCAACTGCGAGTATAATATCTTGATCATGGATCCAATCCATGATATTTTATTTGTTATTATTGAGTATAATACTGAGTGGGTTTAATGAAGGATTATCTGAAATAAGAAATTTGCATAAATATATGTATAAATAGATATATATATTTTACTTTGAATTAAAAATTTTTTATATCAAAGTTGTCTTGCCTTGTCAACACTGAAAGTTCATTCCCTTAATAATTTTCAATGTAAGAGATGTACTTACCATTATATCTCAACAAGATCTGGGATCTCCTTTCTAACTTTGTTGCATCCCAATAATATGAGAAAATACAACTCAGATAAAAAGAAGCGGGAAATCATTCCGCCTTGCAAGTCCAACTTACATTCCCAATTCGATCTTTAACACACGGATCCACCACCCTTAAGGTGATGTTGACCCGTCGTTAATTGAACCAACCGTCAACAAGATTAGAACTCGTTATGGGCAATCTAATATCGCTCCAATAATATGAGGAACTGATATTTTGGTCACTACGCATACGGCCTTAATCTTTCGAGAAGAAAAGAGCCTGATCCAAATGCGCCTGTATGCAGATCTGTCACTTTGGACAGGCATCTCCTACATCCAATCCCTGACGACAGAACCCTTCGTCTTGACGGGAGACCATGGATGTCACTTATGTGATCCTCCACCTCTTATTCAAATTCTAATTAATCATTATTAATCATATTCATTATGATCAATTCTTCCAAGGGAAATAACAACTCTATTCATAATAAAGTATTTTAATTTTAATTGGATTCCAATTAATCTAACCATATTAAATTAATGATCCAGTTAATATCCAACAAACATTTTTAATTGTTACTTGAAATATGATATTATCTCAAATATGTATTATTTCGAATTTTAATAAGTATAAAAATATATCATGATATCTCAAGCGTTATCCGTTCCCTACACATTGTCATGGCCAGTACCGAAGGGAGTGGGACAGACTGCATACGGTGCAACCTGCTACCCCAACGCTCCCCTACTAGACACCATATCCGCCTCGAGAAAAAATAATGCCAATTTAATCACTTTGTACTTGATATGATAATAGGTTTTCAACCGAAGTTATACCATATAGTAATAATCAAAACCACTTTTATTAACATTATAAGAAGATTTGCTAAACAAATCCCAAACCTATTCAAGCAACATGTTTGTTGGAAAGTGTAGAATGTAACTAATTTGTGATCTAGATCATATCTAATCAATTATTGGTTAAGGCAATGTCATTCAATGAAATAATTCTCAACTTTAAATATTTCACAAATATTTATCAATAATTATCTCAAGAAAATAACCATTAATTTCTATAAAAAATAAATGACAATTACATGGTTCATGATCAAGTATGCAATTTCCAACAGTTACCGTCACTTACTAAATTAGCATATCTCATTCATTTTAAATCCAAATTAAGAAAAGTAAGTTTCCAAAGTTTGCTAATTTGATTATTAACAGAACCCAAGTGATAATCACGCATTTCTAGCATGTCAAAATAGTAACTAACTCTTTAATTACATCATGATTCTCCATCCCCGAAACAGTGGATATATGTTCATTAAAATGATCATATCTTGAGTTATCAGATTTCAAATCACACAAAATCAAATCCCACGATTTCTTCAATTAATAAGGAATATTATATAATTGAAAATTTCGTGTTTAAATGTTCTAAAAGGGGCCGAAATTTATCACAAAACAGGGCTGTAAAAATTGAAATGCGATAAAACTTTCACGAACCCTAAAGAGCCCAAATCTTCTTAGATTAATGGATCGAATCCAAAAGCTCCAACTTGGTTCTGATACACACTTGAAGGATGTAAGGAGATCCTCAAGTGCATCACAGAAGTGTAATGATCGCATCACATGCAATCGGGAGCGACTAGTCACACTAGTTGCTTGAGGCAACAGATTTTAAAAGTTAATGTGATGAAACCACATGATCCAAGAACCTTTAACAAATATAAATCACAATATGCTCTCTTTATTATATTATAAATCACATTTATAATATACCTGAATAATATGGATAATGCTATCCACATTATGCATATCTATGATAATTAAATCACATTTAATCATCTTGGATCTCTATTCTCATATGCGCAAACAATACGAATCACATTCATATTATTCACATCTTTGATAATTAAATCATATTTAATTATCTCAAATAACTCTCCTTTTAATATGAATCAAATTCATATTAATCATGATAATTAAATCATATTTAATTATCAATATCACAATGCTCGGATAAATATATCAATAATAAAATTATCCATGAACACTTTCAAGGATAATGCGCTTTCTCCGCGGATACTTGGAGATAAGGACATGACGATTGTATTGTTCTATGTATAGTGACTTGGATATTGAGATCACATCTCAAATCTAGATCTTGCAGACCTCCCATAGATGCTTGATTAAATTAAGATCGCAAATCTAATCTTCTCAGTACATCTGAATCACATTCAGATCAATGTCCAACATTTGGACTAAGATTAGATTACTTCTCTATGAGAGGAGTCACTAAAATCTAGACCTGTTTCATCAGTCCCTCTGAATGGAAGCATCATGGTTATACAATCATTTATGATCACATCGCCCTCAGGTATTCCCAATACCTATACATCCTGCATACTGCAAGACCCAGAACAAATCCGAAGTTTTAGATCTCTTTTAGACTGACTCCTTCTGGATTTTATCATTAAGGTTGTCTTTCAATCATTGGAAGTTGGTATCGATCATATACTTTCCAAAAACATATATCATACCTAGGTGTTGATCATATACTTTCCAAAAGCATATATCAAACCTTACAAATTCAGTCAAGTTTCCAAAGAGAAATGACCACATGTGGAATTTGATTCTTCCCAATATCTCATGAGTGAGCTCATATCTTCCGGTTCATCAATGAACCTGTATGATCCCTTTGAGAGATCGTATTACTCATATGCCTTTGCATGAACATTAGCGTGCCGGTGTATAGGCCTTGGTTACAGTGATCAAGGTTGATTATTAAACTTGCATTCATTAAATTGAAGTATGGAGCTCAGTCAGACCTTTGGATTATTAGTGTGTCGGAACCTTATTTGGACTTAAGCTTAAAACTCAACAACCTCTAAGTTCCACCAATCTATGGTCGACTCCTCAACAATCCAAATCAGAACAAGTCTACATACACAAACTCTAATGACCATGAATCTTTCCTTGTATTATGTAAGTGATATGTAGCTCCCTACCTCAGAAATGGAAAAGTGACAACCCCCCTCAATAAGGTAACTCTAATGCCCTAGTCTGGCAGCTCTTTCCTCGAGGAGCGGGGTATTCCCTTCTAAGTTCAAGTTCAACCGGGTCAAGAAGAGGAGGAAGAAGAGAATGGACCATGACCAGTGTAGCCATGTATCCTTGGGAGCTCAACCGGTGTAGCTAAGTCTCCCGCTGCAAGCTTCATGAGAATGGGTAACATAAGCTTTGCTTTATTTGATTATATACACTTTGGTTTGTATTTTATTTTCAATCAGACCCACCATTTTTTTTGGAGTTTTTCTTTCTTTGCACATTTTTTTTCGATATGCATATGTACAACATATCTATATGGTGTAGCATATATACATAAGGAGTTTTTCCTCTTGAGCTAGTAGACTATCCCTCTTTTGAAGCTTTATTGCAACCCACAACTCCTGTCTTTAGACCTCAACACCACCAGACCAAGTTGAGACGCACTTCCTTCACTAAAAGAAGAAGAGAGGCTCCGCCTAGAAGTACTACCCACATATGCTACCCCAAGCCAAAGGAAACTTCCTCCTTACCACCTCATCCGTGGAGAGCTATGTGTAAGGTGCTGGTGCAAGTAAAGCCATTGTCTATGAGAGTCATGAGTGCATTGTCAAGTGCTCTACTTAGGCTCATCAAGATGACATATGATCGCAGCCTAGTGGACTCAAAGATTAAGTCCCAAATGGACCTGAAAAGTTTTAACCCTAAGCCCTATAAGATTCCTCTTAGAATTAGGTGGATTAAGGTCTTAACCAAGCTCTATTTTCCAATTTAATTACAGACCAGTTTAGATGCCAACTATGATTCAGAAAAACTTTACAAATATATACAAAAGTCTTTGTATGCATGTTTTTTGAAGATGTGCAAAATTTTTGAATGAACGAATGCATGAATGCAGAAGTTTTGCAAAATATTTACACACATTTACACAAGAGTTTTTGCAAACTTTGTTATTCAAATATTTTACAAAAATTGTGTACTATATACAGATTTTGATATCAAAATATTTACAAACTCTTTACACAAAACATTTTTACAAACGTTTGTACACAAATAATTTTTATAGATATCTATGTATGTGCAAGAAAGAATTTTTATGTACAAAGAAAATTTTTAAATTTTTATGGTTTTAAGATAAAATAATTTTAGCCATTTTATTTATTAACACACTCACACAAAGTATTTATTTATTAACACACTCACACAAAGTACGAGTTATGGCTAAAGTATATATGAAATATACACGACACCCCCTATACTTAGCACAAACAATGTCCTCAGAGTGGATCGAGAGCGATGAAAAAGACATAACTCGTTCTTAGTATTGGGAAGTAAAAAGGAATGGTATGCTACAACGACGAATCAAAGAATAGAATGAAGAGAGCTCGGTGTTTCCCCCTATACTTAGGATCTAGTAATCCTAAGTATAGCAGGTTGTACATGAAGGGAAATCCGAGTGAAAGAATGTAAAGGGTTTTCCTCCCCTATACTTAGAGTGAAAGGTCCCTAAGTATAAGCAGCAAAGCATAGGTAAAAGGAATCAAAAGAATACTCATGAATCCAATACCCCCTATACTTAGGGTAAAGTACACCCTAAGTATAACATAATCATAGGATGCAGATGGGGTGTGGGACTAAAGAATGGAATGATATGGACATCTGGATCTATACATGGTAGAGGACAGTGATAATCAGGCATGAGATGCACTGGATGTGAATCAAAGACCACATCTCATGCAAAATGAATAGGGGCGACGTCAATGACCAGGGGCTCATGATCTAGATATGGTTTGAGCCACTGCCCGTTAACACGAAAGGTAGACTCAGATGACATCTCAGATATGTCAATACTCCCATTGTCATGTACCTTTCGGACCAAGTATGGTCCTTTTCACTTGCTCTGCAACTTCCCTGAAAATAATCTGAGCCTGACATTAAACAACCATACTCTCTGATCTAGCTCAAACTGCTTGTGGCTGATATGAGAATCATGCCACTCCTTCACTCTCTCCTTGTAATGTAGGTTGCTCGAAAAGGCTTCATCTCTAAGATCCTCTAGGGAAGCCAATTCTGCCCTCCTCTGGTCTCCTATACTCACTGGATCCAAAAGTATGTCTATGACAACCCAAGTGACTTATGTCTAATCTCAACAGGTAAATGGCAAGGCTTGCCATAAACGAGGTGAAAGGGAAATGTACCCAAAGGAGTCTTGAAGGACGTCCGGTATGCCCACAAGATCGAGTCCAAAAGCTGTGACCAATCCTTTCGGTCAGGGTGGACAACCTTTTGCAATATAGTCTTGATCTCCCTATTTGACACTTTGGCAAGACCATTGGTCTGAGGGTGATATGGAGTGGCTACTCGATGATCTATGCTGAACTCGCTAGCAAGGGCCTTTACCTTGTCGTTGATGAAATGAGACCCCCCGTCAGATATCAACATTCGAGGTACCCCGAACCGTGAAATGATATTCTTCCTCAAAAATCTGCATACAGTCCTAGCATCTGCGGTCCGGGCAAGGATGGCCTCAACCCAACGACTCACATAATCAACGACCAACAGAATGTACTCGAATCCATGTCTCTTAGGTAATTGACCCATGAAATCAATGTCCCATGCATCAAAAACCTAACAGAAGTGAATGGGTTGCATCAGCATCATGTCACGCTGTCCACAAGTGCCCATCCTCTGACAGTCAGTACATGTCTTCACGAATTATGGTAAAGGATGGGATCCTCCCAATGGTAAGACTTGGCCTTTGCTAGGAAGGTCTCAAGTCTTTGCCTGGGCCAACCATGTGGAACTTTCTTGGCAACAAGATAGTTCACAATGTTGGCGACCACGGGACAGAGGTGATGAAACTCGATTTCATCATCTTTATTTTCCATTATTAACCCCCTTGCTTAAATCTTTGTCAATAAAACCCAAATAAAGTCCTGTAATTAACAGAGTCTCAAATAAATTAAAAACCACAAAAAAATGGCAAAACAAAAATCTGTGGTATTTTTAACCTTAAAAATACCCTCCAAAATATTTCGGGTCTTTGTTTGATCTCATCTCCAGTTTTAATCAACGTGAAACTTGTAGATCTCATTAAGATCTATAACTTTCATGTTTTGAGTTTTCTCAAATTCGGCCATTAGTCCCTTCAAAGGTCAACTGGAAGCTTGGAATAATCTGATTGGGCCACGTGGCCCGTTCTGGACGAGCCACGTGGCCCGATCCCTTTGTTTTATCCGCCCGCATTTTTGGACCGTTGGATCTTCATCTCGATCCAACGGTCGCTCTTTCTCCACGTACACCTTCTACCACAGCCATCAGATCAGCCTTCATCTCTAATCCACGCTGCACGTTCCCGCCTCGCTCTACGTGCGCCAAGTGTCACCTTCTCCGCAGTTAGATCAGTGTCTGAAGCTGTAATCCCCACCTCACATTTCCGTTGTGCCCCGACCTTTCGATCAGAGCCTCCTTCGCATCACGAACGTCCACCTGCGCCTTAATCTCATTAGGACACATGGCACGATCCTGACGCTTCGATTATGCTGCCCCCGATCTCATCGTATCCGCTCTTTCGCACCCAATTGTTGTTGGAAATGCGAGCCCACGACGAGCCATTATGCAATAAATGTTATTGCAATTCACTCCTTAATCTGAAATGAAGAATACATAATTTGCATAATAGGTCCCTTAGTACAATTAGGGTTATGTACCATGGCCATCTTGATGATCATAAAGCTGTTGATTCAACTATTGAATCATAGAGGCTGGTGCTTGGATAAATATCTAAAGAGTTAGATTGAGGACTCATCAAGCACCGTCAAATGATTGTTAGGAGATGATCTCCAACCTGAGTAGGAGATGGCAATCCTTATCTCTGAAGGCTGATATCTGACCGACCTCTTGATGCAGGTCCTCTGCATAGGAATAGAGATTCGAAGGTGTCAGATTAGTTAGGTCAAAGAGTTGACTTAACGAGATCGAGATAACCGAAGTCCTATATCGTATGCTGTCATGATATAGGCACACATCCTCTGACCAGAGACAGATGTGTTACTATATGTCTGAGTATGTACATTTGGCAGACCAATAGGTTGATGACCTAATCAAGGTCTATACACCGGCGCGCTGGTGTGCATATAAGGGCATATGAGTAATACGATCTCTCAAAGGGATCATACAAGTTCAGTTACTGAACCGGAAGACATGAGCTCACTCATGAGATATTGGGAAGAATCAAATTCCGTGCGCACGGTCGTCTCGCTTTGGAAGCTTGACTGAATTTGTAGGTTTGATATATACTTTTGGAAAGTATATGATCAAGACCTAGGTATGATATATGCTTTTGGAAAGGATATGATCGATACCGACTCCCAATGATCGAATGAGAAACTTACTGATAAAACCATGAAGTAGGCAGTATAAAGTTGATCGAATACTTCGGGTTTAGTCTGAGTCTTCCAGTATGCAGGATGTACAGGTATTGGGAATACCTGAGGGTGATGTGATCATAAACGATTGTACAACCATGACGCTTCCATTCCTAGGGAGTGATGAAACGGGTCTGGATTTTAGTGACTCCTCTCAGTAGAGAAGTGATCTGATCTTGGTCCAAGTGTTGGACATTGATCTGAATGTGATTCAGATACAATGAGAAGATTAGATTTACGGTCTTGATTTAATCAAGCATCTATGGGAGGCTCGCGATCTGGATTTGAGATACGATCTCAATATCCATGTCACTATACGTGGAACAATACAATCGCCCTGTCCTTATCTCCAAGTATTCGCGGAGAAAGCGCATTATCCTTGAAAGAGTTCATGGATAATTCTATTGTTGATTTATGTATCCGAGCATTGAGAAAATGGATAATTAAATGTGATTTAATTATCATGAGTAATATGAATTTGATTCATATTATAAAGAGAGTTATCTGAGATAATTAAATGTGATTTGATTATCAAAGATGTGAATGATGTGAATGTGATTCATATTATTTGAGAACAAGAGAATAAAGATTCAAGATGATTAAATGTGATTTAATTATCATGGATATGAATAATGTGGATAGCAATATCCATATTAGTCATATATATTATAAACGTGATTTATAATATATAAGAGAGAGCTATTTGTAATTTACATTTGTTAATTAAATGTTAATGTGAATTGGATTCACATTGGACATCAAATTGAAAATGTAATTTACATTTTGTTTTGGGTTGTGAATGTGATTCACAATTTTTCAATGGCATGATTGCAATGTTCACAAAATAAATTGGATTTATTTTTTGTGAAATAATTTGCAACAAAAGTTGTTGCAAATAATGGAGATTACATAAAAGGTGAAATAGCCACCTTCCTAATGGAGGAGGGTGGACGGCCACCACTCCCATTAGGAAAGGGAGGCCGTCCCCCCTCTCCACATGGAAGGAGGCTTTCTCTCCTTTCATTATCTCCATGTATTGATGATTTAATTTTGTAATTAAATTGTGTTGATTTATCAACATATATTTAATTTAAATTAAATTAATTGTTGTTGTGTTTTTAGCAACAAATCATGACCATTGAAAGAAACACAAATTGATGTGGACCATTGGATTTGTGTTGACACATGGATTGAGATCCATGGATCCCAAAACCCTATAAAAGGAGAGGCACCCCATTGCTCTTCTGGGCACATAAATTGAGGCAACAAATCTCTCTCTCTCTCATTCTCTCTACACGTCCTCTCTCCATCTCTCTCATGTGGCCGTCCACCATGGATGCCCTAGAGAGGTTCTCCATCGCCGCGGCATCGTCGTTATGCTGCCCGATGGTTTGCTCGTGGATCTCCGTCTCCTTCGGTGCGCCCTGCTCGTGAAGAAGACATCGGATCTCGTGTGTCGAGATCAGGAGATCCGCCGCTTGGATCATCAACATGGATTGCGAGAAGCACGCGGTTCATCCCCGCGCTCGCAAGCGTCTCCTCCGACGGATCGGACTTGAGACAGGAGGTCTCTTCATTCAGAGACTTGATCGCAACCACGCTTCAAGAGGTAAACCTAATACTTGGTTGTGGTTTAGACGAAACGATCCGAGAAGTGTTCTTGGATCATGTGGTTTCGTCGCATGAAAATTTTTTAATTTCCGCTGCATAGAACAACTAGTGCGACTAGTCGTTCTTCGTCGTATTCGATGCGACGCTCACGCTTCCGTGATGCGCTTGAGGATCTAACCATATCCTTCAAGTGGTATCAGAGCCTTAGGTCGGTGTTTTTGGATACGATCCATAAACCGAGGACGACTTGGGTTCATTAGGGTATGCGAAAGTTTTCTTGCATTTCATTTTCGCATCTCTGTTTTGATATTATTTTCGGCACTGTTTAAATTGTTTAAACACGAAAATAATATTTGGATTTTATTCCCCATTAAATAAGGAAACCGTAGGATCTGAGTTTGCGTGATTTCGATTCCGTTTGCTCTAGATATGCTCATTTTAGTGAACATGTATCCACTGTTTCGGGGACTGCGGATCATGACGTAATTAAGATGTTAATTGCGGATTTGATACGCCTTGAAATGCGTGCAAATCACTTGGGTTCTGTTGTAAATCAAGTTAGCAAACTTTAGAAATTTACTTTGCTTAATTTGGATTTAAATTGATTAAGATATGGTATTTTTAGTAAGTGAGGGTCACTGCTGAAAATACTTTCATAATCAAGAACCTAGTGATTGTCATTTAATTAATTAGTGAAATTAAATTGTTTAATTTCCTGGAATAATTATGCATAAATATTTGTGAAATATTTAATGATAATTATGTCCTTAAATGACTTTGCCCTAACCAACAAATGATTAGATGTGATCTAGATCAAGATTGGTTACATGATCTACATGATCAACATTCCAACAAACATGTTGCTTGAATAGGACTTGGGATTTGTTTAGCAAATCTCATTATAATGTTAATCAAAAATGTTTTGATTATTACTATATGGTACAATTTCGGTTGAAGAACCGATGATCATCTCAAGTACAAATTAATCAATTTGGCATTATCCTTTCCCGAGGCGGATATGGTGCCTAGTCGGAGAGCATTGGGGTTGCGGGTTGCAACGTATGTGGTCCGTCCCACTCTCGTCGGTACTGGCCATGACAGCGGGTAGGGTTGGGATAATGTCCGAGGGATTAAGATGTATTTTTCTAATTATTAAAATTCGAAATAATACGTATTTGAGATAATACCATAATTCAAGTAACTATTAAAATGTTTGTTGGATATTAATTGGATCATTAATTTAATATGATTAGATTAATTGGAATCCAATTAAAATTAAGACACTCTATTATAAATAGATGTGTTATTTCCTTTGGAAGAATTAATCATAATGAATATGATTCATAATGATTAATTAGAATTTGAATATGATATGGAGGATCACATAAGTGACATCCATGGTCTCCCGTCAAGGCGAAGGGTTCCGTCGCCAGATATTGTATGTAGGAGACGCCTGTCCGAAGTGACAGCTCCTGCATACGATCCATTTGGATCGGGCTCTTCGCTTCTCGAAAGAGTAAGGACGTATGCGTAGTGACCCCAATATCGGGTCCTCATATTATTGGGGCGATATTGGATTGCGCATAGCGAGTTGTATTCCTGTTGACGGTTGGTTCAATTAATGACGGGTCAACATTGCCTTAGGGGTGGTGGGCCCGGGTGTTAAAGACCGAATTGGGAGATGCAAGTTGTACTTGCAAGGCGGAATGTGTTCCCGCTTCTTTTTATCCGAGTTGTAGGTTCTCATATTATTGGGATGCAACAAAGATAAGGAAGGAGATCCCAGATCTTGTTGAGATATAATGGTAAGTATATCTCTTACATTGAAAGTGATTAAGGGAATGAACTTTCAGTGTTGACAAGACAAGACAACTTTGATATAAAAATCCTAAATCAAAGTAATATATATATATATTTATATATTTATGCAAATTTCTTATTTCAGATAATCCTTCATTAAAACCCACTCAATGATATACTCAATAATAACTAGTAAAATATCATGGATTGGACTCATGATCCAGATATTGTACTTGCAGTTGGACACATAATGTATGTGGTTGCAATGAGCAAGTTTCCTCATAATAATGAGGAATGACAATTAAATAGATAATAAGACTACAACCCTAGGGTTTGTATGTCTCTATAGTCTTGATCTCTCATCGGATGTACTTTGGAAGTGACATGTCGATGATGATCGCAATTGTCAAATAATCCTTATAAAATTTATGAAGATATTCGGGCATACATATGTGCTCTTGACATTTAACATGAATGAGATGGTTCACTGCATCATGCAGAATGGTGGCTCTATAAGAGATGGTGTATTCAAATTGTTTGAGTACCTACCTGAACCTATGTTTTAAGAGTTTAGATGGATGTAGATGATGAGTGTCATCATTCTACTATCTATACTCTCGTCATTCATGAAGCTTCATAATATTCATATTGTATGAATTTAATGAAGCATGTATAAATGTTGAAATGCTCTTACATAAGAGATCCTTAGTCTTAAGCAATGGTTGCTTATAGATAAAGGGAGCGCAGTGGAAGCATGGGTTGGACCCGAGTAAGAAGTATGGTCAAAGAGTTGACTATACATCTATGACTTCCATATGTCATCCGAAGAGTTGGATGAATGCCAATACTGCAATAAGTTGATGTGTTGATAGTATGACTATCAAGTCTATCTAGAATCCTTAGAGAAGGACTCGGATGGAGCATCAGATTAATCTACATAAATCATTGATAAGATAAAGTCAAATAATTGTATCTCAATCTTCTGATGACATTTGCAATAGGTTGCATATGTTTTAGAAGACTGGAAAATTTGATCTCAAAGGTTTATAGTTATCCACATGGATATTGATGCAATTGTTGCAACAATCTCTGTTGGATTGATAGACTTGTTAATTTCAGTGGGAGAGTCCTTAGTCTTAGAGAATGTCTCTATGACCTAGATATAAGAATACACTCATTGTTTGTTTCTAAATGTTAGAAATAAACATGAATCTGAGATAGAACTATCATAAAGAGTTATGATGTATATATTTCAGATAGTAATCTAATAATCTAGTGGACTTCACTAAATTAGAAAATTAATGAATGGTTCATTAACATTTCTAAATACTGAAATTAAACCTTAAGATCAATAGGAGGATGAAGATCATTTGACAATGATCTAGCATCAAGCCTTGGACATTTGTCTATTGATTTGATCAATAGGCTAGTAAGAGATGAAACTTTAGAATGTCTAAAATTTCAAAGCTTACATGCTTATGAATATTGTATTCATAATAAAATGTCCAATACACCCTTCTTTGGGAATGATGTAAGATGATAAGGTATTCGGGATCTCATACATATTGATGTATGCGGATCATCTATATCATAGTAAACATTATGGATATATGATATCTATTAATGATTATGTATGATATGAAATTTCTTCTCTTCACCTGAAGAAACCTTTGAAATGTTCAAAGATTTCATAATTTTGGTCTACAACCAAAGTTTGAAGGAAGATAAAATGAATTTGATCTAATCAAGGTAGCATGTACCTGTTAGATGAATTCAAAGGATACCTTATGGAGATATGAATATCATTTCTATCTCAATCCTCCTAACTCACCTTAACTCAATAGAGTTATAGGGAGATACAATTGGATCATGTGTGACATGATCTTATCAATGATGATTTTTTTAGCATAATTATCCCTTAGTTTCCAGGTATATATGTGTAGTAGAGACTACAATATATATACTTAATAAGGTTCCATGCAAGCTGGAATCTAGCACTTGAGAGTGCTGCTTCATTAGGAAAATAAAGGATGGTATTGGATACCTACTTTATGACCTTGAGATTCTTGAAATATCTCATCTCTGAGAATGTGATTCTTGGAGGTTGAGACTCTTGAGAATCAAGATGAAAATGAAGTGTAGGAACTTATTTAATCTTGAAAAGATAATTAGGCTCCTAAAATTGGAAACTAAAAGGATAATTGAAGATGAAACACTAAAACCTCTTCAAATAAGTTTGAGGATGGATTCCATGTGTCAGAGAAATCTGACAGTGATCGAACTTCATGTGATGAAGCTTCTGAAGATCATAGCATGGATAGATGGATGTTAGCAATAAAAGTCTAATGTAGACTTCATGTACAAGTGTTGTATATGGACCCTCGAGGATCCACCTGTATGGGTAAGACCCGTAAAGGTGTAAATGGATCTTCAAGAGAAAGGGAACCTGATGAGAAGGTACATACCTTCAAAGCATAGTTCGTAGCAATGAGCTGCACATGGAAGAGAAGACATTTCTTGCAATGAGACTTGTTTTTCGGTGAACATGCTTAAAATCATCAGAATATTGCTAACCTTAGCTACACAACTTGACTATTGCATCTTCGAGATGTAAGTCCAGATTGCATTCCTCTATGAATATCTCTCTGAGGATATTCACATGAAGTAGCCCCAGGGCTTCATGGTTGAGGAAAGCAAGGTGTGCAAGATAAGGAATCCATCTAAGGACTCAAATAAGCTTCTTTGAGATGGACCATAAGATTTGATGAAATTATAAATGTTATGATTTCAAATAAAATCTTGATGAGCCATGCGAAGCTTAGTGGGAGTGCCTATGTGTTCATTGCGCTAAATATAGATGATATCCTGATCATTTAAAATGATATAAGGATAATAATAAGTGTTTTATTCTCTGGTTATTCCATATCTTGAAATATGATTTCAAAGATACCTCTTAGATCTTAGTTCTGAAGTTGTTCAGAAGCCAAGAGAAGAGGATAATTGGACTGTCACATTTGTAGTATACCTTGGACATATTCTATTCATAGAAATTCCAAGAAAGGCTTCTAACCCTTAAGATATGGTACTGACCTATCTTAAGGGATAGCACCTCAAAGAGTTGAGGAAGTAAATGCTACAACTACTTGCACTTGTGCATTAGTTACGAGAAGCTGAGTGTATGCTAGAGTGTACAAATACCAGATGTCTGTCATGCAGTGGGAGTAGTAAATTATTACTAATCCTACTGTAGAGATAAAACACTTGATTGCAGTAATAACAAAATCTTCATAGATGAGGAGATTTTTGAGATAGTAATCTCAAAGTCTTATCTTTAAAAAGTTTAAGACCATGTAGATAGTAATCTATAAAGGTCTAAACTATAGATACCTTAGGAGATAGAGATCTTCGGGAATGAAGGTATTCTAATAAGGATTATGGGGATACTGGTTATGATGTCAGGGACAATGTAACCAACTAGATTGAGTATTGGTTGCATGAGATGCAACATTCACATTAGATGCGAGCACTGTTACTGGGGATATGCAAGTGCCGTAAAAGGACTTGGCATAGTCTCACGGGAACAGAGTGACTGATCAGCTTACCTAGCTATTTTCTAAATAGCCTATGATTGTCACATGAGTGCGGGTTTAAATGATTAGCCCATTAATGGCTCTTTGGGCTAGTGGGAGATTGTTGGAAATGCGAGCCCACGGCGAGCCATTATGCAATAAATGTTATTGCAATTCACTCCTTAATCTGAAATGAAGAATACATAATTTGCATAATAGGTCCCTTAGTACAATTAGGGTTATGTACCATGGCCATCTTGATGATCATAAAGCTGTTGATTCAACTATTGAATCATAGAGGCTGGTGCTTGGATAAATATCTAAAGAGTTAGATTGAGGACTCATCAAGCACCGTCAAATGATTGTTAGGAGATGATCTCCAGCCTGAGTAGGAGATGGCAATCCTTATCTCTGAAGGCTGATATCTGATCGACCTCTTGATGCAGGTCCTCTGCATAGGAATAGAGATTCGGAGGTGTCAGATTAGTTAGGTCAAAGAGTTGACTTAACGAGATCGAGATAACCGAAGTCCTATATCGTATGCTGTCATGATATAGGCACACATCCTCTGACCAGAGACAGATGTGTTACTATATGTCTGAGTATGTACATTTGGCAGACCAATAGGTTGATGACCTAATCAAGGTCTATACACCGGCGCGCTGGTGTGCATATAAGGGCATATGAGTAATACGATCTCTCAAAGGGATCATACAAGTTCAGTTACTGAACCGGAAGACATGAGCTCACTCATGAGATATTGGGAAGAATCAAATTCCGTGCGCACGGTCGTCTCGCTTTGGAAGCTTGACTGAATTTGTAGGTTTGATATATACTTTTGGAAAGTATATGATCAAGACCTAGGTATGATATATGCTTTTGGAAAGGATATGATCGATACCGACTCCCAATGATCGAATGAGAAACTTACTGATAAAACCATGAAGTAGGCAGTATAAAGTTGATCGAATACTTCGGGTTTAGTCTGAGTCTTCCAGTATGCAGGATGTACAGGTATTGGGAATACCTGAGGGTGATGTGATCATAAACGATTGTACAACCATGACGCTTCCATTCCTAGGGAGTGATGAAACGGGTCTGGATTTTAGTGACTCCTCTCAGTAGAGAAGTGATCTGATCTTGGTCCAAGTGTTGGACATTGATCTGAATGTGATTCAGATACAATGAGAAGATTAGATTTACGGTCTTGATTTAATCAAGCATCTATGGGAGGCCCGCGATCTGGATTTGAGATACGATCTCAATATCCAAGTCACTATACGTGGAACAATACAATCGCCCTGTCCTTATCTCCAAGTATTCGCGGAGAAAGCGCATTATCCTTGAAAGAGTTCATGGATAATTCTATTGTTGATTTATGTATCCGAGCATTGAGAAAATGGATAATTAAATGTGATTTAATTATCATGAGTAATATGAATTTGATTCATATTATAAAGAGAGTTATCTGAGATAATTAAATGTGATTTGATTATCAAAGATGTGAATGATGTGAATGTGATTCATATTATTTGAGAACAAGAGAATAAAGATTCAAGATGATTAAATGTGATTTAATTATCATGGATATGAATAATGTGGATAGCAATATCCATATTAGTCATATATATTATAAACGTGATTTATAATATATAAGAGAGAGCTATTTGTAATTTACATTTGTTAATTAAATGTTAATGTGAATTGGATTCACATTGGACATCAAATTGAAAATGTAATTTACATTTTGTTTTGGGTTGTGAATGTGATTCACAATTTTTCAATGGCATGATTGCAATGTTCACAAAATAAATTGGATTTATTTTTTGTGAAATAATTTGCAACAAAAGTTGTTGCAAATAATGGAGATTACATAAAAGGTGAAATAGCCACCTTCCTAATGGAGGAGGGTGGACGGCCACCACTCCCATTAGGAAAGGGAGGCCGTCCCCCCTCTCCACATGGAAGGAGGCTTTCTCTCCTTTCATTATCTCCATGTATTGATGATTTAATTTTGTAATTAAATTGTGTTGATTTATCAACATATATTTAATTTAAATTAAATTAATTGTTGTTGTGTTTTTAGCAACAAATCATGACCATTGAAAGAAACACAAATTGATGTGGACCATTGGATTTGTGTTGACACATGGATTGAGATCCATGGATCCCAAAACCCTATAAAAGGAGAGGCACCCCATTGCTCTTCTGGGCACATAAATTGAGGCAACAAATCTCTCTCTCTCTCATTCTCTCTACACGTCCTCTCTCCATCTCTCTCATGTGGCCGTCCACCATGGATGCCCTAGAGAGGTTCTCCATCGCCGCGGCATCGTCGTTATGCTGCCCGATGGTTTGCTCGTGGATCTCCGTCTCCTTCGGTGCGCCCTGCTCGTGAAGAAGACATCGGATCTCGTGTGTCGAGATCAGGAGATCCGACGCTTGGATCATCAACATGGATTGCGAGAAGCACGCGGTTCATCCCCGCGCTCGCAAGCGTCTCCTCCGACGGATCGGACTTGAGACAGGAGGTCTCTTCGTTCAGAGACTTGATCGCAACCACGCTTCAAGAGGTAAACCTAATACTTGTTTGTGGTTTAGACGAAACGATCCGAGAAGTGTTCTTGGATCATGTGGTTTCGTCGCATGAAAAATTTTTAATTTCCGCTGCATAGAACAACTAGTGCGACTAGTCGTTCTTCGTCGTATTCGATGCGACGCTCACGCTTCCGTGATGCGCTTGAGGATCTAACCATATCCTTCAATTGTCAGCCGTTGGATCTCTAGATCCAATGACTGAGCATCATCGTCAACCTCCAGGCGCTCCTCTTCCCCACGTTCACCACATCATGCACCCAGTTCGCCCTTCCCCTTTTTCCTGCCATATCCTATGACCTCGTCCCTCGCCAACCACCTCACCACGTTCCTCCATCTTCCACGATCCTCGCGAGCCAAACTTCCAACTTCATCATCTTCCCACTCGCTCCACATCGACCTCGCAAGTCACGCCTCCCACCACAGTAACCACCACCTAAAACCTTCAAATACTCCACCTCATCCTCCGTATCCCGTTGTCCACCTTTACGCGGGAGGGGGCCCAGCCCTCCTCCGCCTCCCTGTGATAGGGGGAGGCGGAAGGATTGAGCGATAAGGACCCGTGCTCCCCGGTGAGACCCACCGCCGATCAGGCAGTGCCGCGGCGCTCCAAGCCCGCTCGAGCTGCTCCGAATCGCTGCCGGAGTCCAGTGAAGACCCGGGGCTCAAATCGAGCCCCAGCCCAAGCCTCCATCTACTATATCTGACCAGGTAAGTCCCTTCTACCTCCATTGCATTTTTTTAATTTCTCATATTTAATTAGGATGCTATTCCCATCTTCGATCTCCATTGACACCCCTTTGAGATTCGCCACCGTCCCACCTTTCACGCGATACCTTCCGATCATCCTCTCCCTCTTCCACACCTCTCCACCGTCGACCCATCTCCTCCACCACCCACGGCGGAGGAGCTCCGAGCTCCCGTGTTCTCCGCCTCGCACGAGCTATCATTCCACTTACGCACACACTCCACGTGCTTCGGCTATCGATCTAACGCTGCAGGTCTTCGAAGTATTCATTGAACTTGGAACTTCGCTGGAGATCTTTCGTGCAGCTCCGCCTCCATCCTTCGAGCGTGATCAAACATTTCCAAGATGCTCGGAAGGTTCCTCTGAGCTCCAGCTACATCGCCCAACATCCACAGAGCTCGGGGAACCTTCATCGAACAAATTAGAAGGAGGCGGAGCTCGGGCGTCTTTGCCGGAGTTCGGTTTCCGCCGCCAGCCGCTGATGAAGATGGAGGTGCAGATACCGTTGGATGGTCTTCTCTCAGCGACCATCCAACGACCCAGATGAGGCCACGCCATCGACTTGAGATACCGTTGGATCTTTGAAGATCCAATGGTGTACGAGCAGCCACGTATACGACTACAGGAGCCACTCGATCTTTGTGATCGGAGGGTCCACACATAGCTACGTGGCGACACTAGAGCCTCCCCGAGCCTTCGTCCGCGACCCTCCAGGGTTGGAGCTTCCGAGCCTACGCCGAACCTCCTGGAGCTTCGACCAGCACCGAGCCTACACGAGCCAGAGTCCGAAGCAACACCGAGCCTCGCCCGAGCCGTAGAGACATCCGAGCCTAGGAGAGCGCGTGCACGGCACGTGCCTCCTGCGTAATTTGCAAGGAGGCCCAACCATCTTCTCCATTTGCAATCAGGTCCTGAGTCACGTGCATCATCACACGCGCCTGGGGTATTTTGTATTTTAACCCTTGCAGTTTTCAATAATTGCAAATATGCCCCCGCATGTGTGGGTTATTTACAAGGAAGGCCTCGTACTTTATTTTTATTACTTTCTAGTCCCTCCCAAGGACCTGTTTGTAGTTATTATTTCATGTTTCCTTCAGTTATGCCCTTGTCTTTCTTCATGCATATCTTGAGCATACTATTTCCAATTGAGTTGATTTCAGTTTCATTTCGAAGCTTGTTTGATGACCTTTCTAATGGCATATTCAACTTTTATTTTGGACACAAAAATCTTGATGTATTCTTTTGTTAACCATGTGTCTTATAATGCTTAAACCGATGCCTTGTTTAATTGGTCCTTCAAATCTGTCTTCTTAACTAAACCTGAAATTGAAGCATGTTAACTTTGCTCACCATTCTGACCTAGGGCATATTATTCGCTTTGCATTTTCATTTACTTGCATGATTAAAATAAAAAAATGCATGTTTTATTTGTAATGCATTGTTGTGTCATCATCCTGCATGCATACTTTGACCTATATGTGCTTCAACTCAACACTTAGTTAAATTGATGTAAATCTGGACAATTAGAGAAAGCCTCGTGTCCCTGAGTTCGACCTTGGTATCTTGCCAAGTAAAAAAAATAAATATACGACCATCTCATTTTGATTGATATATTTAAATAAGATGGTCTTTGATGAGCCCGAATTGGCCCGACTGCGATGACGATTCCAAGTGTTAAAACAACATTATTAAAGGGCCGATTTGGAGTTTCGTCAAATGGCGCCATTGCCGGGGATACAGCTCATTTCTTATATTTTTTTGGATTTTTGTTTATTTAATTAAGTGTTCATTTTATAGGTCAAATTGTTCACATATTTTGCATTATAAAAGTTTTCTTTTTTATTTGATCTCTAATCCTTGTTTCTGTGGCAGGGCCCTTGATCAATCAAGGAAGCGAGGAGCTGGTGTCTCCCGCTACAAGGAACCACAGGAGAATGCTTAGAGCACATAGAAAAGAAAGCAAAAAATGTGTCGCATTTTTTCCATTCCATACTTGTAATAATTCGTCTTTTACAGCGGTCTTCGATTGAAGGCTCGTGATTGTAAATGAATGATTATATATGGTTGTGTAGGGATCGTCCCCACTTGAGTGTCGACCTAGGATCAGGCACGCGGCTCCTTGAGCATATTTTCATTTTCCATCTTTTACGTGCTTGCTCATAGGTAGGACACACTAAAATATAGACGCACATAATCTTGCCTCACTTAGCCAAAATTAATGGATATCATTTCCCGCTAATAGAAGCATGATTAGGTGCATCTTTTATCGACTTGCATACATATTGATTTCGCTTTTCAAAACGGCCCAAGTTTTTTCACGGAATTTTTCGATAAGTCACTGCATGATTTCTCGCTTAGCCTAGATCGCGGTTTTTGTCGAATGCATGGTTTTTTTCGGTTTCCCCTCCTAGCTTGATCACCTAGGTTAATGGAAAATGGGAATGAACGGTAGACGATGATTTCTTGATTTATGTGCTAACCTTAATTCAGTGACAACATTAAATAAAAATTGGGACTGTTAATTGCAAGTCAACATAAAATGGAGTAAAACTTTGGTTTTGGGAGAGCAACACCTTCGCGTACGCATTGATTTTCATTTCACAATTTTTCTCCGTGTAAATATCAAATGTTTTATCACCAATAAAACCTACAAGATAATCAACCAACCTCGGTTGGTTTAATGTGTGAGTTGGTGAATTTGAGGGTCTTGCTTGCTTGATTGAGCCATGCTTGTGTCGATACACTCCCCAGAGCCTTAGTCACTCCATCCATCTCCGTAGATTCATCCGCTCACTTGTAAATCCATTCCTCTTCTTCGTTCACCTTGGGTCCCTCCCAACATCAAATTCCATCTTTATACTTAGGCTAATCTCAGCCTAAGTATAGGGGGGACATGAGTCCCTGTGATTTCTCTACTCATCTTTCATTGCCTTTATACTTAGGTTATTTCTAACCTAAGTATAGGGGGAGCCCCTCTTAGCTCCCGTATATTTCTCTATACTTAAATGAACCTATGGACTTGTATCATCTAGTGCTATGAGGACATAGCAAAGTTTAAGGATAGGGGGTTATACCGTATATGCAGTATACTTACTAGCTATAATCTGAAAAATTTGAAAAATTTTAAACTTTTTGGCTAAAGTAAAATCTTTTGAACCAAGAGGATGCAAGTGTTTATACGGCTTTTCTATACTATGTTACACTATTTTGATAAAAATAATTTTTCAAAATTGATTTGAAAATAATTTTAAAAATGATATTTTCTTGTTTTGAAAAATCTTTTGAAAAATGTTTTGAAAACTTTTTATTTGTGTGACATGGTTTTGAAAATTTTCTATCTCTTTTCAAGGAAAGTTGAGTCTAACATGTGTTTTAACTTTAAATTAAAAAACCCATAAAAATGAGAAAAATAAAAAAACCCTTTAGGAGTCATTAGTGACTACTAAGCCTAATTAAATAGCCGTGTTCAGTGAGGGTTCGCTCTTAGCAGATTGGATGGTTTAGAGGACATCGCGTAAGGCCTCGTCCTCAAGCAACGGGCTCTGGCCTGTACTTACATCCATACTGGCTGAATGCAGATGCATTTATTTAATTGAGATTAGGTAGTCCTAATATCTCTTGAAGTAAAAAAAATCTTGTTTTGAATGAAGGAGTTGGATTAGTCCTCTACTTTTACACTTCCACCCAAGATCTGAAATGTTCAAGGAGACTTAGTTTATGAGGTCTTTGAGATTTTAGGTTAACCAGCCTTAGCCATCAGGGTCATAGACTTAATCATCCACATTCCCCTAGGTTTCTAGATTTGCATGCTATATTCCATGCATAGTCTCAGACACAAAGAATATGATCAGCACATCACATGCACGACTGTGGGTTTTGATGAGATGAGTTGATTTTTCACCTGAGGGATTGGGATGAGGGATTCAAGTCTGGATTTGATCTAATGATGCTCGAGGATAGGATAAAATCTTTGAAGGCTTCATGAAACCTGAGTGTCAGCAATATTAGCCAGTATGAGAACTTGGTTCTTATATTAATCTCTTGATATTGACCTAAGTGCCAGGGTGTGAATAAATAAAAAATGTTGATCACTGTGCGCCAACTCTTGGTAAAAGCAGTGGAGCTAGCCACAAATTATTTATCATGCAAATAAATGCAATTGGGTGCAATGAAATTAAGTAATAGGCCCTAGAACAAAATGAATATGATGAGCAATTAAACAAGAGTCAATTTCAGGTTCAATTAAGAAGACAGATCTGATGAACAATTTAAACAAGGCATAAGTTGAAGCTCTAAGAGACACACGGCGAATAAAATAATAAATCAAAATCAATGTATTCAAAAATGAGAAATGATCATGCCATTAGAAAATTCATCAAATAAGCTTCTAAATGAAACTGAAATCAACTTAATCGGAGTTACGGTGCTCAAGATATGCAAGAACAAAGACAAGGGCATAAATGAAAGAAAACATGAAAAGATAACTACAAACAGGTCCTGAGTCACGTGGTATCACTCGCGCTTGGGGTATTTTGCATTTTAACCCTTGCAGTTTTCAATAACTGCAAATATGCCCCCGCGCGTGTGGGTTATTTACAAGGAAGGCCTCACACTTTATTTTTATTACTTTCTAGTCCCTCTTAGGGACCTGTTTGTAGTTATCATTTTATGTTTCCTTTCAGTTATGCCCTTGTCTTTCTTCATGCATATCTTGAGCATACTATTTCCAATTGAGTTGATTTCAGTTTCATTTCGAAGCTTGTTTGATGGTCTTTCTAATGGCACATTCAATTTTTATTTTGGACACAAAAATCTTGATGTATTCTTTTGTTAGCCATGTGTCTTATAATGCTTAAACCGTGCCTTGTTTAATTGGTCCTTCAAAAATGTCTTCTTAATTAAACCTGAAATTGACGCATGTTAACTTTGCTCACCATTCTGACCTAGGGCATATTATTCTCTTTGCATTTGCATTTACTTGCATGATTAAAATAAAAAAATGCATGTTTTATTTGTAATGCATTGTTGTGTCATCATCCTACATGCATACTTTGACCTATATGTGCTTCAACTCAACACTTAGTTAAATAGATGTAAATCTGGATAATTAGAGAAAGGCTTGTGTCCTTGAGTTCGACCTTGGTATCTTGCCAAGTAAAAAAATGAATATACGACCATCTCATTTTGATTGATATATTTAAATAAGATGGTCTTTGATGAGCCTGAATTGGCTCGACTGCGATGATGATTCCAATTGTTAAAACAACACTATTAAAGGGCCGATTTGGAGTTTCGTCAAGAGGCGATATCAAGGTTCACCTCATCTGGGAAGGTATCTGTAATAGGATCAATCTACTCAGAATCCTCAAGATGTTCTAATCGGGAGAGATGATCCGACACCACATTCTTGACTCCATGCTTATCCTTAATCTCAATATCGAACTCCTGGAGTAGAAGGATCCATCTAGTCAGTTTCGCTTTGGCATCCTTCTTTGCCATGAGGTACCTGATGGTGGTATGGTCCGTAAAGATAGTCACTTTAGATCCAATGATATACGATCTAAACTTATCTAGGGCAAAGACTACGGCTAGCATCTCCTTCTCAGTGACGGTGTAGTTCTGTTGCGTGGCATCCAATGTACGGCTAGCTTAGTGAATGGCAAATGGCACTCCATCCCTCCTCTATCCCATCACGGCCCCTACGACAAAAACGGAGGCATCTATCATGATCTCGAATGGGAGAGACCAATCAGGCAGCTAGAGGATAGGAGCCTCAACAGCTAGACTCTTGAGAGTCTCAAATGACACCAGACACTTATCATCTACAATGAACTTGGTGTCTTTGGTCAGCAAATCAGTCAATGGTCGGGCAATCCTGCTGAAATCATGAATGAATCGTCAGTAGAAACCGAACTGCCCCAGAAAAGACCATAACTATCATAAATTGGATGGTGGATTGAGTTTCTTGATGATATCCATCTTGGTCGGATCAACCTCCATGCCCCTGTTGGAGATGATATGACCAAGCACCGTCCCTTGAGTCACCATGAAGTGATTCTTCTCCCAAGATAACACAAGATGGACCTTGATGCATCGTTGAAGGACACAGTCTAGGCACTCAAGACAAGCATCAAACCCATCACCATAGACCGAAAAATTGTCCATGAAGACCTATAAGCAATCACCCACCATGTCCAAAAAGATGGATAACATGCACCTTTGGAATGCCACCAGGGCGTTACATATACCAAAGGGAATCTGTCTGAAAGAATATGTCCCAAAGGGATAGGTGAATGTGGTCTTGTCCTGATCTTCTGGCGCAATGGCCACCTGATTGTATCCGGAGTACCGTCAAGAAAGCAGTAGTGACTCTTCCCAGCTAGCCTCTCTATAATCTGATCAATAAAAGGCAGCGGGAAATGATCCTTCTTAGTGGCCTGATTCAATCGTCTATAGTCCACACAGACCCTCCAAAAAGTGGGTACCCAAGTAGCGATCTCCTCTCCAAACTCACTCACAACTGTAGTGATGCATGTCTTCTTGGGCACCACATGCAATGGACTAACCCACTTGGAGTTGGAGATGGGGTAGATAAAATCAAGACTCCACCATTTCGAGATTTTCTTCATGACAACCTCTCGAAGGTTTGGGTTCAGCCGCTGCTGGAACTCACGCGGCAGCTTAGCGTCCTCTTCAAGATAGATATGGTGGGAGCATAGGGCCAGACTTATCCCCTGGAGATCAGTTACACTCCATCCTATCGCCATGCAGTTCTTTTCAAAAACCTCCATCAAACGAGATTCTTACTCTCCAATCAAATATGCTGAATGAAAATCTAGTAAAAACTGCTTTCCTGGTGTCTCTGTAATCCGAATGGGATCAATCTCTACCCTAGCTGCTGGCTCTGTAGGAATCAGACATGGAATCAACTCATCAAACTCTGCCCAATCAATATCTGACTCCGAGGGATCTAAATCTAAACCGAAGGAAGTATCTACTACCTCGCCCTCCTGAACGCGATCTACTGCCTGAAGTGTGTCTTCTGCCAAGAATGCGCTCCCCAAGCTCTCCTCTACTGGAATCTGTGCATCAGTGGGATCTGAAGGAGAGAGGATGGCTCGTGAAATTGGGTTTGACCAAGCAGCTTCATCATCTGTGATCACAAAATCACACTCCTGGTGGACATCTCGCTCTGCCTCTACTATCTGCTATGAATATGTAAGCAGCTCTGAGCAAGTTGAATCTCACGCTCTAGTCTCATCGATCATCTCTATTTGTATACTCTCGCACACGACGTGAAAGTACACCTTCCCGTTATCATGATCGGACACTGCCTTGGCTGTGGCCAATAACGGACGTCCTAAAATGATGGGGGTATCGGTCACAGACTTAGGGATCTCCATGTCCAACACAACGAAGTTCACGGGGAATTTTAGGCCCGACGACCACGTCCTTCAGCAACCCCTTCGGCCTCTTGACAGATCGATCAGCAAACTGAAGGACCATCCTTCTCTGTCGAAGAGGTCCAAACTCGAATCGGTCGAGTAAGGCTGCCGGAAGTAGGTTGATGGAAGAGTCATTATCTAATAGAGTCCGATCGAACCTCTGCTCATGTATGTGGCATCTGACATAGGGAGCTTCTGCATCTGGCCTCTTGGCTGGCAGACGGTTCTGGATGGCGAAGCAGGTGGCACGAGTGAGCACATGGATCTCTGAGTGGTGGTTCCTCCTCTTTCTACGAATAGTGGTCCTCTCTCTAAGGTTCCTATGGAAGAGGGGGATGTGCTCCAAGGCCTCCTGTAGAGTCAGCTGTATCTAGAATATGTCTATCATCTGCTTGATGAACTCTAGCTGATGGGATTTTTTTAGTTTTCTTTTTTGGTCCCATTAGCCAAGCGGAGTGCTTGAGGAAAGGGGATGGCTGGGCCCTCCTCAGATGGAGGGCTAGGATCGGGTCGCTGCTGCCGTGGCGAAGTAGAATCCATACAAGCATCTCCATAAATCACATATGGACTCACAAATGAAGAACCCTTTCCTTTATTACCAGAATAGTCCTGAGATACAATGACAGAAGGAAATGCAACATGAATAGAAATGGTGGCCTTAATACCACTCTCGACATATGGACTTGCGGCATCAGTATCGCACTCTAGCTCAGCATCATCTTTGGTGGCATCAGCACCACTTCCTTTGTCTGGTGAAGCGACGACCTCAGTACCGTTGGCTGGGTCTGCACCCTTGGTGGCATCAGCACCACTATCATCAATATCATCCTGAGTGACATCAGCATCGCTTTCCTCCTCATCTGGCGCTCATGAGTCCTCGTGTGGTCGTCGCTCAGATGAGACACCGTCAGCTGACATCCTACCGCTCTTAAGTTTAACAAATTCAGCATCAAAAGTGTATGCAGAAATATCACCAAGTGAATCACTAGGAGTGGTAACCTCTGTAAACTCTACCTGCTCAGATTTCCTCTTCAGGTTGTTTGGATTCGACTCGATATGAGCGGGTATGGCGGCCTTGCCCTTCACTATCTCTCTCATCTCCTGTCTGAACTCATCCATCTCCTGCCCGAAAGTGGCCTACTGCTCGAAAACAAGACGGGTTAGATCCTCATGAGCTGGGTTCACATAGGCTGGCCCATGAGAACTGGACGGGTGGCCTCTCTGGAAGTGAGGTTGATGATGCTGGGTAGGATGAGAGGGATACTGAGGATGAAACTGTTGAGGATGTTGTTGTTGCCTTCGCGACTGTCCCTGTTGATAGGGACGAGGACCATGCTGTTGGTAACTGGGTTGTGGCTGTGGCTGTGGGAACTGGGGCTGCTATTGCGCTGGCTGAACTGGCCACCCTTAAATGGAGGTTTCTGCTGGAAAGAGGTACCTCCGGTCGACCAACATAATCCAGGATGGTCTCATCAGATCCCGGGCTGAAATCGATCATTCAAATCCTGTTGACGTCCATCAACGGCTCCTGCTCGTAAGTGCGTGGGGGGAGAACTGCCAGGGGCTGATCCGGTTGGTAGACTACCAACTGAGTGTCCTGAGACGGTGGTGGTTGGCAGTACTACTGCGGCTGCTGGAACGACTCCGCTTGAACATGGTGAACATGTACGTGCTGGCTGGAGTGTTGGATCGAGCTGCTGCTACTGGTATCAGCCCGTGACCTGAGACGGGGCTGAGAAGCCGTCTGTGCCTCCTAAAGACACATGATCAGGGTCTTCAGGTCACTCAGCGCCTGTGCCATCTGATCTATCTAAGACATGCCTTGGCACTACTTTTTCTCTATCAGCTCGATGGTCCAACTTCTCGCTGTTAATCCCCATATCACTGGTCGTCGACTCTTCCTGTGCTGCAGCTGCTGATGATGTAGATGGACCTGCATCGACCTGTGCTATCCTCTGATAGGACACGGCCTGTGGATGGGGCTTCCCCTGTGCATATAGTCAGGTATGGGATATCACCGTGTAGTTCTCTTCCATCTCCTCATAGATGTTCCGGACCTGATCCACATCCTTGGCGAAATAGGACCCTCCACAGGATGCATTCACTAGCCCCTGCAACTCCGGTGTAAGCTCGTAAAGAAACTCTGAACAAGGTTGGGCTTGGATATATCATGATGAGGGCACTGATCTGTGAGCTCCCTAAATCTGTCAAATGCCTCATGAAATTGCTCGTTGGTGAGAATGGAAAAGTTGATGATCAGGGCTCTGGTTGCATTCGTTCGGCCGAGTGGAAAGTACTTATTCAAGTACTCGTTCCGGAGATGTTCCCATGAGGTGATGAATCTCCCTAGGTGCTTCAACCAGTTGGCTGCTCTGTCTACGAGGGAGAACGGAAAATCCATCATCTTGTTGGTGTCCTCGTCTACTAGGCTATCGTTGACAGTACTGAAGATCATCTCAAACTCCTGGAGATGGAGGTGAGGTTCCTTTGTGGTGAGTCCGTGGAATCGGGGTAGAAGCCGGATCGTCTGAGGTGGGATCTTGAAATCTCCCAAAATGGCCGGTAGTTGTATCCATCTATGGGTCAGAGTTGCACCAGGGTTGTGCAACTCTCTCATCGGTCGTGCAAGTGCTGCTGGCTGTGCAGGCTCCTCAAGCTCTCCTCCCTCGAGAATCTCTAGTCCTCTGCCTCCACCAGCTTTGTGTTGCTCTCTATAGGCTCTCATCTGCTCCATATCTCGGTGCATGTCCACCATGAAAGCCCCATGGTATCTGATCTGACGTTACATGGTCTCCATAGAGGCTAAAAGGGTGTTGTTGATGGCACCCTGATCGAGTACGTAAGTCTGTGTCCCGCTGAGTCCATCGGTGCGCTCCTCACTGTTGGCCATCGTCTCTGCAAAGGCAAAAGACACAAACTCGGGTACCGATAAATCATCAACTGTCTGCTGCAGTCTCTGCTCGGGCACCTCAGGACTATAGAAGGGTGGTCGAGGGGTAACAGGGAGGAGTCAAACTCAGGTTCGGAGAGCGGGTCTCGGCTCTCACGAACCAACCTAGATGAGCGAGCCGGAGTGCTCGAAAGCGGTACAGCAGAGGCTGCCTAAGAGATCTTCAGCCCATCATCTTGATTTAGCGAGTAAGGCAAATGAGATCTGGAAAACACACAAGATCAGCAAGCAAACCCCCAATTCACCTACTCACGCAGAGCTTATGATTGTAAAGGCTCGGTCTTTTATCTTGTCAATTTTATTAGGTGATAAAACAGTCTTTCAGAGCGATTAAACGAGTTGGTAGGAACCCAATGCTCCTAATAGACTGTCCTATATAAAAGGCCGGTAGTCTGCTAAGAGTTCGGGTATGGCTCTATCCTAGTGTGCGGGTCACTCTCTCGCTCATCCAAACCATACAATGAGGGGATTACTCTCCCAAGAAAAATTTTTAAGTCAAGTGTCTTTTATGATCAAATGAGTTTAGCAGTCCCAATTTTATAGTTTTCTTTTTAGGTATTTTCAAAGAAAATAATGCCTAACAAAATTTTCGGTTCTCCTGATTATTCTAAGTCCAAAACAGAGGTAGAAGTCGAAAATGCCGATGCGCGATCAAACACGATGATGCATGTAGAGTAAGAAATGCGTACCTGACTCCAGCTCTCTACATGTAGGGTGATCCACGCATAAATGTAAATACAGAATTAAACTACCTATATGATGCAAGAAGAAATCGGCCTTAGACAAATCACTTTCTACACGAGAAGAATGGTAGCTAGCCAATCAGACTAAGTTCAGAGTCCGATCTTGGGAACCACTCGGTTCCCGCCACAACGGGTCCTGCCAGCACTGTATGTGGTTCCTCACGACACGTGGACTCAAGTCTAATTAAACTAACTTTTTCTTTTGATTTAATCAATAAGGTCCAATTAATCGATCTATAGGTGCAAGCAGATAATTAGGGTTGGGCTTTAATTAATTACGTCAGAATCAAGGAAAATCCTAAGTCTAGGGGCCAAAACCTTCAAAAATCAGATAGACAGTAAATGCGATGGAAAAGCAAAACTGGTGAAAAACCACGGTGAGGTCCCCTAAGTACACCGGTGCTCAGCAAAATAGACCCCGATCAACCAAGTGTCCAAAGTTCATAGTCCAGGTCCATGCATTATTAAATAAAAATGAATAGTAAAAATAGTCCTATCTACTCAGATCCACTCAGTCCTCTGCTCCCTCTCTCTTATGCTCTCCTGCAGCTCGATGGAGAAACGAGCCGCCTTCGCGTCGCTCGGGTGCGTCAGCACTCCTAGGAACGCCGCCCTCTCTCGTCGGGCCCTCACAAGAAATATAGAAATAAAAGATGGGTCAGATCACAATTAGTAAAAATGTATCAGATATCGCAAACAATGAAACAAGAAAAATGACTACTAAGCCGTGCTCCCTGGCAATGGCGCCATTCTGATGACCCAAAAAATCTTGCTACTCGGGTTAAGTAATAATAAGGTCACTGTGAGCTGAATAATAAAGCTAAGTCAATCAAGAAAATCAGAGACCACCAAAATGGAAATCAAACAATCAGTGTGGCAAGCAGTTTTGCTATTTACTTTTACCTGGTATAGCTACTAGGGTCGAACACAAGGAGCACGTGACGCTAAAGCTACGAAGTAGTCGAGAGTCCAAAAAGCAAAGAAATGGTGGTTTTTTATTTTTCAAATTTTTTTATGATTTTTAATTATAAGAAAAATACTAAAAAGGAAGCACAAATCAACACTCAACCAATTATTTAATAGCCCAAAAATACTCAAAAATTCAGAATAAAAATGTTTTTTGTTATTTAAAATATTCAGATGCTTTTGTGAATTTTCTTAGATTTTTCTGACTTTTAATTAATTTTCTAAAAATCAAACAAGGCCAAAAATGGCAAACAGTGTACAACTAGAATCTAAAGGTAAATTAAAAATACTAAAAATTCCTATAAAATTTGAGCAACAATTTATGTGAAATTATAAGCAAAAATATAACTACAGAACGAGATAAAACTTGGGTAGAAGTTAAAACAATTTTTTATAAATGAGAACGAGATAAAACTTGGGTAGAAGTTAAAACACAACAAAACACACAAGCAGGATTTTTTTTAGAATTTTTAAAGACTTTTGTTATTGTTAGTTGATTTTATCAAATAGATAGTGACACTTTTTAGGGGTTTTTAATTTAAAAAAATGAAGACAATACAAACCCAAAAATTCACCAAAATTCCTACACCATGGCAGGAGCCATGGATCAAAATTTCATGAATTTTGGACAATATTTGCTATTTATTAATTCAAAAATAAAACAAATAGTACACAGGGACCAATATGCAATTTTGAAAAAGTTCCAGCCAAGAAGTAACATGTGTAAACAACACCGGGCTTAATTTGTAAAAAAACCCAAGTCCGCACGTGGTCAGCACGTGAACCAATAACTCAAGGTTATAAATGCAAATACGAATAATCAAACTTCATTTAAGAATAACCATAAAGTCTAGGGTCCATAATGCAAATAACCCAGAAGTCACGTGACAGACCACAGGATGCACAAACGGAGGGACTAAAATGCAAATAATAGAAGCACATTGTCCTAGATGCAAAATGTGCAAGATAAAAACAACTACTAAAAATATTTACAGGACTAATAAGTAAATGTAAAAAGATAGGAGGGCCTAAGTGTAATTTACCCTTCTTTATTAGCGATCCAACGGTCGACAACTTCCACTTATGATTGGACGGCTGAGCGCAAAGGATATCAGTTCGATGATGGACGACTGCAGGAAGATCGTCAGATGGATCGAACGGTCGAGACTCCTCGGATGATGGACGGCGACGATTAGAACTGGAGGGAAGCCTCAATCTAACGGTAGGGATGACTCCTGGAAAAACGACAAAGAACTCGCCTCCGATGAGCTTCGACCAGCTGCTACGTGCAGCTGAGACGTCCTCAGAGGCTGCTAGGATAGGGGAAATGCTTCTGGCTATGGTCCGCAGCGATGACGATGCTCCGATGAGGCCGAGATCGTCGGGAATGGCCCGGCGACGCTGAGGAACCTGGAACTATTATGCCAGGATATCTCGACCTCCATATGAGGTCCCTTGACCTCAAAACCTGCACAGAAGAGCTACTGGGTCGAGGGAAAAGTGCCTCGACCCGTTAGTACGCGAAATGGGTGGCCGATGGGGCGAGGCATGGCCCTCTGGAGAAGCGACGGCGGGGGAGGGACTAAGGGCTCGTTCCTGGGGCGAACAAGATGAATGGATGGGCGTAGAAGGTGGGGAGAAGATCGGCGACGGTGATAGGATCGTCGGAATATCGAATGGGAGGTCCGGTTACAGTGATCGGGGTTAAGGAACTCAGGACGATCCAAACTCAAAAATCTCGAATCAAAACGCGCAATAGGAAATCGAAGATACCTGGTGAATGGAGCCATCTGGGCTAAAGATCAGGGACCTATGGGGGTCTTCGCCTCGATGGTTCGACAGGTCCAAAGGCTGGGGCTCACCTCGTGGTGGAGCACGGTGAAGGATCGCCGGATCTGAGGCTACCGGGCACGAAACTTCTCTACAACGACCTCTAACGCACGCTGTCACTCGTGGGTGGAGGCAGAGATCATCAGAGACGAGGGGGCGGCCAAAGATGAGGAAGAAGAGGAGGCGCCAGGAGGTTTTATATGCTGCGGGGTCCGAGAAGTGTGGAGCAGGGGCGCGCGAATCGAGGGATGGATCCCTAGGGATTTCGATGGGCGTGGATCATGGATCCTCCCTCTGTAAATGGAGCTGCAAATGGGAGGAGATGGTGAATGGATCGGGTCGATAAAATTGGAAGAAAATCGAGTGAAACCGGATCCGTGCATAATGGAGCCCAGAGGGGGAAGTTGACCGAGGTCAACAATCCTCTCAGGCCCAATCAGGGGCAGCAGAGGAAAACGACAAAATAGACTATAGGACAAAATAGCTGAAAAATCAGGAATAAATAGATTAAAAATAATAAATGAATTTAAATTAAAAAATGAATAAAATAAAAAAATCTTTATTATTTTTCAAGGATTTTTTTGTGATATTTATTTATTTTTTTGAAAAATAAATTATTGTATATATAATATGTTGTATTATATACAGGTATAAAATACCTATGTATTTTGTACAATTATTTTTATTTTCTTATTTTTTCATAAATACCCCAATTTCATATTTTATTTATTTACCATATAATATTTAGAGTATGTAATAATTTTTATTTTATTTTTATTGGTTGTTTTACAAGTATAAAATAAATAGGTAGTAATACATATATACATGTATTATATACAAGGTGAGAGAGAATTTTATTTTGTTTTTATTTTATTTTTCTAATTTTTGTTTTATTTTTAGAAGTATATACATGGGGATAAAACATCATTTTATTTTTATTTTTGTAAAAATAAATTATATACACATAGGTGGTAAATTTGTACAAGGTATAGTGGCCCTATCTCTCTCTCTCTCTCTCTCCTTATTTTGTTTAGCGATCAGGCCGATGCTAGACCCTCTCTTGGGTTCGGGTCACTCAATATTTATTCTAAATATTTCCTTCTTCTTTTTTTATTCTTTTATTTTTGCACAAATACAAGTTAATTATTAAATATTAACAAATGCATGCTTATTGATAATTTATTGTATTTACAACTATATACATGATGCTTTGCCAAGATATTTAGCTAAAATAAAAGAATAAAGAGTGATGAATGGGGATTCATCAACATGCCACACTGGTTACTCAAAAAGGGAGAAGAAAACTGTCAACTTCCTCCCAATACTTCTTAAGGAAACAAACCGACCAAAAAATTCACCTTTGATCTTAGACACTAGGTGATTTCTGAAGAGTCCTCGTCTGGTCCTGAAGTGGTTCATTGATGAATCTCGGATTCATCACTCTAAATCTTATTTATTAAGCTCAAATCCCTCAAAATCAACAGCATTTCTGCATTTATTTTGCATAATTAGCATTCATGCATATGTTTCATAAGAATTGCATTTTAGCACTAATTTCTGCACAAAATAAGAGGCCAAAAATCCAAGCCAAATTGACCTGTAAATAGCCTAACTTCCCTGATTTTTAACTCATTCATACTAACTCTGAATACCACAAAAGCACCTCCATTGTGTACATATCACTCACAATAATAAATGAAAAATACAAAAAAATAACTAACCCAAACAAATGGACTAAACACCCATACCCTAGTTTCAGGATTTCCTGACAAAACCCTCATATCTTCCTCATCCAATGTTCGTTTTAATCCAACTCACTTTTGAACTAATTCCGCGGATATTAAGTAGCTGGAAAGATAGGACCAGGGACGAGAGAAGCAAGAAAACCCCAAGAAAGTCTGACCAACCCACTACTCACTTAAAAAAGGAACTCTTACCCAGCCCTGTAAGCTGGCTTGCTTATGCATTTCCCCAGGAACTGAAAGAGAACTTCTTTGCTTACTCACCATCAGGCTGACCTCAGGACCCAGACCCCTATGGTCCAGCATCTCAGCCTGCATTCATTCCCCTCAGTCGAAAGAAAGGAGTACATTCAATTACCATCAAAACAAGACCAAGTTCAAGTGATTCAGAGCTCATATGTGAAAGTTGGGTTTTGGTCCTCTTTTGTACATTTTGTATTTTAGCGGTTTTTAACTTGATATTTTCTGTACATATTTTATCAATTAATAAAAATCCAAAAAAATGATTAATGTGTAAATATTTATCTCTGATTTTATCATATTTTTTCCAGATTTTTATCCGATTTAAAAAATGATATAAAAATTATAAAACACAAAAATCAAGGTATTCTATGTACATGGGATACCACAAAAATATAACTTTTTGCATTTGATCAATTTTGGTTTGTTTTCATGGAAGTTGTAGATCTCATCGAGACGAGAAATTTTTGTAAAGAAACTTTTTTGATCCGAGGTCGTTTACTATTTATTTTCGATTTTACAAAGTATTGATATTTCGAATTTTGTGGAGCTGACACGTGGCAGCTCCTGGAGCCACCACGTGTCAATCATTTTTCGCATTTATTTATTCCTTTTTATATAAAAAAGCCCGTACGTGCAAGGCACGTGCCACCCAGGCACACGCCAAGCACGTGTCGCCCCTCTCTCTTCCCCTGTTGCCATGTGTCTCCACCTCGACCGCCCGATCTCGGCCAATGGGACGACCATCGTCTCCAATCAGCCGCTTCCGCCGCATATCTCGCCCCTCCGCCCCGCTATCCCACAAATCGACCCCATCTCCTTCCCCTTTCGACTCCAATCAGATCTCGTCCCCGATCATTCGTGATCCCCTCCGATCTGAATCTCCTCCCGATTAAGTTTTCTTCTCTGGTGACCAACCCCAGCCCTATTTAAGAAACACCGCTATCATCCTCGAGCTTTATCCGTCAATATACATCCTCTCCAGGCGAGACGGTGGTGACAGCCCGGCCTCGCCACCATCACGGCGAGATCCGATGGCTTCTGAGCCCTCGTTGCAGAAGCAGCTCCACGACAGCACCTGCTCCGCTTCGGCCTTTGTGGCTGTCGAGCCAACGACTCTGTCTTCTTCGACATCCACCGACATCCCCACAACTGCTTCGACAATGCCAACAGCTTCACCGACATCATCTTCATCTCCAACACCGTCTGCAACGTCGTCGAGACCACCACCATCAGCTGCACCGATCCTCCGCCTTCATCACGCTCGCCAGGAGCACCCCTTCGATCGACCTTCCTCCACCTTCCAGGAGCCCGCTCCTCCTCCACCTCTAGCAAGCACCGCCGGGGCCGCAACCTGAGGCCCCTTCCCCGCGTGCTTCTCACGTGGCCAGGAGGGGGACGTCAACATCTCCACGGGTCACGTGCTCCGCACGTGACCGCATGGGTTAATTGCATTTGACCCCCCGGATTTATCTATATCACCTTCCAGTCCAAGACCAGAGGGTACATGCCAGGCATGTGCCCCTCTAGAGAATTTACAGAAGTACCCCCCCATACACTTTTAGGTAATTGCAGACTCATTATTTATTTATATATTGATTAATTTTGCAGAAATACCCTTGTGTTTCCCATCGCGTTTAGACCTCTACATTACATATTTTATTTATCCAAAAATAGCATGATGTTTGGCATTTAGTTCTCTACGTTTTGACATATTGTGGACATTTTTGTGATTAATGGTTAATTAATAATTAATTATTTTGTGGAAAATTGCGTATTTTACCCAGTTTGTGCTCTTAAATTTGCCATTGATTAACCGTTGCTCTAAAAATTCCCGAAAAATCACTTATTGTAGAGTTATTTGTGCTAGACATTGTGCCCAAAAAGAATTGAATTTGCATGCAAAGTTTGACCTGTAAAAATCATTTTGCATATTTCAGTGTTTTATTTTTTATAAGTATTGAAACTAGTATTTTCGAGGATTAGGATTTTTTTGAGGTCCATCATCTAGTGATAGATCTTAGATAATTTTGTTCCTAAAAAATAATTAGGTTTAATATTTATTATAATTAAATATTAAAATTCATTCGGTTTGCATTTAAAAATTCATAAAAAAATTTATAAAAAATTCATATTGCATCCAGAAATTCCAATAAAAATTGCAGTGCATTCATTTCACCATATTTTGCATTGTGGCCAAGTCTCATATTTTTCGGACATCGTTTGATCGAATTTTACATTTTTAGACCAAAAGTGCATTTTGCATCCTATATTGCATTAAAAATAACAAAAAACCCGCCTCGAAAACTGCATACGAATTTTGATATACATAATTCTAGGTTGTTCATTTGCCTCCTCGAGTTCGACCTTGGGACTTGCCCAAGTAAAATAAACATAAAAATGCATTGATTAAAATTGACGAATATTTTGTGTGGTTATTTTCTTTACCGATTCTGATTGCCGCCTACAGCGAACGACAAATCATCATTATCTTTATCACGCACGAACAGATAAAAACATCTTCTTAACAAGCGCAATCTCGGACACGTCATTCATCAAGTAAGTGCATTAGGCACATCTCTAATCCAAGGGCACATACCTTTGATTGACAACAGTTGGAGATCCTCTGTGTACGACTATTATTCTTCTAAGGATGACTCCGATGATGGCTGGTCCTCCTCACCCGTCTCCTCCTCACCCACCCCCTCTACACCGCCCTCCACATCTCCATATTATCTCTCTCCACACTCCTGCAAGAAGGTCCGTCGCAAACCTCCTTGATCTTGTACTTCCGCAAATCTATCCAGTTCCCCATCTGTATTTATACGATCATACTAAGGTTGTCCTGAGTCTAAGTATAGGGTACCGTGTTGGACATGCGAGCCCACGGCGAGCCATTATGCAATAAATATTATTGCAAATATCATTCCCTGATCTGAAATGAAGCTTAATTTGCATAATAGGTCCCTTAGTACAATTAGGATTATGTACCATGGCTATCTTCATGATCATACATCTGTTGATTCAATTATTGAATCATAGAGGCTGGTGCTTGGATGAATATCTAAAGAGTTAGATTGAGGATTCATCAAGCACCATCAAAAGATTGTTAAGATGTGATCTCCAGCCTGAGTAGGAGATGGAAATCCTTTCTCACATAGGCTGATATTTGACCGACCCCATGATGCAGGTCCTCTGCATAAAAATAGAGATTCGGAGGCGTCAGATTAGTTAGGCCAAAGGGTTGACTTAACGAGATCGAGATAACCAAAGACCAATATCGTATGCTGTCACGGTATAGGCACGCATCCTCTGACCCGAGACAGATGTGTTACTATATGTCTGAGTATGTACATTTGGCAGACCAATAGGTTGATGACCTAACCAAGGTCTATACACTGGCACGCTGGTGTGCGTATAAGGGAATATGAGTAATATGATCTCTCAAAGGGATCATACATGTTCACTACTGAACCGAAAGAAATAAGCTCACTCATGAGATATTGGGAAGAATCAAATTCCGTTCACGTTCGTCTCGCTTTGGAAGCTTGACTGAATTTGTAGGTTTGATATATGCTTTTGGAAAGTATATGATCAAGACCTAGGTATGATATATGCTTTTGGAAAGTATATGATCAATACCAACTCCCAATGATCAAATGAGAAACTTACTGATAAAACCTTGAAGTAGACAGTATAAAGTTGATCTAATACTTCGGGTTTATTCTGGGTCTTCCAGTATGCAGGATGTACAGGTAATGGGAATACCTGAGGGTGATGTGATCATAAACGATTGTATAACCATGACGCTTCCATTCCTAGGGAGTGATGAAACGGGTCTGGATTTTAGTGACTCCTCTCAGTAGAGAAGTAATCTGATCTTGGTCCAAATGTTGGACATTCATCTGAATGTGATTCAGATGCAATGAGAAGATTAGATTTGCGATCTTGATTTAATCAAGCATCTATGGGAGGCCCCAGATCTGGATTTGAGATGTGATCTCAATATCCAAGTCACTATACGTGGAACAATGCAATCGCCCTGTCCTTATCTCCAAGTATCCGCGAAGAAAACGTATTATCCTTGAAAGAGTTCATGGATAATTTCATTGTTGATATAAGTATCCAAGCATCGAGAAAATTGATAATTAAATGTGATTTAATTATCATGGATAATATGAATTTGATTCATATTATAAGGAGAGATATCTAAGATAATTAAATGTGATTTAATTCTCAAAGATATGAATAATGTGAATGTGATTCATGTTATTTGGGCACATGAGAAAAGAGATCCTAGATGATTAAATGTTATTTAATTATCATGGATATGAATAATGTGGATAGCACAATCCATATTAATCATATATATTATAAATGTGATTTATAATATATAAGAGAGAGCATATTGTGATTTATATTTGTTAATTAATTATTAGTGTGAACTGGATTCAGATTAGATGATTAATTGAAAATATAATTTACATTTTGTTTTGGGATGCGAATGTGATTCACATTTTTTAAATTGCATGATTGCAATATTTCACAAGATAATTGTGAATTATATTTTTGAAATAATTTACAACAATTGTTGTTGTAAATTTTGGAGATATATCATGAGATAATGAGATCTCATGAGACAATGAGTTCTCATGAGATAAATGAGATCTCATGAGAAGAGTGCCCGTCCCCTATTTTTAGGGGATATGGTTTATCTCCTCATTATCTACAAGGATAATTAATTGATTTGATTTGAATTTAAATATATTGAATTATCGATATAAATTAAATTAAATTAAATTAAATTAAATTAATTGTTGTTGTGTGTTTCACAACAAGATCATGGCCATTGAAAGAAACACAAATCAATCTCAACCATTGATTGTGTGCTGTCCATGGATTGAGATCCATGGACTCCCAAAACCCTATATAAGAAGAGGCACCCTTGCTCTTCAAGAGATAGATGTTAGATGATAATATTAATGCTCTCTCTCTCTCTTTTCTCCACATGCCAAAGCCTCTCTCTCTTATAATGGCTGTCCACCATGGAGCCATTTTGAGAATCGTCATCGACGCAACATCGTTGTTATGCTGCCGGATCATCTATTCGTGGATCTCCGTCTCCTTCGGTGCATCTCGCTCGTGAAGAAGATGTTTGATCTCGTGTGACGAGATCAGGAGATCTGCCGTTTCGATTATCAACATGGATTGCGAGGAGCACATGATTCATCCCCGCGCTCGCAAGCATCTCCTCTGTCGGATCGGACTTGAGATAGGAGATCTCTTGGTTTAGAGACTCGATCGCAACCATGCTTCAAGAGGTAATCCTATTACTAGTAGTTTAGATGAAACGATCCGAGAGGTGTTCTTGGATCATGTGGTTTCATCACATAAAATTTTTTTAATTTCCGCTGCATCGAGCAACTAGTGCGACTAGTCGCTCCCGATCGCATTCGATGCGATCATCACGCTTCTGTGATGCGCTTGAGGATTTTTCGTGTATCCTTCAAGTGGTATCAGAGCCAGGTTGTTGAAGGTTTTGGATGAGATCCATGAACCCACGAATATTTGAGCTCGTTTGGGTTCGTGAAGATTTTAGCATTTCAATTTTCGCAGCCCTGTCCTGTGATACAATTTCGGCCTTAATTAAAATGTTTAAACACGAAATTTAAATTGGATAATGTTACCCATTAATCAAGGAAATAGTAGGATTTGAGTTTGCGTAATTTGGATTCTTTTTACTCAAGATATGGTCATTTTATTAACCATATATCCACTGTTTCGGGGATGGCGATTAGAGACGTAATTAAGATGTTAATTACGGTTTTAAAATACATGGAAATACATGGTTATCTCATGGTTTCATTTTTAAATCAAGTTATCAATCTCTGGAAATTTATTTTGCTTAATTTGCATTTAAAATGAATTAGATATTCTATTTTTAGTTAGTGAGGGTCATTGCTGGAAATTACATGATTATCCAAAACCTTGTGATTGTCAATCAAATAAATTAATGGAAATTAATTGTTATTTTTATGAAATGATTATTGATAAATATTTTTGAAATATTTAAATATGATAATCAATTCCTTGAATGACATTTCACTAACCAAAATGATAAGATAGTTGATCTTGATCATGATTGGTTGATATAAAATCATCAACAAACATTGTTTTCATGCAAAACCCTAGTTTATCCTATAATAGTTGTAGGACAACTTTTACATGCAAAACCCTCTTGTTGAATAGGATTGGACATTTGTTTAGCAAATCTCCTTATAATATAATCAAAATTGTTTTGATGTACATTATATTGGTATAATTTCGGTTGAAAAACCGATGGGCATCTCAAAGTACAAAATGATCTATCTGGCATTATCCTTTCTTGAGGTGGATATGGTGACTAGTCGAAGAGCATTGGGGTAGCGGGTTGCAACGTATGTGGTCCGTCCCACTCTCGTCGGTACTAGCCATGACAACGGGTAGGGACTCGATAATGTCAGAGAAGTCAAAGTGTATTTTTCTAATTATTAAAATTCGAATCATATGTATTTTGAGATTATACATATTATTCAAGTAATAATCAAGTTTGTTTATTGAAAATTAGATTGATAATTAATTTAATGTGATTAAATTGATTATATCCAATTAAAAGCACTCTATTATGAATAGATGTGTATTTCCCTTGGAAGAATTAATTATGTGAATATAATTCACGATAGTTAATTATTACAATTTGAATATGAGGTGGAAGATCACATAAGTGACATCCATGGTCTCCCGTCAAGGCAAAGGATTCCATCGCCAGATGTTGTATATAGGAGACGCCTGTCCGAAGTGACAGATCCTGTATATGATTTATTTGGATCGAGTTCTTTGCTTCTCGAAAGAGTAAGGCTGTATACGTAGTGACCCCAATATTGGGTCCTCATATTATTGGGGTGATATTGTATTACGTATAACGAGTATTAATCTTGTTGACGGTTGGTTCAATTAATGACGGGTTAACATCATCTTAGGGATGGTGGGCCCGGGTGTTAAAGATCGAATTGGGAAATGCAAGTTGGACTTGCGAGGCGGAATGTGTTCCCGCTTCTTTTTATCGGAATCGCAGGTTCTCAATATTATTGGGATGTGACAAAGATAAGGAAGGAGATCTCAGATCTTGCTTGAGATATAATGGTAAGTATATCTCTTACATTGAAAGTGATTAAGGGAATGAACTTTCAGTGTTGACAAGGCAAGACAACTTTGATATAAAAACTCCTAAATCAAAGTAAAAAATATGTATATATATGAATATATACACTTATGCAAATTTCTTATTTCAGATAATCCTTCATAAAACCCACTCAATGTTATACTCAATAATAACCAGTAAAATATCATGGATTGGACTTATGATCCAGATATTGTACTTGCAGTTGGACACATGATGTATATGATTGCATTGTGCAACATTCCTCAACATAATGAGGTATGACAATTAAATAAGACAATAAGACATCACCTTAGGGTTCGTATGTCTCTATAGTCTTGATCTTTCATCGATTATACTTTGGAAGTGACATGTCGATGGTGATCGTAATTGTCGAATAATCCTTATAAAATCAAAGAAGATATTTTGGCATACATATGTTCTCTACACATTTAATCATGAATGGCATGGTTCTCTGCATTAAGCAGAATGGTAGCTCGAAAGAGATGATGTATTTAAAATGTTTGAATACCTACCTGAACCAATGTTTCAAGGGTCTAGATGGATGTAGAAATGATGAATGTCATCATTCTACTGTCTATACTCAAGTCATTCATAAATCTTCATAATATTCATATTGTATGAATTAAATGAAGCATGTATAAATGTTGAAGTTCTCTTATATTGAAATCTTTTGAGTTCAACATAAGAGATCCTTTGTCTTGAGCAATGGTTGTTCATAGATAAAGAGAGCGCAGTGGAAGCATGGGTCTGACTCAAGCAAGAAGGAAAGTCAAAGAGTTGACCTACTTCTGTGACTTCCATATGGCATCCAGATAGTTGAATGAATGCCAATACTGCAATGAGTCGATGTATTGATAGTATGACTATCTGGACTATCTAGGATCCTTAGAGAAGGACTCGGATAATGCATCGAAATAATCTACAATTGATCATTGAAATTGACTTTCTTATAAGATAAGATTAAAGTCTAATAATTGTATCTCATTCTTCTAATGACACTTGCAATTGTTGCATATATTTTAGGAGACTAAAAAAATTCGATCTTAAGGTTTATAGTTATCCACATGGATATTAATGCAATTATTGCAACAATCTCTGTTGGATTAATAGACTTCAAGGTTCAGTGGGAGAGCCTTCGTCTTAGAGAATGTCTCTATGACCTAGATATTAGAATACACTCATTGTTTGTTTCTAAATGTTGGAAATAAACATGAATTCTAAGATAGAATTATCATAAAAGGTTATGATGGATATATTTCAGATAGTAATCTAACATCTAGTGGACTCCACAAAATTAGAAAATTAATGAATGGTTTATTAAGATTTATAATACTGAAAATTAAACCTTAACAGATAAATAGGAGGATGAAGATCATTTGACAATGATCCGGCATCGAGTCTTGGACTTATATTTATTGACATGATCAATATACTAGTGTGGTATTGAACTTTAGATTGTCTGAAGGTTCAAATCTTACATACTTGTGAATATTGTATTCAAAGTAAATATGTCTAATACACTCTTCTTTGGGAATAGTGTAAGATGCCAGGGTATTCATGATCTTATACATATTGATGTATGCGGATCATCTGTATCATAATAAACACTGATGATATGTGATATAATTCAATGGTTATTTGTGGTATGAGATTTCTTATCTTCACCTAAGAATCCTTTTAAATGTTCAAAGATTTCACAATTTTGGTTTAGAACCAAAGTTTGAAGAAAGATGAAATGAATTTGATCTAACCTAGGTAGCTTGTACCTGTTAAATAAAATTCAAAGAATACCTTACGGAGATATGAATATCATTTCTATCTCACTCCTCTTGATAAACCTGAACTCAATAGAGTTGTAGGGAGATACAATTGGATCATGTATGACATGATTTGATCAATGATGTTTTTTAATTACCTCTTAGTTTCCAGGTATATATGTAATAGAGACTACACTATATATCCTTAATAAGATTCCATGCAAGTAAGCTGGAATTAAGCACTAGAGAGTGCTACTTCATTAGGAAAATAAAGGATGGTATGGGATACCTACTTTATGACCTTGAGATTCTTAAAATATCGCATCTCTGAGAATGTAATTCTTAGAAGCTGAGACTCTTGAGAATTAAGAAGAAAATGAAGTAAAGGAACTTATTTAATCTTGAGATGATAATGAGGCTCCTGAAATCGGAAACTAAAAGGATAATTAAAGATGAAACATTAATACCTCTTCAGATGAGTTTGAGGATGTATTCCATGTGTCAATTAAGTCTGACAATGATCGGACTTCATGTGATGAAGCTCCTAAGGATCATGACAAGGAAAGATGGATATTAGCAATAAAGTCTAAATTAGACCTCATATACAAGTGTTGTATATGGACCCTCGAGGATCCACCTATATGGGTAAGACCTATAAAGGTGTAAATGGATCTTCAAGAGAAAGGGAATCTGATGATAAGGTAGAGACCTTCAAAGCTCGGTTCGTAGCCATGAGCTACACACTGGAAGAGAAGACATTGCTTGCGATGAGACTTGCTCTTTAGTAACCATGCTTAAACCCATCGGATTATTGATAACTATAGCTACACAACTTGGCTTTGACATCTTCGAGATGGAAGCCAAGATTGCATTTCTCTATGAATGCCTCTATGAGGATATTCACATGACGCAGCCCCAGGGCTTCATGATTGGGAAAAGTAAGGTGTGAAAGCTAAAGAAATCTATCTATGGACTCAAAAAGCTTCTTGTTGTAACATAAGATTTGATGAAATTATAAATGTTATGATTTCAGATAGAATCTTGATGAACCATATGAAGCTTAGTGGTAGTGCCGTTGTGTTCATCGTGCTAAAAGTAGATAATATCCTAATCATTTGGAATGATATAAGGATGATAATAAGTGTTTTATAGACTGGTTATCCTATACCTTGAGATATGATCTTGAGAATACCTCTTAGATCTTAGTTCTGAAGTTGTTCAGAAGGAAAGAAAAGAGGGTATTGGGATTGTACATGTTCCATTCTTGGAAAACCCTAAGGAAGGCTTCCTTTCCTTAAGATATGGTACTGACCTATCTAACGGGATAGCACCTCAAAGAGTTGAGGAAGTGAATGCTAGAACTGCTTGCACTTGTGCATCAGTTATGAGAAGCTAAGTGTGTACAAAAGCCATATATCTGCCATGCAGTGGGAGTAGTAAAGAGTTGTTAATCCTACTATGGAGAGAAAACACTTGATTGCAGTAATAATAAATATCTTCAAAGATGACAAGACTTAAAGATAATGATCTCAAAGTCTCATCATCAAGAACCTAAGACTTTATAGATAGTGATCTAAAAGGTCTTAACTGTAGATGCCTTGGGAGATAGATATCTCCAGGAATAAAGGTATTCTGATAAGGATTATGGAAATACTGGTTATAATAATCACTGAGCAGTAGTGTTAAGGACACTATAATTGCTTTATCAAGATTGAGTAGTGGTTGCATAAGATGCAACATTCGCATTGGACTGGACCACTATTACCTAGGAATATGCAGGTGTCGTAAAAGGACTTGGCATAGTCTTTTGGGAACAGAGTGACTGATCAACTTACCTAGCTATTTCCAAATAGCCTATGATTGTCACATGAGTGTGGGTTTAAATGATTAGCCCATTAATGGCTCTTTGGGCTAGTGGGAGATTGTTGGACATGCGAGACCACGACGAGCCATTATGCAATAAACGTTATTGCAAATATCATTCCCTGATCTGAAATGAAGAATAACTAATTTGCATAATAGGTCCCTTAGTACAATTAGGGTTACGTACCGTGGTTATCTTAATGATCATACAGCTGTTGATTCAATTATTGAATCATAGAGGTTGGTGCTTGGATGAATATCTAAAGAGTTAGATTGAGGACTCATCAAGCACCGTCAAATGATTGTTAAATGTGATCTCCAGCCTAAGTAGGAGATGTCAATCCTTTCTCACATAGGCTGATATCTAACCGACCTCATGATGCAGGTCCTCTGCATAGGAATAGAGATTCGGAGGTATCAGATTAGTTAGGCCAAAGCATTGACTTAACGAGATGGAGATAACCAAAGACCTATATCGTATGATGTCATGGTATAGGCACGCATCCTCTGACCGGGGACAGATGTGTTACTATATGTCTGAGTATGTACATTTCGCAGACCAATAGGTTGATGACCTAACCAAGGTCTATAGACCGGCATGCTGGTGTGCATATAAGGACATATGAGTAATACGATCTCTCAAAGGGATCATACAGGTTCACTACTGAATCGGAAGAAATGAGCTCACTCATGAGATATTGGGAAGAATCAAATTCCATGCACAGTCATCTCGCTTTGGAAGCTTGACTGAATTTGTAGGTTTGATATATACTTTTGGAAAGTATATGATCAAGAACTAGGTATGATATATGCTTTTGGAAAGTATATGATCGATACCAACTCCCAATGATCAAATGAGAAACTTACTGATAAAACCCTGAAGTAGATAATATAAAGTTGATCTAATACTTCAGGTTTATTCTGGGTCTTCCAGTATGCAGGATGTACAGGTATTTGGAATACCTGAGGGTGATGTGATCATAAACAATTGTATAACCATGACGCTTCCATTCCTAGGGAGTGATGAAATGGGTATGGATTTTAGTGACTCCTCTCAGTAGAGAAGTAATCTGATCTTGGTCCAAATGTTGGACATTCATCTGAATGTGATTCAGATGCAATGAGAAGATTAAATTTGCGGTCTTGATTTAATCAAGCATCTATGGGAGGCCCGAGATCTGGATTTGAGATGTGATCTCAATATCCAAGTCACTATATGTGGAACAATACAATCGCCCTGTCCTTATCTCCAAGTATCCGCGGAGAAAGCGCATTATCCTTGAAAGAGTTCATGGATAATTTCATTGTTGATATAAGTATCCAAGCATCGAGAAAATTGATAATTAAATGTGATTTAATTATCATGGATAATATGAATTTGATTCATATTATAAGGAGAGATATCTAAAATAATTAAATGTTATTTAATTATCAAAGATATGAATAATGTGAATGTGATTCATGTTATTTGGGCACATGAGAAAAGAGATCCTAGATGATTAAATGTGATTTAATTATCATGGATATGAATAATGTGGATAACACAATCCATATTAATCATATATATTATAAATGTGATTTATAATATATAAGAGAGAGCATATTATGATTTATATTTGTTAATTAATTATTAGTGTGAATTGTATTCACATTAGATGATTAATTGAAAATATAATTTACATTTTGTTTTGAGATGTGAATGTGATTCAAATTTTTTAATGGCATGATTGCAATATTTCACAAGATAATTGTGATTATATTTGTGAAATAATTTACAACAATTGTTGTTGTAAATTTTGGAGATATATCATGAGATAATGAGATCTCATGAGACAATGAGATCTCATGAGATAAATGAGATCTCATGAGAAGAGTGCATGTCCCCTATTTTTAGGGGATATGATTTATCTCCTCATTATCTTCAAGATAATTAATTGATTTGATTTGAATTTAAATATATTGATTTATTAATATATATTAAATTAAATTAATTGTTGTTGAGTTTTTCGCAACAAGATCATGACCATTGAAAGAAATACAAATCAATCTCAACCATTGATTGTGTGTTGTCCATGGATTGAGATTCATGGACTCCCAAAACCCTATATAAGAAGAGACTCCAATGCTCTTCAAGAGATAGATGTTAGATGATAATAATGAATTCTCTCTCTCTCTCTCTCTCTCTCTCTCTCTTTTCTCCACACGCCAAAGCCTCTCTCTCTCTCTCTTATAATGGCCGTCCACCATGGAGCCAATGTGAGAATTGTCATCGACGCAACATCATTGTTATGTTGTCGGATCATCTACTCGCGGATCTCCATCTTCTTCGATGCATCTCGCTCGTGAAGAAGATGTTTGATTTCATGTGACGAGATCAGGAGATCTGCTACTTGGATCATCAACATGGATTGCGAGGAGCACGTGATTCATCCCCACGCTCGTAAGCATCTCCTTCGTCGGATCGGACTTGAGACAGGAGGTCTCTTGGTTTAAAGACTCGATCGCAACCACGCTTCAAGAGGTAATCCTATTACTTGTTTGTGGTTTAGATGAAACGATCCGAGAAGTGTTCTTGGATCATGTGGTTTCATCACATAATTTTTTTTAATTTCCGCTGCATCGAGCGACTAGTGCGACTAATCGCTCTCGATCGCATTCGATGCGATCATCACGCTTCGATGATGCGCTTGAGGATTTTTCCCGTATCCTTCAGACCGGTACCATTGTTTATACCTCACGTCTCCTATTTTTGACCCATTATACTTAGTACGAGATATGTCAACATTTCACTTTGTGCCATGTGGACATAGCACACGCTAAGTGTAGGGGGGTATGTTTGTATATATTACATTCTTCTTTATCCATAGCTCGTACTTTTATCATTTTCATCTAACATCGGGAATGGGTACAAGTAGTGTATATTTTGTATATAATACTAAATGCGTTCTGTAAATAATACATTTTTCAAAATAATCAAAAACCAAAAAAACATTTTGCATTAAAAAAACGGAAAAAAAATCACCCATGGTCTTGTATTCCATCAGTCATCTCATGCATTCCTTGGTTTGATTATTCCTGACACATTCACTATCACTCAAGGCTTGTGATTTTAAGGACACTTGATTTCTGAGATCTTGAGAATCTGAGTTAGACAACCTTAGTCATTAGGGTTTTGAACTTAATAATCCACACTTCTCTAGTTTGAAAGATTTGAGCGCTATATTGCACTCTTCATCTCTACCTTCAAAAGAATACGATCAACACTTTACTTCATAATTGCATGATTGATGAGATGAGTTGAGTTATCACTTGAGGAACTAGGACTAGAGATTTGAGTTTGAACCCAATCTAATGATATTCAAGGATGGGATAAAGTTAATGAAGGCTTCAAGAAACCTGAGTGTCAGCAAAACTTTAGCCAGTATGTGAACAAGTTCATGTGCTATCGTTTGATATTTACCTATGTGCCAAGGTATGATAAAACATAATTAAATTGTTGATCAGTGTGCGGCAACTTTTGGTAAAAGAAGTGGAGCTAGCCAAACAAACAAAAAGGAATGAAAGAAATGTCAAAGAAAAGCTCTATCCTCCAAAGTCAAATTAAAAAATAGCTTCCACCAATGGCGAGCGCTCCCAAACATTTTCAAAGTTCACTTGGACCAAGTGCTAATTAGGATCAAGGAGTCTGGCTAACATAAAAAAGGGATCTGCATCGTAAATGCCACAAGTCTGGGTGTCGAAGGTATCTTAGATACTAAAAAAAGACACACCCTGGTGTACTCCCAGAAAAATAAGTGTAGACGACTCCAACTCTCTTCACGGACACATTGATCAATAAGATAAAAAACATACTTGTGTTAAGTAATAAGGCACTCGAGAGGCCCCTTGTTCCAATGTGAGGGAGAGAAAAATAGACACAATCCTAAGAGAGCCTGAAAAATAGAGAAGTTAGATTCCTTTTGATTAAAGCATGGTTGAGCCCGGAAATTTAGGATTACTTAAATAGAGGATTTTTCGAAAAAAAATTAATCCTTGAAGATTCACATGCAAAGTTAGGGATGTATTCAACTAAGTCATTCATTCATTGATGCTCAGGGACGAGCATGGTTTAAGTATAGGGGTATGATAAATCTCGTATTTATCATGCTAAATTGGTCAATTAAGCTCTGTACCCTAAAATTCATTTGCATTTAACCATTAATAGAGCATCATTAACATTCATACATGTGTAAATAATATTTGCATTCCATCATGCATATTTGCATAATGTGTAAATTAACCCAAAAAGCAGCTAACTTCCCATATTTTTAATTAATTCATCCTAACTCCAATTAATCCCAAACTACCTCCATTATGTAGATATTACTAACAATATTAAATAAAAATACAAAAAATTACTAGCTCAAATAAGTATCAAATAATCTCAAAGTCTAATTTCATATCTGACGGACTAAACCATACATATCTTCCTCATATAGTGTCCGATTTTGGCCTACTCACTTTTAAAGTACTCCATTTTGAAATACCTTCAAAACAAGACCAATTTAGTAAAATTCGGAGCTCATATGTGAAAGTTGGATTTTGGGCCTCTTTTACGCATTTTAACATTTTGCTATTTTCGACCAAAGTTTTTATGTACATATTAACTCTTTTAATTTTATTCCTTCTTTGTTTGTGTTCTTTGATAAAAGTTTTATTGAACAACATAAAAATTCAAATCTAGATTAAAATTGAAATCAAAGAAACTGACCGCGTCCAAGTGTTTGTTGTGAGCCTATACAAAAGTTGTGTATTTCGTACTTCTATTTTATTTCCCTATTTTCTAAGTTATTAAAAATCCAAAAAAATGGATTAGTGTGTAATTAATTTTCTTGTTATTGATTTTTTCTATAATTTTTATCGTCTCTTAAAACCACCAAAAAATTACAAAACTCCAAAAAATTGATTTTCTATACATTTAGAGACCACCAAAAATACCACTTCGCACAGATAATCTCTTTTTCTCCTGGTCTCATGAAAGTTGTAGATTTTGTCAAGACGAATAACTTTTATGAAGGAAATTTTTCGATCCGATGTCTTCTTCTGTTTCTTTTCTATTTTCTTCTATCTTTTATTTTTGAAATTTTTTTAGGGCCCCACGTGGCAGCCCCTGGGTGTGCCACGTAGCACCCCATCTCACCCCTAAACCCTCTCCCCTCTCTCTCTCTCTCCTAGGTCATGTGCCACGCACGTGACCACTCCTCCACCCTGGTCACGTGCGAGGCACGTGACCGCACCCCTCCCCTTCCTTGGTCGTTGCGCCTCTTGCGTAACGCCATCCCCACCGCTACTCCCCGCTGCCTTTACCTGCGCTCGCCCTTCCCCTCGTGTAACCCCCAAGTCGACCTTCACTCCCCTTTGTCGGGCATTACAACCACCTCCTCGTAACACCTCCGCCCTCTAACCCTATAAAGCCCCTCCCTCGCCAGCCTTCGATCCCATCTACCATTTCCAAGAATAACAACCCGCAACTCCTCCAATCAGCCAGTGACAGCGACGATTTGGAGACTCGAGTGATGATGGCCATTGGCATGATCTGAAGGAGCAAATCCTTCATTGCAGCGATCCCTCGACCGCAGCAAAGCTCTGAAGATATCATCGCCTTCATTGAGCGGGAACTCAGCGAGCTCATCCCCAAGCAAACTCCACCTCTCCTCTTCCGGAAACCACTCCAGGTACCTCCATTCCATCTACCGCTTCCTCCATCGTACCTCGATCCATGCCACCACCTGCGTTCCTCCCTCGTTCCCCTCATCTCAGGCCTTATACAGGACGGAGCCCATCAAGATACTCATCTCTAGCAACTCTGCTCTCTTTCCTTACATCTGGCTAACACCCCCTCCCTCGTTTACCCTTCGCTCACAACTGCCCTCGCATCGCTACCTCCGCCCGACCACGCTTGTCACTTCGATCACCACCGGGCACTTCCCCCCACCCTTTTCCTTCATGCTCTAACCTTTAAGGTATAACAGCTTGCCTTCGCCATCTCACGGGTCTACCACATTGCCCTTGACGGTGCGGCCTCGCCTCTGCCCTCCACCGCGGAAACCTTCCAGCCTCGTCACTACTCGACCGTATGTCAGCTGAGCTCTGTCATGCGACTCCGCCCCGCCTTGTCCAGTCAAGGTCGCAGCTCCAACCGCCTCGACGATCAGCAATTGCTGGATCAAGGGCGGGGCCTTAATCCAACAGTTTGTGGCTAGCCATGCCTCCCTCTCCTGAGTCTCGCCTAGCCACCGTGAGGCTCGGGGCCTCCGAGCCACCACATCCTGCCACCTAGGCTCGGGTCGACTAGGTCACAACCGCATGCCCGAGCCCCCGCCTCGTCGTTCGAGCCTCCAAAGGCATGTGTAAGGCACGTGCTACGAGGCAAAATTACAACAAAGCCCTTGCAAGATCTAGAAATTACATATATACCCCCGCCATGGGTAAATTACAAAGAAACCCCTTCGTCTCCTTGATTTTGTAGATAAGCCCCTCCAGGGACCTTACTGAAAGAAAAACTTCGTTTTATTTACTATTTAGTCCTTGTAGACTCATTTTATCGTATCTTTTGCATTCAAACTCCGTTGTTAGCATATAATATGTCATTTTGAAGCTATTTTCATGCTCTATCATATAGCATAGTTTGTGAACAAATCTGAGGCTATTTCTGAATGATTATTATTTGACATTCAATTTACTCTATGTAGGCTGATTTATGACACTTTTGCGTATTATCTTGGAAAAATTATTGGTCTCTTGTGTAGGGATTTGGTTGAAAATTTTGAATAGAACAAGTCTCTCGGATACATGATTATCGTTATCCGTTCAGGAGGGAGATGGAGGAGAAATTATTAAATTGCGTAGATATTTTCGAGGAAATTTTCATTCAATCCTCTCATCATTATTGATCTACTTGAGAATTAATCAGTGCATGTATTTAGTCGAGCTGAAATGAATTTAATTCACAATATTTTATGTGATTAAAACTCGATTTACTTGTGAGAAAATTTAAAGATAAAAATCGTTGTCCCTAATTTCAGTATCAATCATATATACATTTACTCTCACATGCATCTAGAATTAAATATATATATATAGGTTTGATATCTTTAGATCTGTGATAAATTTCGAGGATATTGATCAATATTTTATTGGATTTAAAATCATAAATCACAGATCCTGTGCTCACCCATCTTCCATATTTTCTTTTCATTTGCATCGTCACCATTTCATTGCATCATCATATTTTCTCTGTATTTTTCAACATAGAAATGAAGCGAATAATTATTTAATTATTTAAATTAATTTGAAGATACGCAACTAAAAATCATCGTTCCTCGCATTCGACCTTGGTAAACTTGCCAAGTATCAATACTCCACAACATTCAAAGATTGTAGTTTTTGCTGAACCAAGTACAACGATAAAAGACGACGAATAAAGTGGTGAAAATGGCGTTCATCAGTAGGGCTAAGACTTAGTGCATGAGTGCACTTTTGATGGAAGAAATGTTTAAGCAATCGATGTCAAGATTGGTGACGATAATATTCAGAAGAGATATTCTTTTAATAATTGAGATCTATTTTTCATACAATGAGAAATTTGGTGGGGATGTTTGATGAATCCACCATTCATCATCTCAATATCTTGATCTTAACAAAATCCCCGAGTAAAATCCCATAAAAATGTCCATAAAATCAATAAATTAACAAAATGACTCTTTTAAAAAACACACTAATTAATGTATATTATATTGTATAAAATAATTTAACAATAAAAAGCCACAAAAATAAAGGAGTTTTTCACCTGTAAATAGCCCAAAACTTCATGTATTTTTAATAAATTCATTTCAACTCCTTTTTGGCTAATTCTTTCTCCAACTTGTTCATAACAATATATATATATATATAAATACAAAAATATAAAATAATTTTTACCTCAAATAAATGCTCCTAGATCCCAAAGGGAAAAAGCCGTAAAGACCAACTTTCAAGCCAAATTCCCGCTCCGTATGAACTCCAAATTCACCAAACTCACTTTTAAAGTTCAAGTTAGAGAATTATCTATCCAACGGAAGTGGTTTCATTAAGATCGGAGCTCATTTGTAAAAGTTGGGTTTTGGGAGCTAGATGTACATTGTATATTTTTGTATATATTCGTTCTTTCCCCTTTTTTTATTGTTGTGTTGTATTTTAATTATATTATTTTATAGTATTTTTCTATTATAAATATCTCTTATTAAAAAGGCAAAAAAATACAAATTAGAAAAGTAAACAAAAAATTGTACATGTTGTATGTATTCCCTTGTAAATTCTCCATTATTTATTTTCTTCTCTTTTATTCTATTGTAAATAAAGTAGCCTACTTTATTTCATTTATTTATTTATTTTACATTCTCTACAACAACCTCCATTCAATCCCACCATTTTTTAAACTTCTCATTCAACTCCATTAATAAAATAACCTCCCACCATTTTAATAACCTCTCATTTCATCATCTATATATACATCCCATCCTCCTCAATTTGCCCGGGATCCATCTTGATGTGAGGAGAGCCTAGTTCCCAGAGTTGAATCGGTGACAGTGACGCAACCGCGGTCGAGCGACGACGGCACTCTCTCCGATGAGATTCGTTGGCTTTTTGGCCAACATCGCAGCCGTAACCGCGCGCTGCTCGAGCTCATCGCACGCCGGCGATTCGAGCGAAGACCGTGCTCTCGTAAGCACATTATAGGCGACCGTCCATTGTAGGTAATTTTTCGGATCATTTTATCATCTTATTATTTTTGCAAATTTTTTTAGCACACCACATATCATCCCTTCCACCACCACCATCACACCATCAAATTTTTGTTACCATTTGTTTAGTTCATCATCACCACCACCAACCCATCTTACTTTTTTTAATCATATTCCCAGTCTAATCAAAATCAAAAAATAATAAAAAAATTTAAAACAAATAAAAAGTCTCTTTTATTACAACAGTAAAAGAAAATTTAAAAAAATTAAAAAAATTAAACGGCAGCAGCGGTGGAAGCAACCACCGCCGCTGCCCCCTTCCCTCCAAGCGGCACCGCCGCCGCCGCCCAGCCACTGGCCCCCAAGCGCGGTCGCGCGCCAGCGGCTCCGCCTCCCCCCCAGCCCTCCTCCGCGCGACGGCACGCGACCGACTCCTCCGATCTCCGGCTGCCGTCTCCTTCTGCCAGTGCTCCAGCCCGCGGCGCCTCTCCGCCAGCCAGCAGCCGCTCCGCCCCTCCTCGCGAGGCCCGCCGACCGCCGACGACCCCGCGCCCCTCCTCGCGGCCGCGCACATCGCCGCCGCCTCTGCCCCTTTTGGGTTCTTCTCCCTGCGCCCACGAAGAAGAAGGTCCTATTTTATTTTTTTTATTTGTAAAAATTGCAAAAATTTCTTTCATAGTTTTCATAATTACAGTTTAGTCCTTGTATATAAGTTTGAGTTTTCTTTTCAATTTCTGAGTTTGCACAGATACCCCTGTGTTTGACTTTAAATTTGGACATCGATATTACATCTTTTTATTCAATGAAAAGTGGCATTGTGTTGAGCAACTAATTGTCTACCATCAGAATATTTATTTATACTTTTGCGGTCCTTGGGTAATTAAATTAAATTGTTCAACTGAAAGATTGCATATTTTACCCAATCAGTGCTCTTAAAATTATATCTCGCACACGATTGCTCTAAAAGTCCACAAAAATTATATGTGATGCCTTAAGGATTGATTAACTTACTATCCAAGTTTCATCCAAAATGGAGTTGTCTTGTCCCTGAAATAATTTGTAGAGTGAATTTAGTGTTTGATTTTTAATTAAATCCACGTATATCCTTTTTGCAAAATTCTAAATCTCCTGGATTCTACATGAAAATATCTATTTGAGATAAATTTCTCTCTGACTAATTTGATAACGTGGATTTAATAAAAATTAATTACTCATTGTCACTCTGTTTTCACAAAAAAATCCATACAAAATTCATATGTTGTCAAAAAATTCCAAAAATATTATTGTAGTGTTCTTACATCATATTTTCATTCCAGTAACTTTTTCATAATTTTTTCTTACTGTTTGTGTGAGAAATTGCGAAAAAACCCCATAAAAAGTGTACATTTTTATTTATTGCATTTTAACCCATAAAATTCCAAAAAAAAGTACCTTGCATTCATTTCTGGATAAGGACTCTAGGAAAAATATAATTTGGCTAAATTGGACTAATTTGACATTAAAATTAATTTGGCCTTGTTGTGTGTTTTCTTAGTGTTGTAATTCACTTGCATTTGCATTCTATTTGCATAAAAAATTTATAAAAAACGCACTGGAAATCTAAAACCTAATTTTCAAATTAACCCAAAGTTGTTCCTTTGCCTCCCTGTGTTCGACCCTGGACTTGCCCGGGATATAAATTAAGCCGAGACACTCTTCACGGAGATCTTCTCTTGGTTCTGACTGAATTGCTAAGTACATGTGCTACAACGTGACCGAATTATTCATCGTATTTAGCGACTCGTCAGATGGCGCCGTTGTCGGGGAGGCAAACGGCTTAGGGACTAATTAAAAAATTTGATTTAGATTTCATTTACTCGGGTAGTCTGACCCCCTAGCCACTTGTAATTAGTCCATTTTCCTTTCAATTATTTTTCTTCATATTCTTTTATATATTTTATTGTTTATCTCTCTAATATAAATCTCATTTTCCTTACGAGGGCCCGGTGGACTTGGAGTGCATCGGAGGTCGACGGACGTGACACGTGCCGACTGCTGAAGAGCTTGGAGAATTTATTTATTTCGAGAGAGCTTTTGTAAATTATTGTAATTATTTAGGTAGTTGCTCATTTATAGTGGCTCTTGTTCAAGAGCTCGCGTGTGTAAAAAAGACTTGGACTTTATTTGTGGTGTGTCGAGACCTGTTTCACTCTCTGGTGAGGGTGGGGCTCGACTTGAGTGGCAAACTTAAGGATTAGGCACACAGTAGTTTAGAATCAAATTTGTTTGTGCCCATCGTAAGTTAGGCCACACATATCTTAGAAGATTCACTTATCTGATAAGATTCATAATGAGACGCACATAAACACGTACTACTTAGCTCAAAATTAAATCAATTCTTTCCCGCTAATAGTATATTGTTTAGGTGTGGTTTTCTCGATCTGCATGCATTTAGTGTAATATTTATAAATTCAGTTTTGCATAATGCATGGAGAGTGCTGGGATTCACTGTAAGTATACCTTCTTCTGAGCATGCATCATAGTTTCTCGTTTGCATTCTGATTTCCTATTCCCCTTTTGTTTTATAACTTAAGGTCAAAAGGAAATTGGGACTGAACGGTAGACGTGCTTGTGTGGTCACATAAATTTCAAGTGATAACCTAACTCTAAAATTGAGACTGAATTGAGCAGGTCGACTTAAAAAAATTGGAATAAAAAGAACCCATGTTCTCAGGTGCATAAAGCCCTCATTGTTTGTTTTACTTGCAAGTGAGAGAGAGAGAGACGACCCTAGGATAGAGCCAAGTCTGGATTTCTTACTTACTACTAGTTCTTTGAACCGGGTCAGTCTGTAGGAAAATACGGACACCTAACAGCTCGTTAATCTTTCCAAGATTGTATTTCTCACCAACTAAAATTGACAAGAGAATTCGGCCGAACTCTTATGGCCATCACGTGTTGAGTTAGTGAAATTGAGGGTTTGAATTGCGTTTGAATTCTGTGAGTTTACTCCGCACATTTACGTGCACTGTAGAACTAGCACCTCATTGAAATATCTTGTTCTAAATCGGTTCTTTTTGACATCGAAGATGACTGATTGGGGGGATAATTATTCGGACTTTGCGAATCTCCCTTTGAACCCTCCAAGAAGTATGTCTTCACAGGTCCATGCGCAACGTGGACCAACCTGGACTCATGACCCTCTTGAGCCCAGGATCACTCACTCTTAGGATGGTTACTCTCAAACCATTCCCTTTCTCTCTTCCCACCTCATCAAGGAAGACCTTCGCCTCGATGAGAATACCTTGATTCATAAATCCTCTTCTAATCAAGCACACCTTGCTGATTCAGGACCTGAAGAAGACACAAGAAAAATGCCTCCAAAGAAGAAAGACGATGAAGAAGAGAATCAGGAAGACCCAATGAGAATGATACTAGCCAGATTAGCTGCATCTGAGAAGCAACATGCACTTCTCAGAGCTCAGTTAGGACAGTTGAATGTTGAGGTCCAACCACCAATGGATGCGGCGTATAATTCTGGACAATATCAAATTCGGAACTACTTGAGTCCGGCCGAACCCGAGGTTGATTTTGAATTGAAGCCGCATTTTCTGAACCTGTTGCCACACTTTGATGGGAATGCTTCTGAGGAACCATATGCATTCCTTAGGGACTTTGAGCTCATCTGCGCTAACCTCAAACATCAAAATGTTAGCCAGGATTATATTAGGCTCAAAGCCCTTCCATTTGCCTTGGGTGGCAAAGCTGATTACTGGGTAAAGAATCTTGGGATCGCCGTCACCACATATGCCCAGTTCAAGGACCTGTTTTTGAAGAAGTTCTACCTTTTGAGTAGAACTAACATGATGAGGACGCACATTACGAGTTTTTCCCAATTACCCCATGAAGCTTTTTGTGATGCTTGGGAAAGATTCAAGGACATCCTACAGAAGTGTCCCTGTCATGGACTAGATGATAACATCTTGGTCCAATCATTCTTCACTGGTCTCAACCCTGAGATGCAGGGTTTAGTGAGCGCTGCCTGTGGAGGTAGCTATACATCTCGAGGAGCGGATATCGTCTGGAGGGTATTCGAGCAGATGGCTGAAACTAGCCGCTCACAGATGTCCTGCAGGGCCTATACACCATCCCCCAGTTCACTCTTATCTGGAGGGGGAAAATCAGCTGTAGTTGATATCTCTCAGGACGTGATCCCTAGCATGGGACTCCTTGCTGACAAGCTTACTGTAGTCGAGAGGATTGACAGGAGAATTGATGAATTGGATAAGAGTGTTTCCAAGATCCCAAAACAAATGGATGAATTGACTGATAGGGTATCTAAGATAAAGATACCTGCCGTGACTGCACCCTCTGTCCTGTATACCGAGTTCACCATGTTCAGGAGCAGTTGGTGTCAGGGCAACCCCAGCCGTGGGAGCAGGACCAATCCTACACCCACTCTTTCCAGCAGCCACCTCCATTAGCAGAGACAGTCCAGGAGGAGCCTCCACCGGTTTGGGAGGTGAATGGAGTATGGTATACTCAGGACCCTGCCAGGCAGGGAAGTTCGGGAGACCAACAGACCTATCAGCGTCCCCCAACCTTTCATAACACCGCATTCACCTCTGCACCACCTCCTTTACAGCAGAGCCCTGGATTCCAGCCACCCCAGCAGCAGAGGCAGCAGTACCAGCAATATGGCCGACAGAGCCATTACCAGGCAGGCCAGCAGGGCCCGCAACCCCAGCAGCAGCAGCAGAGGCAGTACTCTGGCCATCAGGGCCACTCTTCCCGTTCTTCTTCCCAGTCTTATCCACTTCCTTCTTCGTCTGGTCCCGTGGATATACAGCAGCAGATACTCGACGAGCTATGTTCCTACAGGAACGAGATTCATGACTTACGGGTGGATGTCAACCGCCTGTCCAGATGGCGAGACGAGCAGACTGCACCCTTTACCTCTATCCCTGCCCAAGTTCAGGCTAACCCCAATAGCCTGAATCGATCTAGTTCTCAGCAGCATTTTAGTCAGGTATACTATTCAACATCTCCTAGATCTGAACATGAGATTCTTTCGTGTGACGAGGCTACCCACATGTCACTCAGGAGCGGAAGGACCGTGACCGTACCTGACAGAGCGAGGGATATGAGGAGGGGCATCTCTGGAGATCTACCTGAGGAGTCTTCAGAGGACGAGGAGGAGAGGCATCATATTTCGGGCCATCAGCATCATTCGAGGATTTCTACTCATGGAGCCGAGAGGAGAAGGAGAGCACGTATGCATCATCGGCAGCATGGATACACTTCTGAGTCTACGGAGGACCTTGTATCTCCGGTTGTGGCTGATACCACTCCAGCTTCTATTCCACAACCTGTAGTAGATAGTTTTGATTTCGATCCCATGTTGCATCAAACAGATTCATGTATGAAGAACTCTGTTTCCGTTAATGCCAAGAATGATCTTTCAGTTCATGATTCAGACTCTTCATCTTCTGTTTCTCTAGCTTCCATCCCTTTCCCCCGTGCTCTTACGGCAGGAAAGCACATCAAAAAGATTCATAAAGATGACCCCGATATGTCACAGCTTTGTAAAGAGAATATCACAGTCAAGGTGCCATTTGATGAATATGTGGCTAACCATCCTGCCTTCCAAAAATACCTTAAGGTGAGATGCACACCTACAAGGGTTAGCAGGAAGAAAGATAATCGAAATATAAAGACACATGTCTTATCGGTAGCCACAACCTATTGTCTCAAGAATCAGACTTTGCCAAGAAAAAAAAGAGATATGGGTGCTCACTATGTGGAGAGTCGTATTGACGACATTGCATTTGCACGCACACTCCTAGATAACGGTTCTTCGATTAACTTACTTCCCTTAGCATTATATCAGAAATTGGAGTTGGGACCACTTCGCAAATCTAGAGCCTTACTCCAATTCGCTGATCGATCAGTGAAGAGACCTAAGGGAGAAGTGAGGAACGTAGTTATCTCGATTGAGGGGCAGAACTATCAAGTTGATTTCACAGACTTGGACATGGAGACCCCCAATCATTGGAGAGAATCTCAGATCATTCTTGGGTGGCCCTTCCTCAGGACCGCAGGCGCAACTGTTGATTATGGTACGGGAATGATGAAGTTCCGTTCTCCAGGTGGAGAGGTGAACCTTGAGATGAAGCAAACCAAGTGTCAGCGACCCGATTCAGAGAGTAGCACAGAGTACTCATCTTCAGAGGCAGATTGCAGTTTGATTAACACAGTTGGGATTTGGGGACAGATTCCTTCAGGACAGAGCGAGTCCCTTTCATCTGGAAAGGGCATAGTGGATGATGCAGTTTGCCAGGTGTTGTCTGATCTTGTGGGAGATGCATCAACCTATTCTCATGATGACATAGAGATCCATCCAGATCTGTCAGTTCCATCCTCTTTGGAACAATCATGGGACATAGATGATGAGTCGGACGTGGCTTTTGCCGATTGTTTGGATATTTTTGACGATCCGACTCCCGATACTTCTTATTTGGTGGCGAGTACTACTCAACTTAGCCCACCTTCATGCAGCACGGAATCAGATTCAGATTCAGTTCAACCAGATTTGCTTGATGATACCACATTACCAGAACTGAAATCACTACCTCCTACACACAAGTATGCCTTTCTTGCGGGACCCAAAGAGAGATATCCTGTCATCATTAGCTCAGACTTGACTTTAGAATAGGAGTCTAGGTTGTTAGAGGTCTTAGAGAGGAACTGCAAAGCAATAGGTTGGACAGTGTCGGATCTCGTGGGGATCAACCCCGCTCTCTGCTCGCACCACATTTTTACTGAGGATAATGTGAGACCTTCCCGTGAGTTCCAAAGGAGACTTAACCCCAATCTACGGGAAGTAGTGAAGAAAGAAATTGAGAAATGGTGCAAAGCAGGGTTTATATACCCTATTTATGACTCCAAGTGGGTGGCCCCGCTTCATGTTGTCCCGAAGAAGTCGAGAATTCAGATGGTCACCAACGAGGAAGGGGTAGAGATCGCGACACGAGTACCTACGTCGTGGCGTGTCTGTGTTGACTACGGGCGCTTGAATGCCACGACCAAGAAAGATCACTTTCCCTTGCCTTTTATTGATCAGATCTTGGAGAGACTAGCAGGGAAAGAATTCTTCTATTTTCTTGATGGGTACTCTGGCTACAACCAAGTGGCCATAGCCCCTGAGGATCAGGAAAAGACCACATTCACATGTCCATTCGGCACTTATGCTTTCAGGCGCATGCCATTCGGGCTCTGCAATGCCCCGGGCACATTTCAGCGGTGCATGATAGCCATATTTGCCGAGATGGTGGGAGATTTCCTGAAAGTGTTCATGGATGACTTCTCGGTCCATGGTGATTCTTTTGATACATGTTTAGCGCACTTGGACCGAGTCCTCACGAGGTGTAGAGAGGTGAATCTGGTACTCTCCTGGGAGAAGAGTCACTTTATGGTGACGGAGGGTATCGTGTTGGGGCATATGCCATCTCCAAAAGGGGAATGGAGGTTGACCCTGCCAAGGTGGAGGTGATCAAGAAACTCGATCCACCTACCAACGTGAAGTCAGTGCGGTCATTCTTAGGGCATGTTGGATTCTATAGAAGATTCATTCAGGATTTTTCAAAGATCGCCCGCCCACTGACTGAGCTCTTAGGGAAAGACACAGAGTTCATTGTAGATCACAGATGTCTGGAGGCCTTTGAGCTCTTGAAGAGGAATATTTGTGCCTCGCCTATCCTACAAGCTCCTGACTGGGCTCTCTCCTTTGAGATCATGACTGATGCTTCAGATTTTGCTGTAGGAGCTGTGTTAGGACAACGACGAGAGGGAATTCCGTTTGCGATTCATTATACGAGCAAAGTTTTAGATCCTACACAGAAAAATTATACAGTGACTGAAAAGGAAATGCTCGCGGTAGTATGGGCCCTCGAGAACTTCACCATTTAGAATGATCTATGGCAAGCCATGCCATTTGCCTGCAGAGTTGATTCATAAATCCGAATGGGCAATTAAGAAGATTAACTGGAGTTGTCACCTAGGGAAGCTTTGTTGAGACTTGAACTTGAACGAGCTCGTGGAAATCCGAAACAGGGCATATGACAACAGTTTGATTTACAAGGACAAAGTAAAGAGATGGCATGATCAGCACATTAGGTGCAAAGACTTTGTCCCTGGACAAAAGGTATGGTTGTTCAATGCCAGGTTGAAGATGTTCCATGGGAAGCTTAAATCTAAATGGACGGGTCCCTTTGTTGTTAAGAAAGTGCACGAGAATGGAAGTGTAGAGATAGCTGATCTCACAGATGGTGCACAATCTCATGTGGTGAATGGACAACTGTTGAAGCATGTTGTTGATTCGAAAGAGCAGTTAGTCCAAGTCAAGGTCATCAACTTCATACAGAGTGAGCACAGAGCAGATACATCTTATTACTCGTCATGAAGATGCAGCATCAAGATTCAACATCTTAGAAGATTCAATCACTCTTGTACATTCTCCCCTCTTTGTATATTCTCCAGATCACATCGGTTCTCACACTTACTCTTGTCCTATACTTAGGCTTACCAAGAGCCTAAGTATAGGGGGAGCCGATGCCCACCATGTATACATACTCATCCATTTCTCTTCTTGACCTCGTCCGCCCCATTTTTGCTCTTCTTCTGCACTTAGGCTGTCCAGAGCCTAGGTATAGGGGGCGGATCGACTTCTATACTATTTATTATTTTAGCTATCCTACGCTTAGCACGAGCTATGTCTTTTTCTCGCTTCTTGTGCCATGAGGACATAGCACATGCTAAGTATAGGGGGGCGTGTATATATTACATATATACTTTACCCATAGCTCGTACTTTCACGTATTTTTGTATATATTATACAATAATTATGGGGTGGATAAAAAAACTTTTTCAAAAAAAAAATTCTTAAAAAAACTTTTCAAAAAAAACTTTTCAAAAAAATCCTCTAAAAAACTTTTTCACAAAGAAAATCCTTTCTTATCTACCTATCTTTTCGAAAAAAAACTCTTGAAAAAAAAGAGAGCAAAATTTTTCTAACAAAAAAAACTTCTTTGCCTTTGTTTGTCAAAAAAAACTTTTTGAAAAAAAATTCTTTCTAAAAAAAATCATTAAAAAAATACCAACTAAAAAAACTAACTAATAAGTTGGTTTAATCCCTGACACATTCACTTTCACACAAGACTAGTGATGTTCAAGAACACTTGGTTTATGAGCTCTTGAGATTTTGAGTTAACCAACCTTAGTCATTAGGGTCTTGGACTTAATTATTCACATTTCTCTAGTTTGAAAGATTTGTGTGCTATATTGCATGCTTAGTCTCTACCTTAAGAATATGATCAGCACCTCACATACACGACTGCAGTTATGATGAGATGAGTTGAAATTTCACCTGAGGAGCTAGGATAGGGGATTTGAGTTTGGACTTGATTTAATGATGCTCGAGGATGGGATAAAATCAATGAAGGCTTCATGAAACCTGAGTGTCAGCATCTTTAGCCAGTATGAGAACATGGTTCTTGTACTATCTCTTGACATTTACCTATGTGCCAGGGTGTGATAAAATAAAAAATGTTGATCAGTGTGCGCCAATTCTTGGTAAAAGCAGTGGAGCTAGCCAAAATACTACAAAGCAATGAAATGTCAAAGAAAAGTTCTTATTCCACAAAGTCAATTATCAAAAGAGCTTCCACCAAAGGCGAGCGCTCCCAACCATTTCAAAAGTGTCCACTTGGACCACCGCTATTAGGACCAGGAGTCGGGCTTGCACCAAAAAAGGGCTCTGCATCGTAAATGCTACAAGTCTGGGTGTAGAAGGTATAATAGATACTCAAAAAAGGCACACCCCGGTGTACTCACAGGAAAACAAGTGCAGACGGCTCCAACTTCTCTTGACGGACGCACTGATCAACACCAAAAATATGCGTTGCGTAATAAGGCACTCGAGAGGATCCTTGTTCCAATGAAAGGGAGAGAAGAAATGACACAATCCTATGCCCTCCATCAACTGGCCTTCCATCTACATTTTCAAGTCTGACAACTAAAGAGACGGTGGATTGGATGCAAGAAATGATTTATTCCCTAGTGTTGAGGATCGGGTCCTTAGGAGAGTCTCTTAGACTGGAACCTTGGGTGACGTTGTGACTCTACTCTTGTAACTGCGGTCAACACTTAAAGTCATATCCCTATTATATATGTATACAAAGAGAGTCTGATGATTAGGGAAATTGGATACCTTTTGACTAGAGCTTGGTTCAGCTTAGAATTTTAGGATCTCTAAAATCGAGAGTTCTTGAACGGATCAAGTCTTGTATTCACATGCACAGTCAGAGGTTAATCCAACTTATTCATTCTTTATTTGCTCGAGGACTAGAAAAGTTTAAGTATAGGGGGGTGATGAATCCACGATTCATCATCTCAATATCTTGATCTTAACAAAATCCCCGAGTAAAATCCCATAAAAATGTCCATAAAATCAATAAATTAACAAAATAACTCTTTTAAATAAAACACACTAATTAATGTATATTATATTGTACAAAATAATTTAACAATAAAAAGCCACAAAAATAAAGGAGTTTTTCACCTGTAAATAGCCTAAAACTTCATATATTTTTAGTAAATTCATTTCAAATCCTTTTTGGCTAATTCTTTCTCCAACTTGTTCATAACAATGTATATAAAAATACAAAAATATAAAATAATTTTTACTTCAAATAAATGCTCCTAGATCCCAAAGGGAAAAAGCCATAAAGACCAACTTTCAAGCCAAATTCCTGCTCCGTATGAAATCCAAATTCACCAAACTCACTTTTAAAGTTCAAGTTAGAAAATTATCTATCCAATGGAAGTGGTTTCATTAAAATCGGAGCTCATTTGTAAAAGTTGGATTTTGGGACCTAGATGTACATTGTATATTTTTGTATATATTCATTCTTTCCTCATTTTTTATTGTTGTGTTGTATTTTAATTATTCTATTTTATAGTATTTTTCTATTATAAATATCTCTTATTAAAAAGATAAAAAAATACAAATTAAAAAAGTAAACAAAAAATTGTACATGTTGTATGTATTCCCTTGTAAATTCTCCACTATTTATTTTCTTCTCTTTTATTCTATTGTAAATAAAGTAGCCTACTTTATTTCATTTATTTATTTATTTTAGATTCTCTACAACAACCTCCATTCAACCCCATCATTTTTTAAACTTCCCATTCAACTCCATTAATAAAATAACCTCCCACTATTTTAATAACCTCTCCTTTCATCATATATATATATATATACACATCCCATCCTCCTCAATTTGCCTGGGATCCATCTTGATGTGAGGAGAGCCTAGTTCCCAGAGTTGAATCGGTGACAGCGACGTAATCGCGGTCGAGCGACGACGGCCCTCTCTCCGGTGAGATCCGTTGGCTTTTTGGCCAACATCGCAACTGTAACCGCGCGCTGCTCGAGCTCATCGCACGCCGGTGATTCGAGCGAAGACCGTGCTCTCGTAAGCACATCATAGGCGACCGTCCATCGTAGGTAATTTTTTGGATCATTTTATCATCTTGTTATTTTTGCAAATTTTTTTAGCACCACATATCATCCCTTCCACGACCACCATCACACCATCAAATTTTTGTTCACATTTGTTTAGTTCATCATCACCACCACCAACCTATCTTACTTTTTTTAATCATATTCCCTGTCTAATCAAAATTAAAAAAATAATAAAAAAAAATTAAAACAAACAAAAAGTCTCTTTTCTTACAGCAGTAAAAGAAAATTTAAAAAAAATTAAAAAAATTAAACGGTAGCAGCGGTGGAAGCAACCACCGCCGCCGCCCAGCCACCGGCCCCCAAGCGCGGTCGCGCGCCAGCGGCTCCCCCCCCCAGCCCTCCTCCGCGCGATGGCGTGCGACCGACTCCTCCGATCTCCGGCCGCCGTCTCCTTCCGCCAGTGCTCCAGCCCGCGGCGCCTCTCCACCAGCCAGCAGCCGCACCGCCCCTCCTCACGAGGCCCGCCGACCTCCGACGACCCTGCGCCCCTCCTCGCGGCCGTGCACGGCCGCGCACACCGCCACCGCCTCTGCCCCTTTTGGGTTCTTCTCCCTGCGCCCACGAAGAAGAAGGTCCTATTTTATTTTTTTATTTGTAAAAATTGCAAAAATTTCTTTCATAGTTTTCGTAATTACAGTTTAGTCCTTGTATATAAGTTTGAGTTTTCTTTTCAATTTCTGAGTTTGCACAGATACCCCTGTGTTTGACTTTAAATTTGGACATTGATATTACATCTTTTTATTCAATGAAAAGTGGCATTGTGTTCAGCAACTAATTGTCTACCATCAGAATATTTATTTATATTTTTGTAGTCCTTGGGTAATTAAATTAAATTGTTCAACTGAAAGATTGCATATTTTACCCAATCAGTGCTCTTAAAATTATATCTCGCACACGGTTTCTCTAAAATTCCACAAAAATTATATGTGATGCCTTAAGGATTGATTAACTTACTGTCCAAGTTTCATCCAAAATGGAGTTGTCTTGTGCCTGAAATAATTTGTAGAGTGAATTTAGTGTTTGATTTTTAATTAAATCCACGTATATCCTTTTTGCGAAATTTAAATCTCTTGGATTTTACATGAAAATATCTATTTGAGATAAATTACTCTCTGACTAATTTGATAACTTGGATTTAATAAAAATTAATTACTCATTGTCACTATGTTTTCACTAAAAATCCATAAAAAATTCATATGTTGTCAAAAAATTCCAAAAATATTACTGTAGTGTCCTTACATCATGTTTTCATTCCAGTAATTTTTTCATAATTTTTGCTTACTGTTTGTGTGAGAAATTACGAAAAAACCCATAAAAAGTGTACATTTTTATTTATTGCATTTTAACCCATAAAACTCCAAAAAAAGTACCTTGCATTCATTTCTGGATTATGACTCTAGGAAAAATATAATTTGGCTAAATTGGACTAGTTTGACATTAAAATTAATTTGGCCTTGTTGTGTGTTTTCTTAGTGTTGTAATTCACTTACATTTGCATTCTATTTGCATAAAAAATTATAAAAAAACCGCACTGGAAATCTAAAACCTAATTTTCAAATTAACCCAAAGTTGTTCCTTTGCCTCCCTGTGTTCGACTCCGGACTTGCCTGAGATATAAATTAAGCCAAGATACTCTTCACGGAGATCTTCTCTCGGTTCTGACTGAATCGCTAAGTACACGTGCTACAACGTGACCGAATTATTCATCGTATTTAGCGACTCGTCAATGTTACTGATAGAATAAATGCATGTTGGCTAAAGTAGAGAGGTGCCTTTAGTGCTCTCTGTGATAAGAAATTTTCTTTGAAAATCAAAGGAAAGTTTTACAAAGCAGCCGTGAGACATGCTATGCTCTATTGATCTGAATGTTGTCCTTTGAATCATAGACATGTGCAGAGAATGTTAATAGCAGAAATGAAAATGCCAAGGTAGATGTGTGGACCACACGTAAGGATCGGATTCGGAATGATGCAATCAGAAAGAAAGTTGGTGTAGCTTCGATCGAGGATAAGAGGTGAGAAACTTGCTTAAGGTGGTTTCGTCATTTGCAAAGAAGGTCAACTGATGCACCAGTTAGGAGATGTACACTTTGAGATATTGAGTTGGCTAAGAACGAAAGAGGAAGGCTTAAGTAGTGTTGGAATGAGACTATACGAATGAATCTTAGTTTTTTAGATCTAAGCAAGAGAGTGACCTAAAATAGATCTGAATGGAGGCAAAGAATCCATGTAGCTACCCTACTTAATGTGGAAAATGCTTTGTTGTTGTTGAAATCTTTTGTATATAATGTCTACTTTTGCAAGAGATAGTAAAAGTGAATATCGAGCAACGAGAAAATAATTATTAAATGGAGGGATTTTGATCAAAGTTTAGATTACTATGACGTATATTTAGGACCCATGCTTTGTGTTAAACAATAAGAATACTATTTTTTATCTTGTAAACATGTAGTTTAGTGCTTTTAATCTTTCCGATTACTTCGAATTCTTTTCTCAGCATAGCTCTTATTGAAGCTTTGTCCATGTATGCATTCTTTATTCTCAATCTAGATTAGAAATTATACATCATTGTGATTTAGATAGTAATCACTTTTCCTTTTCATCTTTGACTTCATTTCTTTTTCCGTTTTGACAGGGTATTTAAGTTAGGGAAATATACTAAGTTTCGTCCACGTAAAAGAGGAAGTGCACTTGAAATGTCAATAACGCATTACTTCACCCTAGATAACCTGTCCAACAAACTGACGTAGAATCGAAAGTGGTTATGTAATTGCCGTAATTGTGAGAACATGACGATGCAGTGTGTTTTGGGGCTTTATTTGCTGGTAGATGAAACGTTTTATTATTAGTAAATCAGTTATCAAAAAATTAACATATAGATAGAATAACGGGCATGTGTAGAAAGAAGGAAAGGCGGTGGGCTTACCGGCAATAAAGAAACTTTGGAGGCGGGTCAATGATGACCCCGTGATGAGGTCGGCAGTGCGTAGGGCCCCCGGGCGCAACCAGACTGCGGCCGCAGTCAGACTTGGGCGGCCGTGCGCAGGGTCCCACCCCCATCTTCCTTAATTCCCAAATTACCCTTCTCCTAGGTCCCTCTCACCAGTAACTTACCGGGTCCCTGATTTCCTAAGGGCTTGTTTGGTTGTTGGGTTGAACCGGATTGGGTTGGGGTATACCGGTGTACCCTTCCTTCCAACCTTCTCAATCCTCCTCACAGTTTACTATTCACAGGGGTACCCCAACCCAACCCAACCCAACCCAACCCAGTCCAACCCAGCTACCAAACAGGCCCTAACCGATCTTTTTCCGTGCTCCTATGGTTTATAATTAAGTTTTCTTTATATATACATATATTTAAGAAAAAAAGGTGTGTGTAACGGTCCCGGATCCGAGCGGCCCAACGGAAGCATTTAAATACATTTTTAATTGCCACGTCGGCCTCCGGGGGTTGCTTGATCGTATACATTGCACAATTCACAAACAAATCACATGAAAAGTCAACTTATTATTATAGCAAAAGATAACTATTACATGTAAGTTTTTTTCCCTCAGATACAATGCAGTTCTAACAAGAAGGGGTCCTTGTGCAAAAGGGATCCTTGTGCTAACAGATCTTCTAGGTCAAGCTTTCCATCCTGACACCGCGTTTCCTCCTGCTTTTACTCCTCTGCAGTGTTTGTGGTAGGGTAACCACATGAGCGTACAAAATGCTCGTATCCAACATGCTTAATATGGTGTAAAAGAGTAGATGGAACAATTTCTCATATAATTGAAATCAATGATATAAATGGCCATAGAATATGTTTGATCATACATAAATATTATATTTACATTTTCATGGGTAATATTATTCAATAACATAAATAAGTATTAAATCATTTGGTAACCACTGGCACATGTGGTCCATATCAATCAATCAATACTTGTGATATCAACTGATTCACTTGCACACTTAGGTTCCTTTGAACCCTGACACCCTTGGTAGGTGTTGCCTTCTTTGACCAATATGTCTGTCAAGACCCGGCCACATGGACTCTAGAGGTAGCTCCCGCCTTAAATCGTGTAGCACTTAGCTCCATTGGTCGTTAATGGTTCCCGCAGACCCGGCACAGAGACTCTAGAGGTGGCTCCCGCTTGTGCGTAGCACTTAGCTCCAAGTGTTGTTACGGTGCCATTATATTTAATCAATTACAAACAAATCTAGGAAATCTTGCGATGTCATTTATTCAATTATCACAGTAATACTAAATCATACATTATTTTAACATAATTGTTTCTATACAAAATTCATCATACAAAATGCAATCTTAATAAATTTCAAATAAATTAAAAACTTAATGTACAAAACGATGATAAAATAATTACGAAGTAATTAAAATGTGCAAACAGATGCCCTTCAAAAGGTGAAGTATGGAGTAATGCAGATATCTATTTTGGCAGCATAACACTATATTTATTTGATAAAATGGGCCAATAGCAGAGTCATACTATATTTGTTTGATCAAAGGCAGATTGGTAAAAATAACCATACTATAGTTATTTGATCACATGACAAAAATGAAAAAAATCATACCTAAAAATATGTTTCTTTCCTTCTCTCTCTTCTTTCTCTCTCTCTCTCTCTATCTCTCTGCCCCTTCTCTCTCTTCACGCCTCTCTCTCTCCTATTTCTCTCTCTCTCTCTCCTTTTCTCTCTCTCTCTCTCTCACGCTCCCTTTCTCTCTTGCACGCCCTCTCTCGCACACTCTGTGTAACACCCCTCAAAATTTCTCGGGGTTTCTGAATGGGGTGTCCCTCCCACTTGCTATTTATAGCAAGGGGAGGCGGTCCTGCACCTCTCCTTCTTTCATCTATGCGCGTGACACACGTCCCCTACTTTTCCCATTTGCAGCCACGCCCCTCCACCATTTCCAGCGGGGGCCACACATGCCTCTCCTTTGCGTGGTCTCCACGGTACCTCTGTCGTCCCCATATTATTATAATTTACCCTACTTAAAAAGAATTCCGTCCCGAAATTCATAAGTCAAAAGGCTTACCAAAGAGTTCAGGATACTTGGCTTTCATCTCGTCTTCAATCTCCCAAGTAGCCTCTTCACGCTTGTGATGTTTCCACAAGACCTTCACCATAGATATTGTGTGTCGTCTCATCTTGTTTTCCTTTCGATCAATGATCTTGATAGGTCTCTCTTCATAGGATAAGTCGAATTCTACCTTAGAAATTTCATATTCAATTACATGTGAAGGATCGGGTATATATTTCCTTAGCATGGAGACATGGAAAACATTATGCAGATTCTTGAATTGAGAAGGAAGATCAACCTGATAAGCAACTTCTCCAATCTTCTTGGTGATTGCGAATGGTCCTATGTATCTAGGATTTAACTTTCCTCTTTTCCCAAATCGAACAACTCCCCGCATAGGAGAGACTTTTATAAAAAATTTATCACCTATCTCAAAACTCAGCTCTCTTCTTCTATTATCTGCATAGCTCTTTTGTTTGTTTTGAGTGCTAACAATCTTTTTTTTATGACATCAATTTTCTCAACAGTGTCTAGCACTAACTCAGATCCAAGTATTTTCTTTTCGCCAACATCATTCCAGCATAAGGGAGATCGACATGGTCTACCATACAATGCCTCATAAGGGGTCATCCCAATGCTATTGTGGTAGCTATTATTATAAGCAAATTCGACCAAAGGTAGATGGAAGTCCCAATTTCCTGCAACATCTAATGCACATGCTCGAAGCATATCCTATAGCGTTTGGATGGTCCTCTCTGATTGTCCATCTGTTTGTGGATGAAAAGAGGTGCTGAACTTTAAATTTGTTCTCAATGCATCATTCAACCTTTTTCAGAATCTTGATGTGAAACGTGTATCTCGATCAGAGACAATTGACACAGGCACTCCATGCAGTTTTACTATTTCATGTGCATATATCTTAGCTAGACTCTCTGTGGACTGGCCAAGTCGTATAGGTAGGAAATGTGTTGTTTTAGTCAGACGATCAATAATTACCCAAATATTATCATACTTAGAACCCTTTGTAACCGACAATCCTACTATGAAGTCCATTTTAATGTGTTCCCATTTCCATTGTGGTAGGTCCAATGGTTGCTGCTTCCCATTTGATATCTGGTGCTCGATCTTTACAAGCTGACAAATAGGACATTTGGCTACGAATTCTGCAATTTCGAGCTTCATTTTTCTCCACCAAAAATTTCTTTTCAAATCCCTATACAATTTTGTGCTTCCTGGATGAATGGAGTACATGGAACTGTGTGTTTCTTCTAAAATATCTTTCTTAATATTTTCGTTATTAGGAACCCATATGCGATTCTTGAATCGTAAGCCTCCATCAATGGAAATAGAGAGATCACTATTGGGTTTCTTTGAGGATTCAATCATCTGAGGTAGCTCAAGATCATCTTTCTGTGCTGCTAATATTCTTTCAACTAAAGCATATTGAATTTGTAATCCAGCAATAAAAATAATATGATCTTGCTTCTTAGAAGGTCTCCATTCAACTAAATCCTCCATGAGTTTCCATTGAAGTCTCATCCTAGCACATTGAGATTCCTGTTTCTTGCTAAGCGCATCTGCTACCTTATTAATCTTCTCTGGGTGATACTCTAATGAGAAGTCATAGTATTTCAATAATTCAAGCCATCTACGTTGCCTCATGTTCAAGTCTTTCTGCGAGAACAAATATTTAAGACTCTTGTGATCAGTCATTACTTGAAATTTCTCCCCATATAGGTAATGTCTCCATAATTTTAAGGCAATGACTACTGCTGCTAGCTCTAAATCATGTGTAGGATAATTACGTTCATGTGTCTTCAGTTGTCTAGAGGCATATGCAACAACCTTACCATGCTGCATAAGAACTGCACCGAGTCCTGACCCTGAGGCGTCAATATGCACTGAAAACCCTCCTGTCCCTGATGGAAGTGTCAATATAGGAGCTGAAGTCAACATATTCTTCAGTTTTTGGAAGCTCTCCTCACATTGTGGACTCTAAAGGAATTTGGTATCTTTCCTTATCAGCTTAGTTAATGGTAAAGCTATTTTTGAGAAGTCCTGAATAAATCATCTATAATAACCAGCCAGTCCCAAGAAGCTACGTACTTCAGTGACAGTCTTTGGTTGATTCCAGTTTAAGATAGCCTCAACCTTGAAATGGATCAACAGATATGCCATCCCTAAAAATAATATGTCCAAGAAACATCACTTTGTCTAGCCAAAATTCACATTTTGAGAATTTAGCATAAAGTTTGTGATACTTCAATGTCTCTAATACTATCCTCAAGTGTTCTCCATGCTGACTCTTATTTTCTGAGTAAATAAGAATATCATCCACAAAAATTATCACAAATTTATCCAAGAACTCCCGAAATACTATATTCATGAGGCTCATAAAAGCTGCAGGTGCATTAGTTAATCCAAATGGCATTACTCGAAATTCATAATGTCCGTATTTGGATCTGAAGGCAGTTTTTGGAATATCATCTGTCTTAATCCTCTGTTGGTGATAACCTGACCTCAAATCAATCTTCGAAAAGATTGTAGCTTTCTGCAGTTGATCAAATAGGTCATCTATGCGGGGTAAATGATACTTGTTTTTGATAGTAATCTGGTTCAAGGCTCTATAGTCAATGCAGAGTTTAAGAGTTCCATCCTTCTTTTTGACAAATAGTACTGGTGCACCCCAAGGAGAAATGCTGGGCTGAATGAAGCCCTTCTCCAATAGCTCTTCTAATTGCTTCTTAAGTTCTGCTAACTCTGTTGGAGTCATATGATAGGGTGGCTTTGAAATAGGAGATGCTTCTGGAATAATATCAATAGAAAAATCCAATTCTCTAGGTGGAGGTAAACCGGGAAGATCTTTTGGAAATACTTCTGAGTATTCCTTAACCATCGGCAGACTCTCTATAGACATGGGATGGGCATCGGTCTTTACTATGCTGGCAAGAAAACCCACACATCCTTTTGATATCAGCTGACATGCCTTCATTGAGGAGATAATTACTTTCTGTGTATCTCTCTTAAAACCTCTAATTTGAAACTCAGGCTCACCAGGCCTACATAATACGACCTTCTTTTCCCTACAAAGAACATTTGCAAAGTTCTCGTACAACCAATCCATTCCTAGAATGACATCATAATCAGTCATATTAAGCAGAACTAGGTTTGCTTCAGACCTTCTAGTTTCAATCTCTATAGGAACATTATGAAAAAAGAATTCTGCTTTCCCCAGTTCATCCAATGGTGATGTAACAAACAAGATGAATGGCATTTCTATAGTGGGTAATTCAAGCTGTGTAGCAAATCTACTAGATATAAATGAATGCGAAGCACCTGGATCATAAAGAACTTTTGCGTGAATATCCGAAATCAAAAGTGTACCTTCTATAACTTGGTTTGGATCCTCTGCCTGTCTAGTCCTCATGGAGTATACTCGTCCCAAATTTTCTTCTTAGGTTCTGCGGTCTTTCCCTTATCATCAGAAGCTTTCATCATAGGGCGGTTACGAATGAAATGTCCCATCTGCCCACATTTAAGACAAGCTCCAGTCAACTTATAACATTTCCCATAATACCTTCTTTCGTAGTGGGGACAATTAGGAGAGCCTGACTTTTCAGTAGGTCTAGCTCTTTCCTCCTCCCTACTAGGAAATCCCAATTTCATCTTTTTGCTTGGGCCTTGAGAAGTCCCACTTCCAATCATCTTTCGAGATCTCTTTTGCTGATTTAGGGTCATCTGATATTCTTCATTTATCACCATAGCCGCATTCACTGCCTTGACTATGGTCTCTGGCATACTGGCTAGAACTTTTGATCTTAAGCCTGTCTTTATACCCATAATATATTTCTTTACCCGTTCCCACTCAGTAGAACAAATCCCTTTGCCATATCTAGACTATAATATTTAGCTGTATAAACATCTAGAGTAAAATCATTTTGTTGCAGTTCAATGAACTCCTGTCTCTTCTTTAACCTTGCACTTAATGGAATAAAGTGCTCGGTAAAGTGATTCACAAACTTACTCCAAGGTATTTTTGGTTCATTCTCAAAATGAACACCTTTACAAGTCTCCCACTAGTCTTTTGCCTCAGCTCGCAATCTAAACATGGTAAAAGTAACCTTTTTCTCGTCTGGACAATCTAATGCACTAAAAGTCAGCTCTATCTCCTTAAGCCAGTGTCCAGCTTTCTCAGGATCTGGTTCTCCATTATATATGGGCGGATCAAGCTGCAGAAATTTTCTTAAAGTCACGCCTTCTCCTTTTGTTTGTTCCTGCATCTTAAAAAATTGTTCTCTTTCTTTTTGCATTCATCGTCCCATCTCCGCCATAAATTGGGCTTGTTTATATTGTGAAGGCTCAGGCTCACTATTCCTGGGAATAAGGTCCCCTTCCATCTACAATTAGAAAAATTTAGGTTTAGTCCTTAATAGCTAAGTCACAAAATTCTAGGTGTGGTTAAGTGAAGTTATGCTCTGATACCATCTGTAACGACCCCGGATCCGAACGGCCCAACGGAAGCATTTAAATACATTTTTAATTACCACGTCGGCCCCCGGGGGTTACTTGATCGTATACATTGCACAATTCACAAACTTATCACCTGAAAAGTCAACTTATTATTATAACAAAAGATAACTATTACATGTAAGTTTTTTTCCTCAGATACAATGCAGTTCTAACAAAAAGGGGTCCTTGTGCAAAAAGGGATCCTTGTGCCAACAGATCTTCTAGGTCAAGCTTTCCTTTCTGGCACCGCGTCTCCTCCTGCTTTTACTCCTCTGCAGTATCTGTGGCAGGGCAACCACAGGAGCGTACAAAATGCTCGTAAGCAACATGCTTAATATGGTGTAAAAGAGTAGATGGAACAATTTCTCAGATAATTGAAATCAATGATATAAATGGCCATAGAATATGTTTGATCATGCATAAATATTGTATTTACATTTTCATGGGTAATATTATTCAATAACATAAATATTTATTAAATCATTAAGTAACCACTGGCACATGTGGTCCATATCAATCACTCAATACTGGTGATATCAGCTGATTCACTTGCACACTTAGGTTCCTTTTAACCCTGACACCCCCGGTAGGTGTTGCCTTCTTTGGTCAATATGTCTGTCAGGACCCAGCCACATGGACTCTAGAGGTGGCTCCTGCCTTAATCACGTAGCACTTAGCTCCATTGGTCGTTAATGGTTCCCGCAGACTCGGCACAAGGACTCTAGAGGTGGCTCCCGCTTGCGCGTAGCACTTAGCTACAAGTGTCATTATGGTGCCATTATATTTAATCAATTACAAACAAAACTTAGAAATCTTGCGATGTCATTTATTCAATTATCGCAGTAATACTAAATCAGACATTATTTTAACATAATTGTTTCCATACAGAATTCATCATACAAAATGCAATCTTAATAAATTTCAAATAAATTAAAAACTTAATGTACAGAACGATGATAAAATAATTACGAAGTAATTAAAATGTGCAAACAGATGCCCTTCAAAAGGTGAAGTATAGAGTAATGCAGATATCTATTTTGGCAGCATAACGCTATATTTATTTGATAAAATGGGCCAATAGCAGAGTCATACTATATTGTTTGATCAAAGGCATATTGGTAAAAATAACCATACTATACTTATTTGATCACAGGACAAAAATGAAAAAGACCGTACCTAAAAATATGTTGCTTTCCTTCTCTCTCTTCTTTCTCTCTCTCTCTCTATCTCTCTTTCCCTTCTCTCTCTTCCCTCTCTCTCTCTCTTCACGCCTCTTTTTCTCTCTCCTTTTTCTCTCTCTCACGCTCCCTTTCTCTCTTGCGTGCCCTCTCTCGCACACTCTGCCTTTCTCGGGGTTTCTGAATGGGGTGTCCCTCCCACTTGCTATTTATAGCAAGGGGAGGCGGTCCTGCACCTCTCCTTTCATCTAGCGCGTGACACACGTCCCCTACTTTTCCCATTTGCAGCCACGCCCCTCCGCCATTTCAAGCGGAGGCCACACATGCCTCTCCTTTGCGTGGTCCCCACAGTACCTCTGCCGTCCCCATATTATTGCAGTGTGTTTATGGACAATTTAAACATATTTTTTTGCTTAAGTACTTGCAAACATACTAACGCCAGATCAGATACCATTGCTATTATCCAACGCATACGAATCTGAAATCCCCCTCTCCGTTTAAAGAGATAAATCCAACCCGCCTCCTTCCTTTCAAAAAAACAATCGAAATCCGAAGTTTTTCATCATCCTTACTAAATAGAATAATGGAGCTTCTCATGGCCAAAACATCCCCATGTGATGAAGTGAAAGCGATGGTGGAGGCGCAAGCAAACTTCTAATGAATATTATTGTTATTCACAAAAGCTAGAGCGGGGCTAATATCCAACGCATCTATTAGCCAATTACATCTTACGTAATCAATCTTTTCATAATTGGACTGTAACTCCCTTACACACACATAGAGAGAGAGGAGGGGTTTTCAAATAGGACTTGTTGAAAGCCAACGATTGTAGCTGTTAGATTCAAATCTAACGGCATGATCAATTTGTTTACCTAAAAGGACATTTTGGTCATCATCTTTTCCATTATTTATGAACGTCAATTAATATTTTGGAATACCAGATTTAGCTAGTTTTATTTTTGATATTTTTCATAATATCGTATTAAAAAAATATCCAGTTTTGTACTGGACGACATTGCATGGGGCAATGCTTGTATTTTAATGTGTTTTTTTGTAGTATCTGCGGTTCCTTTTGTAATGATTGTATGTTCTTTTGTAGAATCCGTAGTTCATTCAAAAGTCATCAATTATTTGTAAATTTTACATGGTTCTTTATAGAATACAATTCATATTAGCAATTAATGTGTGGTTTTTTTGTAACGATTGTATGAATTTGTATAAAAAAATTGTATGCTTCTTTGTAAAAATACGGTAGTCATTCACGCTTATTTTATGATTAAATATAAATCAAATATGTATGATACAAGTCTAAAATGTATAATGCACATCCAAAATGTGTAATGCACATCAAATATATAAGATATATAAAAAAGTACATTTTTCATTCGCAAACAATTGAAATGTAAAAATACCTAACAAGTATTTATAATACATATCATAATTGTGTAATACACATCAATATTGTATAGTACACATCAATATTGTATCAATCGTTCTTCATCCAGGACTGGGTGCAACACTTTTTTATCACCGTCGCTTGCATGACAAAATTCTTTGATAGTCACCACCACTTCAGCGTAGTCCTTGGATAGATCCGACACTGTCTAGATCGAACTTACACGTTGTTGTTGACACATGCGTGAAGAACTTGCCAATGAGATCGCACATGATGTCGTCCACTCCGCTCATGCATCACCTTCGTCACCTCCGCTCACACACTTCCGTCGTCAACTCCGCAATGTGGTGAAGAGGTTGATGTCCCATGATGATCCAGCGCAGATGCCCTGTCGACGGTGAAGACGAAGATGAAGATGGTGAAGAGGTTGACAAAGCTTTTGATAATGGAAGAGACTATCGAGTAATCGCCAACGCTGTCGTCGTGCGCATCCTCATCTTCCTCCTATTTTTCGAGCATGTGAGGTTAGAGTTTTAGGATGGATTGAATGTGACAACATGAATGGCACATTAGGAGAGAGAGGCAATGTGAATGACAAATTAGGAGAGAGGAATTAATGAAGAGATATTTTAGGTGGTTATATATTATATTTAGATAATACATAATGACTGAAATAGATTTTTGGTTAATTAAATAATTTTATTAACATACCATTTATAATAACCATCTGATTAATTGTGAATGGATGAGATCGTTGGCCTTCCTTAGAGATGGAAGGACCACATCCCATTTGAAAGATAACATATATATATATATATATAATATGTAGGGGGCCTTTCAAATTGACATGGTCCTTTCATGTGTAAGGAAGGCCAACGATCTGAACATTAGATTCAAATCCAACAACACATTCAATTTTATTGCCCAAAAGAGTACTTTGATCACCCTCTTTTGCATTAATTATATACTTCATTTAATATTTCAAAATAGTAAATTTAGATAGATCTAATTTTGATATATTTTCACAATACCATATTTAAATAATATCCTATTTTATGATGGACAATATTACGTGAAGCGGATGTTTGTATCCTCACGTGATTTTATGTAGAATCTGTGGTTCCTTGTGTAATAATTGTATGTTTTTTTGTAGAATCTGTGGTTGATTCAAAATTCATAAGTTATATGTAAAATTTATATGATTCTTTGTGGAATACAATTCATATTAGCAATTAATGAATGCTTCTTTGTAACGATTATATGGTTTTTTGTATAATAAATTTTATATTGTTTTTTGTAAAAATGCAGTAGACATTCACCTAAATCGATAAGTAAAATACAAACCATATATGTTTAACACTCATCCACAATGTATAATGCACATCCAAAATGTGTAATACACATCAAATATACAAGATATATAAAAAATTACATTTTTCATTCACACCAAATTGTTATGAAAAAATACATATAAGATATGTGCAATACACATCACATTTGTATAATAGACATCAATATTGTATATACAAAATGAAAAATGTATTTTTACATAACAATTCTTTGTCGCCCACTTCTGCCTTATCGATGACGATGCGAATGACGTCGTGAACTGCTCCATGTCGATGATGAAGATGAAGATGAAGGGACAAAGAACTTCATGTCGGCTACGCGTAGTTATCCACGTGAGGACAGAGATAACATCGAGAAACACTCCACGCGAACATTGAAGATGTAGATGAAGGGGACGAAGAACCTCATGCCGACCATGTCGACGGTGAAGATGGAGATGACAGTGACGAAGAGGATGACAAGGCCTCTGAAGACGATGTAGACAAGGTCTGTGATGTGTGCACAATGGAGACAAGTGACGATGGAGACGAGCGACGACAGAGATGGAGATGGAGACGAGCGACGGTTGACGTCCTCCTCTTCATCCCGTAATAGTGCATGTGAGATTATGAAATAAATGGAAAGTTGAGAAAATTAATGAGATATTTTAGATATATGCGTGTGAGAGTGATGACCGAAAATTCTCACTATCGGGATAAGGTAAGAAAAATCAGAGTCATTGCGACCCGAATAGCAAGGCTCGATCAATCAAGAAAAATATAGAACCACCAAATCGAAAGATAAAACAATGAAATCAAACAATGGTCCTCGCTAGTTTATTAACCTGATATAGCGACCAGAGTCAGACTCAAGGAGCACGGGTTGGCCTTACAACCTACAAAGTAGTCAAGACGATAAAAAAATGAAGAACATGTTTTTGGTGGATTTTAAATATTTTTAATTTTTTGTGTTTTAAATTATATAAGAAAATGGGTAAACAAGCAAATTCAACAATTATTTAAACACTAAAAAATGATCCAAAAATTGAAATAAAATTGTTTTTGTATTTTTTTTATATTTTTAAGTGTTTTTGGTAATTTTATGGGAATTTTATAATTTTTATTTGATTTTCTAAAAATGGAGAAAGAGGAAAATAGTGGATTAATGTGCATCCAGACTTGAAAGGACAATTAAAAATATATATTGGCCTATAAAAATCTGGAGACTATTTTTATGAAAAATATATACAAAAACTAAGCTATAGAAAAAGAATTTGCATTTTTTTGAATTTTATAGAATTTTTAATGATTTTCATAAGATTTTTAGATTTTTCAATTTATGGGTTTTATAAATTTAAATAAGCCAAAAATTGGACAGAAGGTAGAAAACAACAAAACAAACAAACAAACCCTAATTTTTTTAGAATTTTTAGAAAAGTTTTTATATTTTTCTTTGGTTTTATTTTCCAAACAGTAACGAAAAATACTTGTTTTTGAATTTTTAAAAATAGTAAAAAGCAAGGAGAATGTCCCAAAAAAATAGGGAAATTTTTACACAGTGGTAGGAGCCACGTATCCAAATTTCACTTGATTTGGAGTTTATTTGATACTTTATTCAATCAATAAAAGAGTTACAGCACACAGGGACCTAATTGCAAGAAAACATAGTTCGGAGGGCTAAATTATAATACGTGCGAAAAACTTAAGGTATAAAGTGCAAAATTCCCAAACAATCAGCACATGTTCAAATTAATTCACGCACAGTGGTATAACTGCAAATATTGAAACTAAAATTGCAATTCATAACATAACAGAAAACCCAAGCCCATAGATGCAAAATGTCCGACATATCACATGTCGAAGCACGTGTCTCACACAAGCATGGACGAAAATGCAAATAAAATAAACTAAGGGTCCCAGATGCAAATTATCCAAAATAAAAACAACGCACTAAAATATTTACAGGACTATTCTATAAATGCAGAAAGAGGAGGGGCCTAAGTGAAATTACCCCCGTTATTCAGATCAAGGCTGAAGAGGTGCCACGTGGAAAACCAACGGCTGAGATGAGAGGGTACCCCTTCACGAGGGACGCTTCAGATGAGGTCTTCTGGTGATCGGACAGATGCGAGCCTCTTGCGGTTAAATGGACACGATCTGAACTGGGAGAGAAACGCGATCGGACGGCTGTTAAGGATCCTGGAAGAACTCGACGCCGGCGAGGTTCACCAGCCCTTGGCGTGCGATGGAGGCCTCCTCAACTGCGGCTAGGATAGGGAAATCGAAGCTAGCGATGCTTTGCAGCGAATGATGAGCTCAGATTGGGTCGGAGATGTCGGAAGCGCTCCGCGACGAAGATGGGTCGGACCTCCTGTGCCTGGCCCAGTTGGACCCCCAGCTGAGGTCCTTTGACATGCGAAACAACACAAAACAAACCCTGGGTCGAGGTAAATTGCCTCAACCTGGTTATGGTCGGAATGGGTGCGTGTAGGAGACGGGGCAGTGCCCTCCGGCGAGGCGACGGTGGAGGAGGGCGAGGTACCTGCACCGGGGCGAGTCAGGGTGAATGGAAGGGTGGAGAAGGTGGAGCGGGGTCTGGTGAAGGTGATGAGCTAATCGGAGTGGAAGATGGGTTATCGGAGACGGTGAGCGGCGACGGCGGCGAAGCTAAATGAACTGAAATCGAAAAATTGAAATCTAACCTAAACTACTGACCATCTACGCTATCTGGTGGAGGAGGGTGTTTGTGCTGGAGGTCAGGGACCTCCGGGGGTCGTCGCCTCGATGGATCGACGGTCCAGAGGCTCGGGCTCACCTCGCGGCGGAGCACGGCGGTGATCGTCACCGGATCAGTGGCTCCAGGTGCTCACTTCCTCCCTGCGACTCTCCCTCGTGCAGCTGTCAATCAGGCGATGAAGAGGAGATCATCGACGATGAGGTGGATGGCCAAAGATACCGGAGAAGGTGGCTGGGGTTTTGGTTATATATGATGAAGGTTCTGACAAGATGGTCGTGAAGCACGCAATCCAAGGAGTGGATCCCTAAGAGGATAGGCGGGAGTGGATCGCGGATCCTTCCTGGAAGATCGGAGCCCAGGGTTTAAGTGAGAGGTGATTGGATCGATCCAAGAAAATTGGGAGAAATCGGGTAGGAATCGGATCAAGGTACAAAGTGATCCAGGGGGAAGTTGACCGGGGGTCAACAATCCCCCGTGGACCAATCAAATTATTTCATTTTTTTATTATTTGTAAATTCATTTAAAATTAGTAAATGATTTTAATTCAAAAAAGTTTGAACATGAAAAATGTTTATTATTTTTCAAATTATTTTTTTGAAAATTTTAATTTATTTTTTTAAAAATTAATAATGTATTTACATTATATTATTATTATATATAGGTATATGTACATATGTATTTTTGAATTTTTATATTTATTGTTTTATTTTTGTACAATTATTCCAAATTTATATTTTATTTATTTATAACATAAAAATTTGGAATAAAAAGGTATTTTTATTTTATTTTTATGATTTATTTACATTAGTTAAATAAATAGATTTATATACATATGTACATGGTATATCTACAGGGTGGGAAATGAATTTGATTATTTTTATTTTTAATTTGATTTTTCTGATTTTTATTTTATTTTTATAAATATTTACAAAATATGAAAAATACTTTATATTTTTATTTTTAGGAAAATAAAATTATTTATATATATAATTGTATGTGCAAGCATGATTGACCCTATCTCCCTCTACTTGGTTTCTTTTACGGTCAAACCCATGCTGAGCCCTCCCTTGGGATTAGGTCACTCAATATTTATTCTAAATATTTCCCTCTTTTTCTTTTATTTCTTTATTCCTTTATTTTTACACAAAAAACATGCTAATTATGCATAACTACATGATGCATGTATTTTGACAATTTATGATATTTACAGATATTTACATGGCATTTTCCTGAGGTTTCTAGCTAAAATAAAGGAATAAAGAGTGATGAATGGGGATTCATCCCCTATACTTTACTTTTGCTAGTCCCTTAGCAAACACTTATTTGAAAAAGAAGTGCAAAAGAGAAATAAAAAGAAAAAGAGAGGAAATCAAGGTTAATTATTAAACTTTCCTTCATTATATTGAAATATGGAGCTCAGTCAGACCTTTGGATTATTAATTTGTCGGAACCTTATTTGGACTTAAGCTTAAAACTTAACAACCTCTAAGTTCCACCAATCTATGGTCAAGACTCTTCAACAAACCAGATCAGAACAAGTCTACATACACAAACTCTAATGACCATGAATCTTTCCTTGTACTGTGTAAGCGATATGTAGCTCCCCACCTCAGAAGTAATAAAGAAACAACCTCCCTCAACCTGGTAACTCTAATGCCTCGGTCTAGCAACTCTTTCCTCGAGAAGCGGGGTATTCCCTTCTAAGTTCAAGTGCAACCGGCTCAAGAAGAAGGGGAAGAAGAGAATGGACCATGACCAGTGTAGCCGTGTATCCTTGGGAGCTCTAACCCGTGTAGTTGAGTCTCCCGCTGCAAGCTTCATGAGATGGTCATGTATAACATAATCTTTGCTTTATTTGACTATATACACTCCGGTGGGATTATTAAATTTTCAATCCGATCCACCACTTTTTTGGATTTCTTTTCTTTTTGCACATTTTTTTCTTTTCGTGTGCATATGTACAACATATCTACATTGTGCAGCATATATACATAAGGAGTTTTTCGTCTTGAGCCAGTAGATTATCCCTCTTTTGAAGCTTTATTGCATCCCACAACTTCTGTCTTTAGACTTCATAACCACCAGACCAAGTTGAGATGCACTTCCTTCACTCTAAGAAGAAGAGAGGTTCCGCTTAGAATCACTACCCTCATATGCTACCCCAAGCCATAGGAAACTGCCTACTCACCACCTCATCCGTGGAGAGCTATGTGTAAAGTGCTGGTGCAAGTAAAGCCATTGTCTCTGAGAGTCATGCGTGTGTTGTTAAGTGCTCTACTTAGGCTCATCAAGATGACATATGCTCATAGCCTAGTGAACTCAAAGAATTAAGTCCAATGGACCTGAAAAGTCTTAACCCTAAGCCCTATAAGGTTCCTCTTATAATTAGCTGGATTAAGGTCTTAACCAAGCTCCATTTGTCAATTTAATTCCAGGCCAGTTTAAATGTCAACTATGATTTGGAAAAACTGTGCAGTTATTTACAAAGATGCAATTTTATAAATATTTACAATTGTGCAAATTTTTGAAAAATGTTTGAAAACATGGATGTATGCATGAATGCGAAGTTTTGCAAAATATTTACAAAAATTTACACAAGGTTTTTGCAAACTTTTTATTTTTCAAACATTTTACAAAAATTTTGTACTATATACATAATTTTGATATGAAAATATTTACACACTATTTACAGAAAAAGATTTTACAATCATTTATACAAAAATAATTTTTATAAATAAATAGGTATGTGCCAGAAGAATTTTATGTACAAGGGAAATTTTAATTTTTTTTGGATTTTTAGCCATTTTTATTTATTAACACACTCACACAAAGTACGGGTTATGGCTAAAGTATATATGGAATATATACGACACCCCCATACTTAGCTCGAACGATGTCCTCAGAGTGATCAAGAGCGATGAAGAAGACAACTTGTGCTCAGTATAGGGAAGTGAAAAGGAATGGTATATACAAAGACGAATTGAAGAATAGAATGAAGAGGACTCGGTGTTTCCCCCTATACTTAGGATCAAGTAATCCCAAGTATAACAAGCTGTACATGAAGGGAAATCCGAGTGGAAGGATGTACAGGGTCTACCCCCCTATATTTAGGGTGAAATATACCTAAGTATATGAAGCAAAATAGAGGTAGAAAGAGACGAAGAAGACAAATATATACAAGATGGGAGGACATCACTCCTCCTATACTTAAGATGAAGGATCCTTAAGTATAGGCAATGGCAAGAGTAATGAAAGAGGACGATATGAACAACTCGGCGTTTCCACCCCCCCTATACTTAGGATGAGGTATATCCTAAGTATAACAAAGATAATCCTATACGATACCTGGGGTAAAAACAAATACGGCAGAAAGAATAATGAAACCAAGACGAAACACGTATATACAAAAGGGGTACAATGTTGAGGTGCCTCTCAACAAGTGCTAGATTTTATGCCCCTAGCTGGGCGCAAAGGCTAGGATAACGCTGTGTCAAGGTTCAGGATGGCATCTGTAAGGCGAATGTTGTACTGTCATCGCAGTCTCGGTATGAGAGCAACGATAAAATCAAAAGTGTAAAGAATGACACCCAGGTATGCAATCAGGTGGGTGTCTATTATCGGCCAAGGATATGGGAAGATGTGATTGTGATATGGCAGCACAAAAGAAATCATCGGCTCATGATCAAACTGGAGTGGAAATGTAGAGCCGAAGACATCAAACGTGGAGAAGGATGGATCAGTCATAGAATCCTCCACGTCAATTAGTGTCTCGAAGAGGTATGGAAATTGAAGATCAGGAGACTCTCTAAGAAGAATGATATCCGATGCATGTAATAAAGACAAATCAGACAGATCATCAAATATGTCAAGGATCGGCTCATCCTCGCGAGGGTCATCGAGGTGAGAAGACTCAGAATCAGAGTGATCGGAAGACTCGGTTTCGTGATCCGCCAGATCGGATACACTCTCAGAAGGTGAAATTGAGTACTCATCATATGTGGCATTCTCTCGCAGATAACCCTCGGGGATAAATGCAAGATTGTCAGTGAGGAGTAGAGGATCTGGATCTATAAGGGCATCTGCGCTGCTGTCAAGCATCCACTCTGTGCACCAGGCTGCATCATACTCTGAAGTCTGGCTCTCGGCAATCTGGAAGCAGGAGAAGGTACTATTCATCATTGCGAAGGCTGGTAAGGTGACTGCGGCTGATCCTCGTTCTACGGCAATGCTGGCTGTCATCTGGTCCTCAGAAAATGTATCTGTCTCATCAAAGTGGAGGAACACAGGCTCAAATACGGGACTGTCTATGTCTGGCCTCTCAAAGTGGTGTCCCATATCAAGCTTTGGCTACTGAGCCGAGTCAGGGTATTTGTCTGGCTCCAAGAAGTGTCTCTGCAGAAAAGAAGCTGAATCATCCGGGGATGGACTCTGAACTGGCTGGATCACTAGCTGTAGTAGCTGGGGCTCCTCCGTGTCTTGGAAAATCAGAAGATCTGATATCCAAGAATCATCAATTGAAAACTCTGGGACTGACTTGAACTCTAGCTGGAAAACCAACGGAACTCGAGTAGACTCTGGGTCAGAACCTCCAATGTAGCAGTCATCTCCCCTATAATCTATAGTGCTGCAGAATCAAAGTCCTGGGCTGGTGTGTAGAGACTGTATCCTCATGTATTGCGACACACCCTACTGGTATTGCGACATCCTCATGTGTTGTCCCAACTACGGCATCTCGTGAAGATGGTGTCTGTGAAAGTAACCACGAGATGGCATCGAGTAAGTCAATGTCGGAAATACGGTGTGAACCGCCACATGAGGTAATCACCAATGCTAACTGATCCACGGTAATCCCCCGCATGGAGATCTCGATAAGGTCGGTCGGTGAAATTTTATGCTCAGGAAATCTCCTCAAAAGGTCAAAAAACCTCGGCCATGCCTCATGCAGTGGCTCATGGGGGTCTACTGAAAATTCTGTGATCAAAGACCACATCATCTCTACTCTACGCTGGGGAAAGTATCTCTGTAGAAACTCAAACCGTAAGTCTCTCCACGTAGCGAGTCTCCTTCCCAATCGTCGGTGCCATCGCAAGGCTCTATCTTGAAGTGTGAATGGGAAGGTCTTCAGCATCATCTCCTCTGAAGTGATATCTGAATAAATCCGTGTCATGCAAAACTCCTCGAACTCAGACAGGTGAAGATATGGCTCCTCGTGCACCTCCCCTGTAAATGGTGAAGATATGGCTCCTCGTGCACCTCACCTATAAATGTCGGCAGTCTCTGAATAAGCTCCAAATCCAGAATGAATGGACCTAATGTAGAAGCTGCCTGAGCTCCCTGTCCTATTTGCTCATCCATCAAACTGGCGTAGGAGGCATCTGATACTTGCATCTGCTCTCTCTGATCACGAATGGAGTGCACTCTTAACTCAGCAATGGCATCGTCCGGGTCTCGCATCATCTTAATCTGATCTCCACGTACGTGTAGCGCAGCATGCCCAGAAGAATGAAAGGGATGGGAGGAGGGGAACGAGAGGTTGATCGGGGATCCGACCTCCCTCGAAGGTGTACTGGACTGATGTTCAGAAGATGGAGAAGCCACAAGAGTCGGCAAGAAGTGAGGGGGTCCATCATCCAGGGATAGAAGAGAGGAAGAAATAAAAGACTGAAGGGAGGGTGGGAGGGAGAAGCATAGATGAATAGATGGAGAAGATATATGGAAGAAGGCAGAAGGGATCTGGAAACACGCAATATGAGAAAGCAAACCCCTAATTCACCTACTCAACACTGGGCTGAAGACCGTAAGGAAGCGGTTAATTATCTTGTCAATTTTATTCAGGTGATCAAGTTAGTCTTTTAGAGCGATTATGTGAAGCTGATAGGAATCCAATATTCTCAACAGATTGTCCAGAATAAAAGGCCGGTAGTCAGTCAAGAAATCGGATATGGCTCTAGCCTAGGCTGCGGGTCACTCTCTCGCTCATCCAAACCAAACAAGGAGGGGGTTACTCTCCTTAAGACAGATTTTTAAGTGAAGTGTCTATTAGGTCAAGTCTGATTTAGCAGTCCCGATTTTATTGTTTTTCTTTTTATGTATTTTTCGAAAATCGTCTAATGAATTTTCCGATTTCCTTTTTACTCCTAAGTCCAAAAAAACAGGGGGAGGAAAACAGAAAAGCCGATGCGCGACAAAATCAATGATGCCTGCACGAGATAGAAGGCGTACCTGACTCCATCAGTCTACATGCAATTATGATCCGCGTATAAATGTAAACTAACTATATGGATGCAATGTGAGAACCGTCGTAAACAAAAGCTCCTATTATCGTGAAGCACTGATTTTATTTGCCTAAGTCCAAACGTAATCTGTAGGAACAGAAACTCTTATTAGGGATGTGGACCTAAGGCTACCTGGCTCAACGAAATAAAAACCAAAGTCTAGGGGCTCAAGCACAAAAATCCACGTGAAATCAAAGAAAAAAAAGCGACAAAAACAAAACCACGATGGGGTCCCCCGAGCACACCGGTGCTCGGCGAAAAAGACCCCACAATCACAAGTGTCTCTGAAAGTCCTGGTACATGTATTACTACAATAATAAATAGTCTGACTGGAAAGTAAACTATTCTAAGCTAATATAAGCTATCTACAACTACGACTATTCTGCGGCTCCCGCACTTCGGTTCTCCTCCTCGCGCTTTCCTACGGCTTCGTACAGAAGAGAGCCGCCTACGAGTATCGCGGTTTCTTCGGCTTCCGAAAAAGTCGCCTCGGTCCTCGGACCCTCGCAAGAAAAATAAACAGAAGTGTGTCAGTCCAAGTTATTAGAAAAATAAACAAATACAATCAGATAGAAAAATATCTACAAATATGCACAAAAAGCCGCGAAAAGCTGCAAAAAAACTAAAGACTGATAAGTCGTGCTCCCCGATAACGATGCCATTCTGATGACTGAAAATTCTTACTATATGGATAAGGTAAGAAAAATCAGAGTCATTGCGACCCGAATAGCAAGGCTCGATCAATCAAGAAAAATATAGAACCACCAAATTGAAAGATAAAACAATGAAATTAAACAGCGGTATTCGCTAGTTTATTAACCTGGTATAGCGGCCATGGTCGGACTTAAGGAGCACGGGTTGGCCTTACAGCCTACGAAGTAGTCAAGACGATAAAAAAACGAAGAAAATATTTTTGGTGGATTTTAAATATTTTTAATTTTTTGTGTTTTTAATTATATCATAAAACGAGTAAACAAACAAATTCAACAATTATTTAAACACTCAAAAATGCTCTAAAAATTGAAATAAAATTGTTTTTGTGTTTTTTTATATTTTTAAGTATTTTTGGTAATTTTATGGGAATTTTATAATTTTTATTTGATTTTCTAAAATAGAGAAAGAGGAATAAAGTGGGTTAATGTGCATCCAGACTTGAAAGGCCAATTAAAAATATATAATTGGCCTATAAAAATCCGGAGACAATTTTATGAAACATATATACAAAAACTAAACTAAGCTACAGAAAATAGTTTGCATTTTTTTTGAATTTTATAGAATTTTTAATAATTTTTATAAAATTTTTAGGTTTTTTTAATATTTATGGGTTTTATAAATCCAAATAAGCCAAAAATTGGATAGAAGGTAGAAAACAACAAAACAAACAAACCCTATTTTTTAGAATTTTTAGAAAAGATTTTATATTTTTCTTTGGTTTTCTCTTCCAAATAGTAACAAAAATACATGTTTTTGAATTTTTAAAAATAGTAAAAATCAAGGAGAATGTCCCAAAAAATTAGGAAAATTTTTACACAATGGCAGGAGCCATGTATCCAAATTTCACTTGATTTGGAGTTTATTTGCTATTTTATTCAATCAATAAAATAGCTACATTACACAGGGACCTAATTACAAGAAAACCTAGTTCAGACGGCTAAATTATAACACGTGCAAAAAACTTAAGGTATAAAGTGTAAAATTCCCAAACAATCAGCACTTGTTCAAATTAATTCACGCACAGGGGTATAACTGCAAATATTGAAACTAAAATTTCAATTCATAACATAGCAGAAAACCCAAGCCCATACATGCAAAATGTGCAATATATCACGTATCGAAGCACGTGTCTCACACAGGTAGGGACAAAAATGCAAATAAAATAAACTAAGGGTCCCAGATGCAAATTATCCAAAATAAAAACAACACACTAAAATATTTACAGTACTATTCTATAAATGCAGAAAGAGGAGGGGCCTAAGTGAAATTATCCCTGTTATTCAGATCAACGGCTGAAGAGGTGCCACGTGGAAATCCAACGGCTGAGATGCGAGGGTAGCCCTTCAGCGAGGGACGCTTCAGATGAGGTCTTCTGGAAATCGGACGGCTGTGAGCCTCTCGCGGTTGAATGCACAAGATCTGAACTGGGCGAGAGACGCGATCGGACGGCTATTAAGGCTCTGGGAAGAACTCGACGCTGACAAGGTTCGCCGACCCTTGGCGCGTGATGGAGGCCTCCTCAACTTCGGCTAGGATACAGAAATCGAAGCTAGCAATGCTTCACAGCGAGTGATGAGCTCAGATTGGGTCAGAGACGTCGAAGGTGCTCCGGCGATGAAGATTGGTCGGAGCTCCTATGCCTGGACCAGTTGGACCCCTAGCTGGGTCCTTTGACCTGCAAAATTGCACAAAACAAACTCTGGGTCGAGGGAAATTGCCTTGACCCGGTTATGGTCGGAATGGGTGAGTGTAGGAGGCGGGGCGGTGCCCTCCGACAAGGAGACGACGGAGGAGGGCGAGGTACCTGCTCTGGGGCGAGTCAGGGTGAATGGAAGGGTGGAGAAGGTGGAGCGGGGTCTGGTGAAGGTGATGAGCTAATCGGAGTGGAAGATGGGTGATCGGAGACGGTGAGCGGCGGTGGCGAAGCTACATGAACTGAAATCGAAAAATTGAAATCTAACCTAAACTACTGACCATCTACGCTACCTGGTGGAGGAGGGTGTCTGTGCCGGAGGTCAGGGACCTCCGGGGTCGTCGCCTCGATGGATCGACGATCCAAACGCTCGGTCTCACCTCACGGTGGAGCACGGCGGTGATCGTCGCCGGATCAGTGGCTCCAGGTGCTCGCTTCCTCCCTGCGACTCTCCCTCACGCAGCTGTCACTCAGGCGATGAAGAGGAGATCATCGACAATAAGGTGGATGGCCAAAGATACCAGAGAAGGTGGCTGGGGTTTTGGTTATATATGATGAAGGGCCCGACAAGATGGTCGTGAAGCGCGCAATCCAAGGAGCGGATCATTAAGAGGATAGGAGGGCGTGGATCGCAGATCCTTCCTGGAAGATCGGAGCCCGGGGTTTAAGTGAGAGGTGATCAGATCGATCCGAGAAAAGTGGGAGAAATCGGGTAGGAATCGGATTCGGGTACAAAGTGGTCCGGGGGGGTTGACCGGGGGTCAACAATCCCCCGTGGACCAATGAAATTATTCCATTTTTTAATTATTTGTAAATTCATTTAAAATTAGTAAATGATTTTATTTCAAAAAAGTTTGAACATGAAAAATGTTTATTATTTTTCAAATTATTTTTTGTGATTTTTATTTATTTTTTGAAAACTAAATAATGTATTTACATTATATTATTATTATATATAGGTATATGTACATATGTATTTTTGAATTTTTATTTTTATTGTTTTATTTTTGTATAATTATTCCAAATTTATATTTTATTTATTTATAACATAATATTTGGAATTAAAAGGTATTTTTATTTTAATTTTATGATTTATTTACATTAGTTAAATAAATAGATTTATATACATATGTACATGGTATATCTACAAGGCGGGAAATGAATTTGATTATTTTTATTTTTATTTTTATTTTTCTGATTTTTATTTTTTTATAAATATGTACAAAATATGAAAAACACTTTATATTTTTATTTTGAGGAAAATAAAATTATTTATATATATATATAGGTGTTTGTGCAAGCATGATTGACCATATCTCCCTCTACTTGGTTTCTTTTGCGGTCAGGCCCATGCCGAGCCCTCCCTTGGGATTAGGTCACTCAATATTTATTGTAAATATTTCCCTCTTTTTCTTTTATTTCTTTATTCCTTTATTTTTACACAGAAAACATGCTAATTATGCATAACTACATGATGCATGTATTTTGACAATTTATGATATTTACAGATATTTACATGGCATTTTGCTAAGGTTTCTAGCTAAAATAAAGGAATAAAGAGTGATGAATGGGGATTCATCACCCCCTATACTTTACTTTTGCTATTCCCTTAGCAAACACTTATTTGAAAAAGAAGTGCAAAAGAGAAAGAAAAAGAAAAAGAGAGGAAATCAAGGTTAATTATTAAACTTTCCTTCATTAAATTGAAATATGGAGCTCAGTCAGACCTTTGGATTACTAATTTGTCGGGACCTTATTTGGACTTAAGCTTAAAACTTAACAGCCTCTAAGTTTCACCAATCTTTGGTCAAGACTCCTCAACAAACCAGATCAGAACAAGTATACATATACAAACTCTAATGACCATGAATCTTTTCTTGTACTGTGTAAGCGATATGTAGCTCCCCACCTCATAAGTAATAAAGAAACAACCTCCCTCAACCTGGTAACTCTAATGCCTCGGTCTAGCAACTCTTTCCTCGAGAAGCGGGGCATTCCCTTCTAAGTTCAAATGTAACCGGCTCAAGAAGAGGGGGAAGAAGAGAACGGACCATGACCAGTGTAGCCATGTATCCTTGGGAGCTCTAACCAGTGTAGTTGAGTCTCCCGCTGCAAGCTTCATGAGATGGTCATGTATAACATAATCTTTACTTTATTTGACTATATAGACTCCAATGGGATTATTAAATTTTCAATCCGACCCACCACTTTTTTGGATTTCTTTTCTTTTTGCACATTTTTTTATTTTCGTGTGCATATGTACAACATATCTACATGGTGCAGCATATATACATAAGGAGTTTTTCCTCTTGAGCCAGTAGACTATCCCTCTTTTGAATCTTTATTGCAACATACAGCTTCTGTCTTTAGACTTCATAACCACTAGACCAAGTTGAGACACACTTCCTTCACTATAAGAAGAAGAGAGGTTCCACTTGGAAGTACTACCCTCATATGCTACCCCAAGCCAAAGGAAACTGCCTACTCACCACCTCATCCGTGGAGGCCATAGGAGTCTTTGTTCTGATGAAATTTGAATGACGTATTATAGGGATATAGTTATGAAAATCCATGGAAGCATTTTTCAAAAAAAAATAAAAAAATGGAAAAAAGACACAAGATGTAGGTAAGTTACTTACATCATGAAGTAGGATCCCTTTCCTCATATATATATAGGAGTGGTCCTATGGTAGCAAAAAAATGTGAGAGCATGAGAGCATGCATTCTGGACCACATGATTTTGTTTTCTCTCTCCTGGTCTTCTCTCTCCTGGTTGGATCATGTGGTCCAGAATGCATGCTCTCACACGTGCATTGACACGTGATTTCATTCTGATGACCGAGAAAATCGTAATCCAAGACCCGGGTGAAGGTATAAAAACACGGGTCATTGCGACCCGGATCTCAGAGACTCAGTCAACAAGAAAAAGAGACCATCAAATCAAAGATAAATCAATAAAGTGCGAATAGCGGTCTTCGCTATTTATTTAACCTGGTATAGCGACCATGGTCGAACTAGAGGAGCACGGATTGGCTCAAAAGAGCCTACGAAGTAGTCAAAAGAAAAAAAAGACAAAATATTTTTGGTGGATTTTATGTATTTTTCAATTTTTTATGTTTTTAATTATATAGGAAATACAAGAAAGGAGCTAAAAATGACAAATTCCACAATTTATTAAACACTCATAAATGCTCGGAAAATTCAAATGAAATTGTTTTTGTATTTTTTATATTTTTATGCGTTTTTGGTAATTTTCTCAAGATTTTCTGATTTTTAGTTGATTTTATAAAAATCGAAAAAGGGAAATAATGAATCAATGTGCAGCCAGACTTGAAATGCTAACTAAAAATATGTAATTAGCCTATACAAATCTGGAGATAATTTTTATGAAACTAGATACAAAAAATAAGCTACATAAAAAGAGTTTGTATTTTTTTAGTTTTATAGAATGTTTAAGATTTTTATAAGATTTTTGGAGTTTGTGATTTTTAGGAGTTTTATAAATCCAAATGACACAAAAATTGGGTAGAAACTCAAAAACAACAAAACAAACTATTCCTAATGTTTTTAGAATTTTTAGGTGAATTTTTATATTTTAGTTGATTTTCTTTTACAAACAACAGTAAAAATTAAGTTTTTGATTTTTTAAAAATAATAAAAAGCGATAAAAATATCCCAAAAAAATAATGAAATTTTTACACAGTAGAAGGAGCAACGTATCCAAATTTCACTTGATTTGGAGTTTATTTGATATTTTATTCAACCAATGCAAGACACACAACACACGAGGACCTAAGTGCAAGAAAACATAATTCCAGGGCCTAATATCTAACACATATAAAAAGCTTGGGGCCAAAGTTGCAAAAAGCCCAAAAAAGCACGAGGCAAACACGTGATTCACACTCATAGGGACTAAAGTGTAATTCCTATTTATAAAGATGTATTCAATAACAGCTGAGAAGTTCAAGGAAATATATGCAAATAACCCTCAAATCATGTGTCAATGCACGTGTTACATATACACAAGGATTGATTAGCAAATAACACAAGCACAAGGTCCTATATGAAATTTACCCCTAATTAAAAACAACTTGATAAAATATTTACAGGACTAAACTGAAACATAAAAACTAAGGAAGACCTAAGTGCAAATTACCCTCTTATTAAGATCTGACGGTTGAAGTGGCGCCACGTGTAGGATCTGATGGCTGAGAATAGTGGACGCCCCTCTGCTGGATTGACGCTCCAGATGCAACCCTCAGATGATCAAACGGCTGGCAACTCCCCGTAGGTGGACGGCTACGATCGAAACTGGGGGATGGAGTTGATCGAACGACTGGGGAAGATCCTCGAAGAACAGGTCACCGGCGAACTTCGCCGGCCCAATATGCGTGCTGAAGACCTCCTCTGGAGCTGCTCTGAGAGGGGAAATGATGGTCGAAGTCGTCCGTAGCTGGTAGATAGCTCCTATGAAGCCGGGAACGCCTGTAGAGCTCCAGCGACGATGAAGACCTGGAGCTCCTGTGCTCTGAAATCCTAACCTTCAGACGAGATTCCGGGGCAGTCTAACCTGCACAGGAAGAAAGAGGGGTCAAGGGCAAAGTGCCTCAACCCAGTTATGTGCGAAGATGGTGTGTGGGAGAGTCGGGGAGACGCTCTCCAGCGAGACGATGATGGAGGAAAGCGAAGGTCCTGCTCCGGGGCGAGTCAGGGGGAATGGCTGGGCGGAGAAGGTGGAGAGAGGTCTAGCGAAGGTGCTGGTGCGGTCGGATGGCTAAATGGAAGGTCAGGGCAGAGTGGGTTGGCCGGCGAAGGTCGGCGGCACAAATCTGAAAAACCTAAAATTAGGATAAACTAAAGAGCATCTTACCTAAAGGGTGGCTGAGGTCGTCTAGGCTGGAGGTCGGGGACCTCTGGGGTCATCGCCTCGATGGTTCGACGGGACCAGAGGCTCCAGCTCGCTTGGTGGCGGAGCATGGCAGTGTTGTCACCGGATCAGTGGTTCCCGGCTTCTCAGTCCTCTCTTCGACTCTCCCGCATGCATCTGTCACTCAGGTGATGAAGAGGAGATCATTGGAGGCGAGGAGGAAGGCCAATGATAGCGTGAAATGCGCGGCTGAGCTAAGCTAAATAGTGACAAGGGTCTGGCAAAGATGGAGTCGGGCAGCGAATCTTGGAGCTCGGATCCCTAGGAAAGATGCTGGGCGAGAATCTCGGATGTATGCTGGTCAATCGGAGCCCGGGGTTTGAGGGAATGGGTGGCGGACCGATTCGGGAAAAGTCGGCGAAATCGGATCGGTGACCGGGTCTGCGAAGAAGAGTTCGGCGGGGGAGAATTGACCTGGGGTCAACAATCCCCCGTGGACCAATCAGATTATTCCTTTTATTAATTTATTTGTAAATTTATTTTAAAATAGAAAATGATTTTGTTTGAAAATATTTTTAAAATGAAAAATGTTTATTTATTTTCAAAGAAATTTTTTAGTGATTTTTATTTATTTTTTGAAAAATAAATTATGTATTTCTAATATATCATTATTATATACAGGTATATATACCTATGTATTTTTTAATTTTAATTTTATTATTTTATTTATGTATACTTATTCCCATTTCATATTTTATTTATTTACACCATAACATATGGATTATAAAAAGATTTTTATTTGATTTTTATTAAGTATTTACAAGGGTAAAATAAATATATCTTTTATTGTATGTACATGGTATATATACACTGATGAGAGAGAAAGTATTTATTTTTATTTTCTTTTATTTTTCCCATTTTTATTTTATTTTTATAAATATATGCAAAATAATAAAAACCCATTTTTATTTTTGTTTTATTTTAATAGAATAAAATACGTACATCAAGGAGCATTTTATTGGGAATGGTCCTATCTCTCTCTACTTGGATTCTTTTGCGGTCAGGCCCATGCTTGGCCCTCCCTTGGGTTCGGGTCACTCGATATTTATTCTAAATATCTCCTTCTTTTTCTTTGTCTCTTTATTCTTTTATTTTTGCACAAAAACATGCTAATTATTATTATTTACACAATGTATGCTATTTGATAATTTATTTTGTTTACACAAATATATATGGTGTTTTGCAAAAGTTTTTAGCTAAAATAAAAAGAATAAAGAGTGATGAATGAGGATTCATCACCCTCCTATACTTAACTTTGATAGTCACTTAGCAAACACTTATTTGAAAAAGAAGTGAAGAAGAAAATAAAAAGAAAAGAGGGGGAAAATGAATGAATCAATGCTGATTATTAAACTTGCCTTCATTAAATTGGAGTATGAAGCTCAGTCAGATCTTTGGATTATTGATGTGTCAGAACCTTATTTGGACTTAGGTTTAAAACTTAACAGCCTCTAAGTTCCACTAATCTAAAGTCAAGACTCCTCAATAATCCAGATCAGAACAAGTCTACATACACAAACCCTGAAGACCATGAATATTTCCTTGTACAGTGTAAGTGAGGTATAACTCTCCACCTCAGAAGTAGCAAAATGACAACCCTCCCCAACAAGGTAACTCTAATGCCCTAGCCTGTTCACTCTTTCCTCGAGGAGCGGGGTATTCCCTTCTAAGTTCAAGTTCAACCGGCTCAAGAAGAGGGGGAAGAAGAGAATGGACCATGGCCAGTGTAGCCATGTATCCCTGGGAGCTCAACCAGTGTAACTAAGTCTCCCTGCTGCAAGCTTCATAAGATGGAACATGAGTCTCAAGCTTTGCTTATTGCACTATATACACTCCGGTGGGATTATCATTTTCTATCAGACCCACCACTTTTTTGGAGTTCTTTTCTTTTTTCATTTTTTTGATGTGCATATATACAACATATCTACAAAGTGCGACATATATACATAAGGAGTTTTTCCGCTTGAGCCAGTAGACTATCCCTCTTTTGAAGCATTATTGCAACCCACAACTCCTGTCGTTAGACCTCATGGCAACCAGACCAAGTTGAGACGCACTTCCTTCACTATAAGAGGAAGAGAGGTTCCGCCTAGAAGTACTACCCTCATATGCTACCCCAAGTCAAGGAAGACTGCCTCCTCACCACCTCATCCGTAGAGAGCTCGGTGTAAAGTGCGGGTCCAAGTAAAGCAATTGCCTATATGAGTCATGTGTGTGTTGTTAAGTGCTCTACTTAGGCTCATCGAGATGACATATGATCATAGCCTAGTGGACTCAAAGAATTAAGTCGCCATGGACCTAAAAAGTCTCAACCCTAAGCCCTAGAAGGTTCCTCTTAGAATTAAGTGGATTAAGATCTTAACCAAGCTCCATTTTTTAATTTAATTCCAAGCTAGTTTAAATGTCAACTATGATTCAGGAAAAACTATACAAGTATTTACAAAGATGCAATTTACAAACTATTTACACATGTGCAAAATTTTTGAAAAATGTTTTGAAAACATGGATGTATGCATGAATGCCAGTTTTGCAAAATATTTACACACATTTACACAAGGTTTTTGCAAACTTTTGATTTTCAAGACATTTTACAAGCTTTTATACTATATACATAATTTTGATATGAAAATATTTACGAGCTATTTACACAAAAGGTTTTTGCTAACATTTTTACAAAAAATAATTTGTACAACTAGCTATTTATGTGCAAATAAAAGAATTTTATTTACAAGGAATTTTTTTTATTTTTATGGATTTTTGGGTTTTAGCCATTTTTATTTATTAATACACTCACACAAAGTACAAGTTATGGCTAAAGTATATATGAAATATATACACCCCCCCTATACTTAGATCGAACGATGTCCTCAGAGTCAAGAGCGATGAAGAAGACATAATTCGTGTTTAGTATAGGGAAGTGAAAAGGAAGGCTATATACAAAGACGAATAAAAGAATAGAAATGCAAAAGGATCTCGGGGTTTCCCCCTATACTTAGGACCAAGTAATCCTAAGTATAGCAAGCTGTACATAAAGGGAAATCCGAGTGAGAATGTACATGGTCTACCTCCCCTATACTTAGGGTAAAATATCCCTAAGTATAGGCAACAAAACAGAGGTAGAAAATGAGACGAAATAACAAAAATGAAGACAAATATATACAAGATGGAGGGGCATTACTCCCCCTATACTTAAGGTGAAGAATCCTTAAGTATATGCAACGACAGGAGTAATGAAACAGAACGAAAAGATCAACTCGGTGTTTCCACCCCTATATACTTAGGAAGAGGTATATCCTAAGTATAGCAAAGATAATCCTAAGTGAGACTTGGGGTGAAAACAAGCACGGAAGAAAGAAGGATCAAATCACGACAAAACACTATATACAAAAGGGTATAATGTTGAGGTGCCTGTCATCAAGCGCTAGATTTTACGCCTCTAGTTGGGCGCAAAGGCTAGGATAACGTTGATCAATGTTCAAGACGACATCTGTAAGGCGAATGCCGTACTATCGTCGCATTCTCGGTATGAGAACAACGACGAAATCAAAAGTGTAAAGAATAACACCCAGGTATGCAATCAGATGGGTGTCTGCTACCGACCAAGTGTATGGGAATAAGCATTCAGGATCCGGTAGCACAAAAGAAATCATCGACTTAGGCTCAGACTGGAGTGGAAGTGTAGAGCTGAAGAAATCAAACGTGGAGAAAGATGGATCAGTCATAGAATCCTCCACGTCAATCAGTATCTCAAAAAGGTGTGGAGATTCAAGATTAGGAGACTGTCTAAGAAAACTGATATCCAATGCATATAATGAATACAAATCGGGCAGATCATCGAATATATCAAGGATCGGCTCATCCTCGCGAGGGTCGTCGAGGGAAGAAGACTCAGAATCAGAGTGATCGGAAGACTCGATTTCGTGATCCGCCAGATCGGATACACTCTCAGAAGGTGAAATCGAGTACTCATCATGTGTGGCATTCTCCCGCAGATAATCGTCGGGGAAGAATGCAAGATCATCGGTGGGAAATAGAGGATCAGTATCTATCAGGGCATCTGTGCTGCTGTCAAGCACCCACTCTGTGCACCAGGCAGCATCATCATCTGAAGTCTGGCACTCGGCAATCTGGAAGCAGGAGAAGGTACTGGTCATCATCGTGGAGGCTGGTAATGTGACTGCGACTGATCCTCGCTCTGCGGTAATGTTGGCTGTCATTTGGTCCTCAGAAAATGTATCTCTCTCATCAAAGTGGAGGACAAAAGGCTCAAATACGGGACTCTCTATGTCTGGCCTCTCAAAGTGGTGTCTCATATCGAGCTGTGGCTGCTGGGCTGAGTCAGGGTATCTATCTGACTCTGAGAAGTGTCTCTGTAGAAAAGAAGCTGAATCATCTGGGGATGGACTCTGAACTGGTTGGATCGCTGGATGTAGTAGCTGGGACTCTCCGTGTCTTGGAGTATCAAAAGATCTGATATCCAAGAATCGTCAACTGAAAACTTTGGGGCTGACTCGAACTCTAGCTAGAAAACCAACGGGAACTCAAGTAGACTATGGGTCAGAACCTCCACTGTAGCAGTCATCTCCCCTGTACTCTGTGGTGCTGCAGAATCCAAGTCCTCGGGCTGGTGTGTAAAGACTGTATCCTCATGTAGTGTGACACACCCTACTGGTATTACGACATCCTTTTGTGTTATTCCGACTACGACATCTCATGAAGATGGTCTCTGTGAAAGTAACCTCGAGATGTCATCCAGTAAGTCAATCTCGGAACTGCGATGTGAACCGCCATATGAGGTAATCACCAGTGCTAACTGCTCCGCGGTCATCCCCCGCATGGAGATCTCAATAAGGTCAGACAGTGAAAGTCCGTGCTCGGGAAATCTCCTCAAGTGGTCAAGAAACCTCGACCATGCCTCATGCAGTGGCTCCTGGAGGTCTACTGAAAACTCTGTGATCAATGACTACATCATTTCTGCTCTACGTTGGGGAAAGTATCTCTGTAGAAACTCGAACCGTAAGTCTCTTCATGTAGTGAATCTCCTTCCCAATCGTCGGTGCCATCGCATGGCTCTATCCTGAAGTGTGAATGGGAAGGTCTTCAGCATCATCTCCTCTGTAGTGATATCTGAATAAATCTGTGTCCCGCAAAACTCCTCGAAGTCGGACAGATGAAGATATGGCTCCTCGTGCACCTCCCCTGAAAATGTCGGCAGTCTCTGAATAAGCTCTAAATCCATAATGAATGGACCTAATGTAGAAGCTGACTCAGCTCTCTGTCCTCTCTCCTCATCCATCATGCTGGCGTAGGAGGCATCTGATACTCGCGTTTGCTCTCTATGGTCGCGAATGAAGTGCACTCTCAACTCGGCCATGGCATCGTCCGGGCCTCGCATATGCTCCATTTGATCTCTGTGGACGTGCAGTGCAGCATGATCAGAAGAATGAAAGGGATGGGAGGGAGGTAATGGGAGGTTGGTCGGGGATTCGACCTCCCTTGAAGGTGGACTGGACTGATGGTCAGAAGATGGAGAAACCGCAAGAGTCGACAAGAAGTGAGGGGGGTCCATTATCCAGGGATACATAAAGTAGAAGACTGAAGGGAGGGTGGGAGAGAGAAAGATAGATGAATAGATGGAAGAGAAGATAGATGGGGAGAAGGCAGAAGGGATCTGGAAATACACAAGATGAGAAAGCAAACCCCTGATTCACCTACTCAACACTGAGCTAAAGACCATAAAGGATCGGTCAATTATCTTTTCAATTTTATTTAGGTGATCAAATCAGTCTTTCAGAGCGATTACGTGAGCTGATAGGAATCCAAAACTCCCAACAGACTGTCCCGAATAAAAGACCGGTAGTCTGTCAAGAAATCGGATATGGCTCTAGCCTAGGACGCGGGTCACTCTCTCACTAATCTAAACCAAATAAGGAGGGGGTTACTCTCCCCAAGACAGATTTTTAAGTGAAGTGTCTTTTAGGGTCAAGTGTGTTTAGCAGTCCTGATTTTATTGTTTTTCTTTTTATGTATTTTTCAAAAATCATCTAACAAATTTTCTGATTTCCTTTTTATTCCTAAGTCTAGAAAAACTGGGGGAGGAAAACGAAAAAGCCGATGCGCGACAAAATCAATGATGAATGCACAAGATAGAAGGCATACCTAACTCCAGCAGTCTACATGCAATTATGATCCGTGCATAAATTTAAACTACCTGTATGGATGCAATGCGAGAACCGTCCTAAACAGAAGCTCCTATTATCGTAAAGCACCGGTTTATTTGCCTAAGTCCAAGCGTAATCTATAGGAACAAATATTCTTATTAGGATTGTGGACCTAATGCTACCTGGCTCAACGAAATAAAAATCTAGATCTAGGGGCTCAAGCACAGAAATCCACGTGAAATCAAAGAAAAAGAAAAACGAGAAAACCAAAATAGCGGTGGGGTCCCCCGAGCACACCGGTGCTCGGTGAAACAGACCCCGCAATCACAAGTGTCTTTGAAAGTCCTAGTTCATGTATTATTACAATAATGAATAGTCTAAAAATCAAACTAAACTACTCTATGCTAGACTACGACTCTCGCACTTCTGCTCGCCTCCTCGCGCTCTCCTGCGGCTCTGTATAGAAGGGAGCCGCCTCCGAATCCTGCGGTTGTGTCGGCTCTTCGAGAAAAGCCACCTCGGTCCTCGGGCCCTCGCAAGAAATCAAACAGAAACGTATGTTAGACCAGATTATTCGAAAAATATGCAAATAAATCAGAGCAAAAATATCTACACAACTATAAATAAAAAGCCGTGAAAAATCGTGAAAAAATCAAATGACTACTAAGCCGTGCTTCCCGACAACGACGCCATTCTGATGACCGAGAAAATCGTAATCCAAGGCCCGGGTGAAGGTATCAAAATACAGGTCGTTGCGACCCAGATCTCAGAGACTCAGTCAACAAGAAAAAGAGACCACCAAATCAAAGATAAATCAATAAAGTGCGAATAACGGTCTTCGCTATTTATTTAACCTAGTATAGCGACCAGGGTCGAACTCGAGGAGCACGGATTGGCTCAAAAGAGCCTATGAAGGAGTGAAAGATAAAAAGACAAAATATTTTTTTATATTTTTAAGTATTTTTGGTATTTTTTTCAAGATTTTCTGATTTTTAGTTGAATTTATGAAAATCGAAAAAGGGGAAAACAATGAATCAGTGTGCAACCAGACTTAAAAGGCTAATTAAAAATATGTACTTAGCCTATAAAAATTTGGAGATAATTTTTACGAAAACTAGATACAAAAACTAACCTACAGAAAAAGAGTTTGCATTTTTTTTAGTTTTATAGAATTTTTATAAGATTTTTAGGGTTTTGTGATTTTTAGGAGTTTTATAAATCCAAATGACACAAAAATTGGAAGAAATTCAAAAACAACAAAACAAACTATTCCTAATTTTTTTAGAATTTTTAGATGAATTTTTATATTTTTAGTTGGTTTTCTTTTACAAACAACAACAAAAATTAAGGTTTTTAATTTTTTAAAAATAATAAAAAGCGATAAAAATGTCCCAAAAATAGTAAAATTTTTACACAGTGGCAGGAGCCATGTTTCCAAATTTCACTTGATTTGGATTTCATTTGATATTTTATTCAACTATTGCAAGACACACATCACACAAGGACCTAAGTGCAAGAAAATATAGTTCCAGGGCCAAATAGCTAACACATATAAAAATCATGGGGCCAAAGTTGCAAAAAGCCCAAAAAAGCACGAGGAAAACACGTGATTCACACTCAGAGGGACTAAAGTGTAATTCCTATTAATAAAGATGTATTCAATAATAGCTGAGAAGTTCAAGGAAAGATATGTAAATAACCCTCAATTCACGTGTCAATGCACGTGTTCCATATATACAAGGACTGATTAGCAAATAACACAAGCACAATGTCCTATATGCAATTTACCCATAATTAAAAACAACTTGATAAAATATTTACAGGACTAAACTGAAACATAAAAACTAAGGAGGGCCTAAGTGCAAATTACCATCTTATTAAGATCTGACGGTTGAAGTGGCGCCACGTGTAGGATCTGATGGCTGAGAATAGTGGATGCCCCTCCGCTTGATTAGCTCTCCAGATGCAACCCTCAGATGATCGAATGACTGGCAACTCCCCGCAGGTGGACGGGTACGATCCAAACTGGGGGATGGGGTTGATCGGACGACTGGGGAAGATCCTCGAAGAACAGGTCGTTGGCGAACTTCGCCGGCCCAATACACGTGCTGAAGACCTCCTCTGGAGCTGCTCTGAGAGGGGAAATGATGGACGAAGTCGTCCATAGCTGGTGGATAGATCCTATGAAGCCGGGAACGTCTTTAGAGCTCCGACAACGATGAAGACCTGGAGCTCCTGTGCTCTGAAATCCTAACCTCCAGACAAGGTTCCAGGGCGCTCTAACCTGCACAGGAAGAAACAGGGGTCGAGGGCATAGTGCCTCGACCTAGTTACGTGTGAAGATGGTGCATGGGCGAGTCGGGGCGGCGCTCTCCGGCGAGACGACGGCGGAGGCAAGCGAAGTTCCTGCTCCGGGGCGAGTCAGGGGGAATGGTTGGGCGGAGAAGGTGGAGAGAGGTCTGGCGAAGGTGCTGGTACGGTCAGATGGCTAAATGGAAGGTCGGGGCGGAGTGGGTTGGCCGGCGAAGGCCACCGGCGCAAATATGAAAAACCTAAAATTAGGATAAACTAAAGAGCATCTGACCTAAAGGGTGGCTGAGGTCGTCTAGGCTGGAGGTCGGGGACTTCCGAGGTCGTCGCCTCGGTGGTTCGACGGGACCAGAGGCTCTAGCTCGCCTGGTGGCGGAGCACGGCGGTGTGGCCGCCGGATCAGTGGTTCCCGGCTTCTCGGCCCTCTCTTCGACTCTCCCGCATGCAACTGCCACTCAGGTAATGAAGAGGAGATCATCGGAGGCGAGGGGGAAGGCCAAAGATAGAGTGAAATGCACGGCGGAGCTGAGCTAAATAGTGACAAGGGTCCGGCAAAGATGGAGTCAGGCAGCGAATCTTGGAGCTCGGATCCCTAGGAAGACGCCGGGCGTGAATCTCGGATGTATGCTGGTCAATCGGAGCTCAAGGTTCGAGGGAATGGGTGGCAGACCGATCCGGGAAAAGACGGCGAAATCGAGTCGATGACCGGGTCCGCGAAGAAATGGTCCGTGGGGGAGAGTTGATCGGGGGTTAACAATCCCCCGTGGACCTATCAGATTATTCCTTTTATTAATTTTTTTGTAAATTTATTTTAAAATAGAAAATGATTTTTTTAAAAAATATTTTCAGCATGAAAAATGTTTATTTATTTTCAAAGAATTTTTTAGTAATTTTTATTTATTTTTTGAAAAATAAAATATGTATTTATAATATATTATTATATATAGGTATATATACCTATGTATTTTTGAATTTTATTTTTATTATTTTATTTATGTTCATTTATTCCCATTTTATATTTTATTTATTTAAACCATAAAATATGGATTATAAAAAGATTTTTATTTAATTTTTATTAAGTAATACATGGGTAAAATAAATACATCTTTTATTGTATGTACATGGTATATATACACTGATGAGAGAGAAAGTATTTATTTTTATTTTTCTTTTATTTTTCTCATTTTTATTTTATTTTTATAAATATATATATATATATAAAATAATAAAAATCCATTTTTTATTTTAATAGAATAAAATATGTACATGAAGGAGCATTTTATTGGGAATGGCACTATCTCTCTCTACTTGTATTCTTTTACGGTCAGACCAATGCTTGGCCCTCCGTTGGGTCCGGGTCACTCGATATTTATTCTAAATATCTCCTTCTTTTTCTTTGTCTCTTTATTCTTTTAGTTTTGTACAAAAACATGCTAATTATTATTATTTACACAATGCATGCTATTTGATAATTTATTTTATTTACACAAATATACATGGTGTTTTGCAAAGGTTTTTAGCTAAAATAACAGAATAAAGAGCGATGAATGAGGATTCATCAATCATGTTGTCCAGAATGCATGCCCTCATGCTCTCACAGGTTTTGGCTCTCATAGGATCACTCCTATATATATATATATCAAATTAATGGGGCTGCACCGCTCTTATATTTTGGTGTTTTTTTATTTTTTTTTGAAAAAATATCACCATGTATATTCATCCCTATATCCCTCCTATATGCCATTTGAATTTCGTCAAAAAGTGTGACTCCTACGACCTCCATCGTGATGTTGTCGATTTAAAAAATCATGTTACCGTTAAAAAATGACTCTCTGGATAAGGGCCATAGGAGTCCCTGTTTCTGACGAAATTTGAATGACATATAGGAGGAATATAAGGATGAATATGCATGTCGACATTTTTTGAAAAAAATAAAAAATGCAAAATAACGGGGGCAGCCTCATTAACCTCTCTCTCTCTCTATATATATATATTTGTATGTGTGTGCACGTGTGTGGGAAAAAGGAGTACGCTCCGGGATGTAGATAACTTACACGCTCCCACCATTTTTCCTTGTATTTTTTTTATTTTTCTGAAATGAAATCTATTGGAATTTAGATCACAATATGTCACTATGGTGTCATTAAAATTTGACTTAATTCAAGCCTTCTATCACTTCCATCAAGACTATCAAATTTTAACGGTTTCAGAATCGCTGAAATAGACCTCCTTTAGATGGAGGGCGTATGAGTCTTTATTTTTGACAAAATTGGAATGACATGTTAGGAGATACAGTGATGAATATACATATTTTCATTTTCCAAAAAAATAAAAATAGGAGAAAAATAGAGGTGGGAGTAGCCAATTGGCTACACCCAGGGTGTAGTTTCATTTAACCCCATATATATATATATTATATATATTATATATATATATACATATATACATATATATATATATATATATTAAATGGGGATGCCCCTGGGAGGAACTAACTTGGCTCCCCCGCCCCATTTCGCTCGATTTTTTTTTGAAATTTCTTCCATGGAATTTCATCACTATATCGTATATTATGTCATTAAAATTTCGTGCGAAACAGAGACTCCTATGGCTTCCATCCAGACAGTTATTTTTTAACGGTAACAGAATTGCTAAAAATGATCCGTCTAGATAGAGGTCGTACGAGTCTCTGTTTCGCACGGAATTTTAATGACATAATATATTAATGAAAATCCATGGAAGAAATTTTCAAAAAAAATAAAAAAACGGAGCGAAATGGATCGGGGGAGCTAAGTTAGCTCCGCCCATGGGGGCAGCCCCATTTTACCCTATATATATGGTAAAAAAAGACCCTACACCAGTAAGAGTAGGAAACTTCCTACACCTGGCTTAATTTTTTATTATTTTGGTTTTTTTGAAATGAAACCATGTGGGATTTGGATCATCACGTTGTCATTTCGTCAACTTAATTTGAGACTTGTATCATCCCCATCAAGACTACCAAATTTTAACGGTCTCATAATTGCTGAAATCAACCATGTCTAGATGAACGTGTTAGGAATATTTGTTTTGTATGAAACTTGAAATACATATTCCCCTCAACATATTAAGTAAATCCCCCAACTTTTAATTCAAAAAAATAAAAAAATAATCGAAAAATGGGATGGATGCAGGTAGTTTCCCACACCCCAGGGTGCAGATTCCATGCCTCCCTATATATATATATATATATATATATATATATATATATATATATATATGAGGATAGGGAGTATGCACCGGGTGCATGTAAATTTACATGCACCCGGCCCTATAACTTCCACTTTTTTTTATTTTTTCGAAAAATACCGCCATGTATATTCATCTATATATCCCTCCTATATGTCATTAAAATTTCGTCAGAAACAGAGACTCCTACGCACTCCATCTAGAACATGTAATTTTAACGGTTTTAGAATTGCTGTAATCGACTAGTTCTGGATGGAGGGCATTGGAGTCTCTGTTTCTGACAAAATTTTAATGACATATAGGAGGGATATATAGATGAATATACATGGCGGTATTTTTTGAAAAAATAAAAAAAGTGGAAGTTATAGGGCCGGGTGCATGTAAAATTACATGCACCCGGGTGCATACTCCCTATATATATAAATATATATATATATATATATATATATATGGGAAAAGGGAGTATGCTCCCTAGTTGTAGCCAACTTAGCTACTCCCACAACTATTTTCCCTCATTTTTTAATTTCTTTGGAAAATAAAAATTTGTAAATTCGTCATTATATCCCTCTCACATTCTATTAAAATTTCATCAGAAACAGAGACTCATACAGCCTCCATCCAAACAGGGTCGATTTAAAAAATCCTGCGACCATTAAAAAAATGACGTATGGATGGAGGGCTTAGGAGTCTCTGTTTCTGACGAAATTTTAATAGAATGTTAGAGGGATATAGTGATGAATATACAAATTTTTATTTTCCAAAGAAATAAAAAAATGAGTGAAAAATATGGGTGGGAGTAGCCAATTGGCTACAACCTGGGTGTAGCCTCATTTAACCCCATATATATATATGGGGAAAATGGGGCTGCCCCCTACGGGTAGCCAACATGGCTGCCCCCACCCCATTTTACGCAAATTTTTTTTATTTTTTTGAAAAAATATCACCATGTATATTCATCCCTATATCCCTCCTATATGTCATTCGAATTTCGTCAGAAATAGAGACTCCTACGGCCTCTATCTAGATGTCATTTTTTTAACGGTCGCATGATTTTTTAAATCGACCATGTCTGGATGGAGGCCGTAGGAGTCTCTATTTCTGACGAAATTCGAATGACATATAGAAGGGATATAGGGATGAATATACATGTGATATTTTTTCAAAAAAATAAAACAAATGCGAAAAATGGGGTGGGGGCAGCCATGTTGGCTACCCCTAGGGGGCAGCCCCATCAACCCCTATATATGGGTTAAATGAGGCTACTCCCTGGTTGTAGCCAATTGGCTACTCCCACCCCTATTTTCTCTCTATTTTTTATTTTTTTTTGAAAATAAAAAATATGTATATTCATCACTATATCCCCCTAACATGTCATTCCAAATTCGTCAGAAACAGAGACTAATATGCCCTCCATTTGAAGGGGGTCAATTTCAGCAATTCTGAGACCATTAAAATTTGACAGTCTTGATGGAGGTGATAGAAATCTCGAATTAAGTTGAATTTTGAATATCACCTTGTTGACATATTGTGATCTAAATTCCAATAGGTTTCATTTCAAAAAAATAAAAAAATTATAAGGGAAAATGGATGGGAGCATGTAAGTTGGCTACAACTAGGGAGCATACTCCCTTTTCCCTATATATATATATATGGGTCATATGTGGTTGCCCCTTAGGGGAGCCAACATGGCTGCCCCCACCTTATTTTGTTAATTTTTTTATTTTTTTGAAAAATAACACCATGTATATTCATCCATATATCCCTCCTATATACCATTCGAATTTCGTCAGAAACAGAGACTCCTACGGCCTTCATCCAGACATTCATTTTTTAATGGTAACAGAATTTTTAAAATCGACATCATCTCAATGGAGACCGTAGGAGTCTGTTTCTGACGAAATTCGAATGGCATATAGGAGGGATATAGGGGTGAATATACATGGTTTTATTTTTGAAAAAAAATGTCGAAAAATGGGGTGGGGGTATATATACACACACACACACACACACACACACACACACACACACACACACACAGGGGTGGATGGGGCTGCCCCCTAGGGGTAGCCAATATGGCTGCCCCCACCCCATTTTTGGCAATTTTTTATTTTTTTAAAAAATATCACCATGTGTATTCATCCCTATCTCCCTCCTATATGCCATTCGAATTTCGTCAGAAACAGAGACTCCTACGGCCTCCATCAAGACAGGGTAAAAAAATCCTGCGACCGTTAAAAGAATGACGTTTGGATGGAGGCCGTAGGAGTCTCTGTTTCTGACGAAATTCGAATGGCATATAGGAGGGATATATGGATGAATATACATGGTTATATTTTTCCAAAAAAAATAAAAAAATTTTGCAAAAAATGAGATGGGGGCAGCCCCATTTTCCCCATATATATATATATATATATATGGGTTAAATGAGGCTACACCCTGGGTGTAGCCAATTGGCTACTCCCACCCTCATTTTTCCCCATTTTAAAATTTTTTTGGAAAATAAAAAATATGTATATTCATCACTATTTTCCTCTAACATTCTATTAAAATTTCGTTAGAAACATACACTTCTATGCCCTCCATCTGAAGGGGGTCATTTTCAGCAATTCCGAGACCGTTAAAATTTGACAGTCTTGATGGAGGGGATAGAAGTATCGAATTAAGTTGAAATTTGAATAATATCATGGTGACATATTGTGATCTAAATTCCAATAGGTTTCATTTAAGAGAAATAAAAAAATAGGGGAAAAGAGGTGGGAGCATGTAAGTTAGCTACACCCAAGGAGCATATACATACATACATATATATATATATATATATATATATATATATATATATATATAGGGTCATATGTGGCTGCCCCCTAGGGGCATCCAACATGGCTGCCCCCGCCTTATTTGGGCAATTTTTTTATTTTTTTTGAAAAATAACACCATGTACATTCATCCCTATATCCCTCCTATATAACATTCGAATTTCGTCAGAAACAGAGACTCCTACGGCCTCCATCCGGACAGTAATTTTTTAACGGTAACATGATTTTTTTAAATCGATATCATCGAGATGGAGGCCGTAGGAGTCTCTGTTTCTGACGAAATTCGAAAGGCATATAGGAGGGATATATGGATGAATATACATGATATTATTTTTCAAAAAAATAAAAAAAGAGGCCGAAAAATGGGGCGGGGGCAGCCATGTTGGCTGCCCCCAGGGGGCAGCCCCATTTTTCCATATATATGTTATATATATTATATATATATATATATATATATATATATATATATACATACATACATATATATGGGAAAAATGGGGCTGCCCCCTAGGGGCAGCCAACATGGCTGCCCCCACCTCATTTTTTGGCAAATTTTTGTATCTTTTTTGGAATAATAAAACCATGTATATTCATCCCTATATCCCTCCTGTATGTCATTCGAATTTCGTCAGAAACAGAGACTCCTACGGCTTCCATCCATATGTCATTTTTTTAATGGTCGCAAGATTTTTTAAATCGAGAATGTATGGATGGAGGCCGTAGGAGTGACTGTTTCTGACGAAATTCGAATGGCATATAAGAGAGATATAGGGATGAATATACATGTCGATATTTTTCAAAAAAAAATAAAAAAATTTGGCAAAAAATGGGACGGGGCAGCCCCATCAACCCCTATATATATATAGGATTTAATGGGGCTGCCCCCTGGAGGCAGCCAACATAGCTGCCCCGCCCCCTATTTTCGGTGTTTTTTTTGAAAAATAAAACCATGTATATTCATCCCTATATCCCTCCTATATGAAATTCGAATTTCGTCAGAAATAGAGACTCCTACGTCCTCCATCGAGATGATGTCGATTTAAAAAATCCTGTTACCGTTAAAAAATGACTGTCTGGCTGGAGGTCGTAGGAGTCTCTATTTTCAACGAAATTCGAATGGCATGTAGGAGGGATATAGGGATGAATATACAAGGCGACATTTTTTGAAAAAAATAAAAAAAGCTCCGAAAATGGCGCGGGAGCAGCCATGTTGGCTGCCCCAAGGGGGCAGCCCCATTAACCTCATATATATATATATATATATATATATATATATATATATATATATATATATATATATATATATATATATATATATATGAGTGATCCTATTAGAGCAAAAAAATGCAAGAGCATGAGAGCATGCATTCTGGACCACATGATCATATCTTGTCTCTCATGGTCTTCTCTCTCCTGGGTGAATCATGTGGTCCAGAATCATCCCTCTCATGCTCTCACAATTTTTTACTCTCATAGGATCACTCCCCTCTCTCTCTCTCTCTCTCTCTCTCTCTCTCTATATATATATATATATATATATATGGATAAAATGGGGCAGCCCCCATGGGGGAGCTAACTTGGCTCCCCCTGCGCCATTTCACCTGGTTTTTTATTTTTTTTGAAAATTTCTTCTGTGGTTTTTCATCAATATATCCCTATATTATGTCAATAAAATTCCGCGCAAAACTGAGACTCCTACGACCTTCATTCATACGGGGTTGGTTTTAGCAATTCTGTTACCGTTAAAAAATGACTGTCTAGATGGAGGCCATAGGAGTCTCTGTTTCGCATGAAATTTTAATGACATAATATAGGGATATAGTGATGAAATTCCACCAAAGAAATTTTCAAAAAATAATAAAAAAACCGTGCGAAATGGGGCAGGGAGAGCCAAGTTAGCTCCCCCCAGTGGGCAACCCCATTTAACCCTATATATAGGGAAAAAGGAGCCTATACCGGTGGGTGTAGGTAACTACCTACACCCAGCCTATTTTTTCATCATTTTTTTTTTTTGAAATGAACCCTTGGGGGAATTAGATCACTATATATCACCATGGTGTCATTCAAAATTCAACTTAATGTGATACTCCTATCATCTCCATCAAGGCTACCCCATTTTAACGGTCTCAGAATTGCTGAAAATTACCTCTTCTAGATGAACATGTTGGAATGTTTGTTTTGTATGAAACTTGAAACACATATTCATGCCAACATATTAAGTAAATACCCTCAAGTTTTCAATCAAAAAAAGTACAAAAATAATGAAAAAATAGGCCAGGTGCAGGGAGTTACCTCTACCACAGGATGCAGGCTCCCTACCCCCTATATATATATATATATATATATATATATATATATATATATATATATATATATATGAGGAAAGGGAAGCTGCTCCATGGAGCACCTAAGCTGGCTTCTCCACGGAGCAATTTCCCCTCTTTTTTCTATTTTTGTGAAATTTTCTTCATGTGTATTCATCTATATATATCTCCTATATGTCATTCATATTTCGTGTTAGAAACATAGACTCTTGTGCCCTCCATCTAGAGGAGGTAATTTTAATGGTCTTAAATTTGTTGTAATCAACCTGTTCTAGATGGAGGGCATATGATTCTCTATTTCTGACGAAATTTGAATGACATATAGGAGGGATATATAGATGAATATACATGAAGAAAATAAAAATAATAAAAAAGAGGGGAAATTGCTCTGTGGAGAAGCCAGCTTAGTTGCTCCATGAAGTAGCTTCTCTTTCATATATATATACATATACATATATATATATACATATATATATATATATATATATATATATATATATAAAGAGAGAGAGAGAGAGAGAGAGAGAGAGAGAGAGAAAGAGAGAGAGAGAGGGGGGGGGAGGGAGGGAGGGGGCTTATCCAATGAGCTCCTTGCCCATTTGAGTTTTGGTGAGCACTAAATGTAGGCTCTCCACATGTATTTCCATTTAAAAGGTTACCTATTTCAAAGAAGCATGGTTTTGGAAGGATATTAATATGTTTAAGCATTTTATATTTCCAATTATATCGAGTTTTTAAAAAGGCAGACAGTTTTGGAAAGATAAAATTCAAATCCTTAATTTTGTACCGTATAAATAGTTATTGTACATTTGATCAGTAATATATATTGTACTTAAGTAATTATGAGTTGCGAGATCAGTAATACTGCAATAGTTGTCAGTAATTTACATTTGTAATATTACATTGTACAAAGATCAATAATTTATTCAATCACTCAAGTAATACATATTCAGTACTCAAATAATTATTGTTGTGAGATCAATAATTAAGTATGTAAATTACTAATATCCATACAATAAGTATGATTACAAATGTCCATTTTACTGAACTCATTTTGATTATTATTAATGGTATAGTTACTTAATACTTTGAGTGTTAATGGTGCACCTCTTATTTACTTATATAACCTTTTTAATTAGTTATAATGTATCGAGTGCTACTGATAGCAATACATAAGTTACTGGTTATGCAGTTTTTTTATAATTATTCCATATTACTGATGTTTTATAAAGAATTATTGAATATTCATGTCCTTATTACTAAGTCATTGTGATTAGTTACTGAAATTATGGTTACAGATCAATATATTCATTTGATAAATGTATTTGTTATTACCTCTTATATTAGTTACAAAATGATTGGTTCTTAATAATATTGTCAAAAATGTTCTTCTTGCCTCTTTAATCAGGAAGTATACGATAATCATCAATGTTTCATTTTTTATTTTTTCACCCATGAATGATGTTGCGAGTTGTGACACATCAAAAGTGTTCAGGCATCTGGCATACCTGAAATAAAAATAAATTAGTAAACCAGTAGTTGTGAGTTGTAAGAACTAAGGAAGTAGTAATAATTATGTAGGAAATAGTAAAATAAAAATATAGTCTCAGTAAACAATGTAAATACATTAGTAACTTAGTGTATTTCCAAAGTAATGCATGAAAAGTAACAATTGTATTAGTGATAGTAACATAAAATATCTTAGAAGTAAATTAAGTAATTACATTAGTAATTCAGTATATTTTCAAAGTAACAAATAAAAAGTAACAATTGTGTTAACAATAGTAATATAAAATATCTTATAAATAAAATAAGTAAATACATTAGTAACTCGGTATATTTTCAAAGTAATGCATGAAAAGTAACAACTATGTTTACTATAACTTTCTATTATATGAAATCAAAATGCATTTGATAAAAAATCAATTAGATCAGAGATCGTGGATCAAAACAAATAAAAATTGATATTATAAACACAACTTTATCATATTTGTATAAAATTTCTTGAATAATAATTGCTTATGATGGAAAATGTGCATCATTCATGAAATAAATATTACTAAACTCATGGTCTCAATATTTTTATTCCTAAACATTGTTGATAGACATGAAAAAATTATTAAAACAATAAAATTATGATATAAATAACGATTAAATCATGAAAGTAAATAGCATAGCTCTACTTTTTGTTCGAATGAAAGAATCGTCTTGCGTTGGAATGAAACCGTAGGGTTTGCCAATTGAATACAACCTTCCACTTCAAGAAACGTAGATGTATTTTTAGAAATATTTTAAATTCTGAATTTGTTTTATTTCCATTATAATCGGTTCCTATTATTTTGGGATTGAATCTTGTAGATGGACGGTTGCGATTGGGGGCTCACCATGACTCAAATAGGCATAGGGCCCGTTGGATAATTTCCCTATATATACCTACAAACATATATACATACATATACATACATATACACACACACACACATACACACATATATATACACACATATACATACATATGTCCCTTCCAACGAGGTACACCTTTCTTGGATGCATGGAAAGCTCACCATCTCATTCGTTTGATATTAATATAATGGATCTTTATCCAAAAGGGTATTTTAGTCCATGTATTTTTATTTTCAATTTAAATTTCATTTTGAATATAAAATTCATTTAATCCTTTCATTTTTGTCATTTTTAACATGTCTGATTTAGCTTTTCTTTGCCATATTCGATGAGGTTTCGCCAACGTGGTGACATTTTTGCGGTATGCATAATGGCAGACCTCTTTGTAAAATATGCATTGACATTGTAAAATTGAAATCACGAATTGTAAAATAAAATCAGAGTTAGTATTGTGTTTATTGTAATAACTATAATTTACGTAATGAATATGTAAACCATTGTGCTTGTTTTGTAATATAGGTATGGGGATCTACAAAAAATTAGATAGCTAATAATTTATCAATTATCAATCAGAAAGAGAAAATGTAAAAAAATTAAGGTTTGTAATACTCACACTACCTTTGTAACATTTGAGGATTGATTGTAAATTTTATATTGTGTTCTGCAACAAAATGTAAATGATTAGAAATATAAAATAAACGATAAATGTAAAAAACAATCTGAAATTGCAAGAAACAATATGATATTTGTAAAAAAATGATCGAGATGGTAAAATATGAACTGATATTGTAAAAAAATGATCTCTGATCGTAAAAACCGGTCGTGTCCTTCTCCTACATCTCTCCTCCATCTACACCTCCTCCGCCTTTCTCCTCCATGACCTACCTCCTCAATACATGTCCTCCTCCACCCATACACCTCCTCCATCTGTACTCTCCTACAACCTTTTGATCCACGATCCACCTCCTCCACGCGTAGCCACTACCTCAACGCGGGGTCACCTTAATTACCTGCAAGAAAACAACCATGGAGAGCCCATCTTTTTTCCTCCTGATTTGAAGGTCAAAGAAACACCCTACCATCATGGGAAGTAGCCATTGTACGCCAATAGAGCAGCACAACCTCACCGGCCACCATGGATCAATACGTTGCATCCATGTCCAATGTTCTCCTTCCATCGTCATTGCACACCATCACCAACGAGCAGCAACCTTCTCCCCACATGCCGCCATCGAGAGAAGGAGGGGGAAGGGAGAGAGAGAGAGAGGATATTATTGTGGAGATATTTGTTGCATTCTAAATATATAATATGCTAAAATGACCATAATAGGTTTTTTAACATAAAAAATATATAAATAGAAAGCCATTAATGAGGATCATCGGAATGATTATGGATGGATAAGGTTGGAGGCTTTCCTTACACCCAGGAAAGGTGCACCTTATATATATATATATATATATATATATATATATATATATATGGTTGATCCTGTGAGAGCTAAGATCTGTGAGAGCATAAAGCAATGATTCTAGATCATTAAATTCTGTCATCTCTCTTCTCATTGATTGTAGGATGAGAGAGAAGAGCAAAATCTTGTGGTCCAGATTCACTGCTCTCATGCTCTCACAGATTTTGGCTCTTACAGGATCAACACTATATATATATATATATATCACATATGTGTGTATATGTATGTATATATAGAGGGTTGATCTTGTGAGAGCTAAAATCTTTGAGAACACGAGAGCAATCATTCTGGACCACTAAAATGTGTCATCTCTCTCATCATTGATTGTAGAAGGACAGAGAAGAGCAGAAGCTAGTGGTCCAGATTCACTACTCTCATGCTCTCATAGATTTTGGCTCTCACAGGATCAGACTATGTATGTGTGTGTATGTATGTATCATGAGAATAATGGGGTAGTCCCCCGACCATTTTTCCGTATTTTTTATTTTTTTGCAAAATAAAATCATGTGTATTCATCTATATATCCCTCTTATATGTCATTCAAAGTTTTTCAGAAACAAATACTCCTATGCCCTCCATCAAGAACATATAATTTGAACGATCTTAAAATTGATGTAATCGACATGTTCTAAATGAAGGGCATATGAGTGTCTGTTTTTGATGAAATTCAAATGACATATAGGAGAGAGATATAAATGAATATACATTGTGATATTTTTGAAAAAATGAAAAATACTAAAAATAAGATGGGGATATCCCCATTGAACTCTTATATCATATAGACACACTTGGTTGGGAAAACAAGATTAACACAGAAGTCGCATATGAATGCATATCATACATTTTCTTGAGAAAAAAGTAAATAGAAAATTGAAGTATGATTTTGAAATGAAATTATAATATTATTTATATTTTCATGGGTGATGACATCTAGGAAATGAGATCTTCGAGGTATGCTATTTCCCTTCCTCTTGCTACGATGTGCGCTCGATTTTGATCCCATATGTGTGATAGAATTATATATAATTCTTATTCTCATATATAGTTATATATTAATTATTTTATTTGACTAAGATTGAGTAATTTCTATTATTCTTTTTATTTTATTTTGATTGCAGTTATTTTTATTGTAGACTCATTCAATAAGTAAATTACTAAAAAGAATAATAAAAAATAACATTTATGAAAATGAACATAGATTTTGTTCTTGCTTTTTTAAAAAAGATTTTTTTATTTCAAATCATATCAACCATTTTATTTATGAATGATTAATTAGAATAAAAAAGGAATGACCTGACTAGTACCTAGCTACGCTGCGGGAATAAAAAAAGAACCTTTAGTACAAAATCAAAGACGTAAGGTGTTGTTTCTATCTCTATTGGTATATTTGTTTGTGCCTAAATGGAAACAACTGGAAAAAAAGTGAAGAGGAAGTTCTAGTAATTTGGATATTAGGAGAGTTAGATGCATACATAGGTCTTGGTTTTATGTTGTTATAAAGAGTGAAGACATAGTAAATGGACCAGATTTATGGGATTGGAGAGTGAACATGTATTGACTAAGGCATATAAAGGGAAAGTTCTCAAATGGACATGATTCTAGGGAAAGAAAATGGAAGACCCCAAATATCTTAGCACCACAATGGGTACCATTCATGTACGCGATTCTGTGTAAGTATCATCTAGGGTTTTATCAGTTGTGCCTCTCTGAGATATTGTAATATCAGTTATGCCCCTCCCTTTTTTGAAATATCAGTTGTACTCCCGACTTCTTGTCGTTATCTCTTGTGTCCTTCTGTTACTTTAGACACTAATCAGTTGAACTTAACCATGAGTTTTTCAAATCATGGTGTGGTTAAGAGGGGCATAACTGCCCAAACACTCCCCTCCATCCATCCTCCTCCCCCTTCTTCAGCCACTCCTCCTCTGCCCCACACCCTCCAGCCTCCTCCTTCGATGCCCTCCTCCTCCTCGCTTCCCATCGCTAACAGAGGCCTGACTCTCCTCCTCGATATTGGCTCACGATGTGAAGGTATATCTCATCGAAAAGGGTGGAATATGAAGGTGCTCTTCCTCGATCAGCAACCTCCAACGCAAGAGGAAGTTATTACCAATGTGCAATAAAAAGGTCTAATAATGCTCGACGAGGTTCGCATGCTTTGTTTGATTGGTGACGAGGGAATTCGCTCATGTGAACCTATGGTAAATAGAAGGGCAGTTGTAAATGCATTTCTTTGATCTTGTTCCCAAATCGTTGATGGAGTTCTGATCGTTGATTTATTAACGTCTCTGACTTCAGACTGAGGTGGCATTGCAACAACTAGGACTTCGACTATGTGCTCCGGCCATGATGCTCTCTCCATCGAGACCTATAAATCAATGGGTCTACTCGGGAATGATGATGGGGAGGAGAGGGTTGGAAAAGGAGGAGGGGCGGAGGAGGGGTAGGTAGAGGAAGGGGGCAGAGGAGGAGGGGGAGATGGGGCAGAGCATGGAGATGGGGTTTTATAGATGTAGATGGACTTTCTTGACATATCTATTCAATGTTATGACCATTATGTCCCAAAAGATAACTTCCTTTTGAGATGTGGATGGACGAGGAGGGGGACAAAGCATGCATATGGAGTTTTGTGGATGTAGATAGACTTTTTGTGACATGTCTTTTTAATGTTATGACATTGTGTCCCAAAAGGCAACTTCTGTTTGAGACGTGGAGGGACGTCAACTAACTTGAGGGGCATACATGATAGAACGACAAGAAGTTTGGGGGAGGGAGGGGGCGGGGGAGGGGACACAACTAATAATCCAGAAAAAGGAAGGGGAGTGATTGATATTGGAATATATCATAGGGGCAGAGCTGGTAAGACCCCCATCATATAGATTTCAATTGTTTCTTACTTTGAGACAACGGATCATCTAAATGAGGGCAGGATTATTCCATCCTATTATGTTAGATTCGTTCTACATTTTTGAGGTTGAAATTTGGTTCAATTTTATAAAATTGCAAAATCATGTTAAGATTTGATTTGGCTCAGTGATGAATCCTCATTCATCACTCTTTATTCTTTTATTTTAGCTAATTATCTTGGCAAAGCATCATGTGAATAGTTGTAAATACAATAACTTAGCAATAAGCATGCATGTGTTAATATTCCATAATAAACATGTATTTGTGCAAAAATAAAAGAATAAAGAATAAAAGAAAAGGAAAGAAGTATTTAGAATAAATACTAAGTGACCCAAAGCCAATAGAGGGCCAATTATTGGCCAGATCGCCAAATAAAATAGGTAGAGAGAGATAGGGCCACTTTACATTGTATATATGTACCATATGTGTATATAATTTATTTTTACAAAAATAAATATAAAAAGGTGTTTTAACTTCCTTGTATATATTTCTAAAAATCAAATAAAAATCAAATAAAAATAGAATAAAATTCTCTCTCTTACTTGTATATAATACATGTATATGTGTATCCTTCCCTATTTATTTTATACTTGTAAATAAATAATAAAAATGAAACATTTTTTTGTTGTAAATAAATAAAATATAAAATTGGGCATTTCTGTAAAATTAGGAAAATAAAAGTAATTATACAGAATACATAGGTATTTTATACCTGTATATAACACATACTGTATATAGAATAATTTATTTTTCATAAAAATAAATAGAAATCACAGAAAAATCGTTGAAAAATAACAAATATTATTCATTTTATGCACTTTTTTATTTAAAATAAATTCACTATTTTTTATTGAATTTGTAAATATTTTTGTACATTCTATTTTCTGATTAGTCCACGGAGGAACGTTGACTCGGGTCAACCCCCTCTTCTAGGGCTTTACCCGACCTGACTATTCCGCCGAACCCATTTCTCCCATTTATCCCGATCAGATCTCGCATCCCTTTGCTCCGAATTTCTGCTCGTGCCTTCCTCGTAGATCTGTGACCTTCACGGATCCCTAGGGAGGCGCGGATCACCCTCGGTTCGCGTGTTCCAACCCGATTTCTTCGTCTACCTGGAACTGTTATAAATATCTTCATCCATTTCCTCAGGTGGCGAGCTCGTGCCGCTCCCCTTCTTGATACCCTAGACTCCTTCCTCATAGTAACAGTCGACGGAGGACGCCTTCGGTGGTCGGATTGGTGTCGTGTAGCCGTGATGAGCCGAAAAACCACGAGCGACTAAGGGAGATAAATAAGTCAGGTTGTTGCGACCTCAATCACTCGCTAATCGGACTCAACAAGAAAATATAAGACTACCAAAATCAGATAATCAAACAATAAAATCAAGAGCGGTCTTCGCTATTTTTATTAAACTGGTATAGCGACCAGGGTCGGACTCAAAGAGCACGGGATGGCCTTGCGGCCTACGAAGTAGTCAAAAATCGAAAAACGAAGGAGAAAATGTTTTTGGTGGATTTTAATTTTTTTAAATGTTTTTGTATTTTTGATTTTATAAGGAAATGTAAAAAACAAGCAACTTCAACAATTATTAAAAACACTCAAAATATAACAGAAAATTCCAATAAAAATGGTTTATATTTTTTAGGTTTTTAAGTGTTTTTGGTGAATTTTTCAGAATTTTTCAATTTTTATTTGATTTTATAAAAATCAAGAAAGAGGAAAAATATGGGCTACTGTGCAGCCAGACTTGAAAGATCAATTAAAAATATATAATTGATCTATAAAAGTCTGGAGGTAATTTTTATGAAAAATATATGTAAAAACTAAACTACAAAAGAAGAGTTTGCATTTTTTATTTTAATAGAATTTTTTAGAATTTTTATAAGATTTTTAGGGTTTTGTAATTTGTAAGAGTTTTATAAATCCAAATAAGCTCAAAAATGGATAGAAGCTAAAATACACAAAAATTAACTATCCCTAATTTTTGTAGAATTTTTAAAGAAGTTTTTATATTTTTTATTTGATTTTCTTTTTCAAATAGTAACAAAAATGCGTATTTTTGATTTTTTTAAAATACTAAAAGCCTCAAAAATATCCACAAATTTAGGGAAATTTTTACACAGTAGCAGGAGCCACGTGTCCAAATTTCACCTAATTTGGATTTAATTTGATATTTTATTTAATAAAATAAGGTACATAGCTTATAGGGACCTAGATGCAAAGAAACATAGTTCTAGGGGCCAAACAGTAATTAAAATAGAAATTTCAGGGACCCTTATGCAAAAAGTCTGTAAAAGCGCGCGCAAGGCACGTGAATCAGACACGGAGGGGTATGGACGTCATTCCTATTTATAAAAGATCAATCAATAACACACAGGAAACAGAGGACTAAAAGTGCAAATATACCAAAACCTCACGTGTCGATGCACGTGGCTCACATAAATAAGGACTAAAATGTATATATAAGAAACATAGAGGTCCAAACTGCAATTTATCCTAATTAAAAACAACGTACAAAAATATTTACAGGACTAAATAACAAAAACAAAAGGACAAGGGCCTAAGGGAAATTACCCATTTATTAAGATCGGATGGACGAGCAAGCACCATGTGGAGATTGGACGGTGTCTGAAGGTGCACGCCTCTTCGCTAGATCAACGGACTGGATCAGCACCTCATATAGATCGATGACTAGGGACGCTCCGCAGATGAATGGTTGAGATTGGATCTGGTGGAGGAGGTGCGATCGAACGGTAACTGGACGACCTCAAGAACACTTCACCGGCGAAGTTCGCCGGCCCAATGCATGCGATGGAGGCGTCCTCTGGAGCTGCTGAGGTGTGGAAGAGATCGCCTAGGCTAGTCCGCAGCTGATGGGGACCTCCGATGAGGTCAGGGACCATCGGAGTGGCCCGGCGACGGCGGAGGAGCTAAGCTCCTGTGCTCGAATGACTCGACCCCCAGATCCTTTGACCTGCAAAATGACACAGAACAACTCCTGGGTCAAGGGCAAATTGCCTCGACCCGTTAGCATGCGAAGGGCGGTCGGAATGGGGCGGAGCGAAGACCTCCGGCGAAGCGACGACGATGGAGGTCCTCTTCTTGGTTGCAGGGTGAACCAAGGTGATCGTATGGTTGAAGAAAGTGGGTAGAAGTCTCGTGAGTGTGAATCGATAGTCGGATGGGCGGATAGATGATCGGATTGATGGGAATCGGCCGGCGAAAGCCGGCGGTGTAATTGGGCGTAAATGGAAATTAGGCTAATCTAGAAGGTGTCGAAGCTACCTGATGGATGAGGTCGACTAGGCTGAAGCTGGCGGAACTCCTGGGGTCTTTGCCTCAAGGATTCGTCGGGATCCGAGGCTTGGCACACCTCACGACGATGCACGACACAAAAGTTTGCCGGATCAGTGGCTGGGGACACCTCCTCCTCACTGCGGTACGACCCTCGTCTAGCTGTCACTCTAGGGAAGGTAGTGGAGGTCCTGGGATGGAAGGGCAGAGCCAAAGATGGCCCGGAATGTTCTTCGGAGGCGAGGCTTTATACAGATAGGGATCCAAGAAGATGGAGTCGAACCAGCAAATCGGAGCTCGGATCCCTAGGAATAAACACCGGGCGTGGATCAGGGATGGATCGAGTATAATCGGGGCCCAGGGTTTGGATGAGAGGTGATCAGAGAGGCTCGAGAAAAATGGGCGAAATCGGGTCGACAGCCGGGTCCGAGTAGAAAGTGGTCCAAGGGGGGGAGTTGACCGGGGGTCAACATCCCCCGTGGACAAATCAGATAATTCCGATTATTAATTATTTGGAAATTCGATTAAAATTATTAAATGATTTTATTTCAAAAAAGTTAAAACATGAAAAATGTTTATTTATTTTTAAAGTAATTTTTAGCGATTTTTATTTATTTTTTTGAAAAAAATAACGTATTTACATTATATTATTAATATATATAGGTACATATACATATGTATTTTTAATTTTTATTTTTAATTGTTTATTTTTGCACAGTTATTCCAAATTTATATTTTATTTATTTACAACATAAATTTTGGAATAATACCATATTTTTATTTTATTTTTATGATGTATTTACATGGGTTAAATAAATAGGTTTATATACATATGTACATGGTATATATACAAGGTGGGAAAGTGATTTTTATTTTCTTTTTATTTTCTGATTTTTATTTTATTTTTATTTTCACAAATATGTACAAAATATGAGAAACACTTTTTAATTTTTATTTTGAGGAAAATAAATTTATTTAAATACATAGGATTATATACACACATGATTGACCTTATCTCCCTCTACTTGGGTTCTTTTGCGGTCAGGCCCATGCTGAGCCCTCCCTTGGGATTAGGTCACTAAATATTTATTCTAAATATTTCCCTCTTTTTCTTGTGTTTCTTTATTCCTTTATTTTGACACAAAAACATGCTAATTACGCATATTTATAAGATGCATGTGTTTTGGCAATTTATGCTATTTACACATATTTACAAGGTATTTTGCTCATATTTCTACCTAAAATAAAGGAATAAAGAGTGACAAATTGGGATTCATCACCCCCCCTATACTTTACTTTTGCTAGTCCCTTAGCAAACACTTATTTGAAAAAGAAGTGCAAAAGAGAAAGAAAAAGAAAAAGAGGCGAAATCAATGTTGATTATTAAACTTTCATTCATTAAATTGAAATATGGAGCTCAGTCAGTCCTTTGGATTATTAATTTGTCGGAACCTCATTTAGACTTAAGCTTAAAACTTAACAGCCTCTAAGTTCCACCAATATATGGTCAAGACTTCTCAATAAACCAGATCAGAACAAGTCTACATACACAAACTCTAATGACCATGAATCTTTCCTTGTACGGTGTAAGTGATATGTAGCTCCCCACCTCAGAAGTAACAAAGAAACAACCTCCCTCAACCCGGTAACTCTAATGCCTCGGTCTAGCAACTCTTTCCTCGAGAAGCGGGGTATTCCCTTCTAAGTTCAAGTGCAACCGACTCAAGAAGAGGGGGAAAGAAGAGAATGGACCGTGGCCAGTGTAGCCATGTATCCTTGGGAGCTCTAACCAGTGCAGCTGAGTCTCCTGCTGCAAGCTTCATGAGATGATCATGTATAACATAAGCTTTGCTTTATTTGACTATATACACTCCGGTGGGATTATTAAATTTTTAATCCGACCCACCACTTTTTTGGAGTTCTTTTCTTTTTGCACACATTTTTTCATGTGCATCTGTACAACATATCTACATGGTACATCATATATACAAGGAGTTTTTCCTCGTGAGCCAGTAGACTATCTCTCTTTTGAAGCTTTATTGCAACCCACAGCTTCTGTTTTTAGACTTCATAACCACCAGACCAAGTTGAGATGCACTTCCTTCACTACAAGAAGAAGAGAGGTTCCGCCTAGAAGTACTACGCTCATATGCTACCCCAAGCCAAAGGAAACTGCCTCCTCACCACCTCATCTGTGGAGAGATATGTGTAAAGTGCTGGTGCAAGTCAAGCCATTGTCTCTAAGAGTCATGCGTGTGTTGTTAAGTGCTCTACTTAGGCTCATCAAGATGACATATGCTCATAGCCTAGTGGACTCAAAGAATTAACTCCCAATGGACCAGAAAAGTCTCAATCCTAAGCCATATAAGGTTCCTCTTATTATTAGGTGGATTAAGGTCTTAACCAAGATCCATTTGTCAATTTAATTCCAGGCCAGTTTAAATGTCAACTATGATTTGGAAAAAATGTGCAAGTATTTACAAAGATGCTATTTACAAATATTTACACATGTGCAAAATTTTTGAAAAATGTTTGAAAACATGGATGTATGCATGAATGCGAAGCTTTGCAAAATATTTACAAAAATTTAAACAAGGTTTTTGCAAACTTTTTGTTTTTAAAACATTTTACAAAAATTTTGTACTATATACATAAATTTTGATATGAAAATATTTACAAGCTATTTACACAAAAAGATTTTACAATGTGCAAGATGAATTTTATATATAAGGGAAAATTTTTAAATTTTTATGGGTTTTTAGCCATTTTGATTTATAAACACACTCACACAAAGTACGAGTTATGGCTAAAGTATATATGAAATATTTACACAACCCCTATACTTAGCTCGAACGATGTCCTCAGAGTGATCAAGAGCGATGAAGAAGACATAACTCGTGCTTAGTATAGGGAAGTGAAAAGAATGGCTATATACAAGAATGAAGAGAAGACTCGGTGTTTCCCCCTATACTTAGGATCAAGTAATCCTAAGTATAGCAAGCTGTACATGAAGGGAAATCCAAGTGGAAGGACGTACAGGGTCTACCACGCTATACTTAGGGTGAAATATCCCTAAGTATAGGCAGCAAAATAGGGGTAGAAAGAATCAATAGAATACCCGAAGATCCTACATCCCCCCTATACTTACGGTAAAGTACACCCTAAGTATAGCATAATCATAAGATGAGAAAAGGGATGTGGGACTAAAGAATAGAATGATATGGACAACTGGATTTATACAAGTCAGAAGAACAATGATAATCAGGCGTGAGATGCAATAGATGTGAGTCAAGAGACCACATCTCACGCAAAGTGAATAGGGGCAACATCAACGACCCGCGGCTCATGATCTAGATATGGCTTGAGCCGCTGGTCGTTCACTCGAAAGGTAGCATCAGAAGACAACTCAGATATATCAATACTCCCATTGTCATGTACCTTTCTAACCAAATGGGGTCCCTTCCATTTGCTCTGTAGCTTCCCTGGAAATAGACAAAGCCTAGAATCAAACATCCATACTCTCTGCCTTGGCTCAAACTTCTTGTGGATGATATGAGAATCATGCCACTCCTTCACTCTCTCCTTATAATGTAGGCTGTTTGAAAAGGCGGTATCACGAAGCTCCTCCAGGGCTGCTAACTCTACCCTCCTCTGATCTCCTACACTCTCTGGATCCAAAAGTATATCAGTGACTGCCCAAAGTGACCTATGTCTCAGCTCAATAGGTAAATGGAATGGCTTGCCATAAACGAGGCGAATGGGAGATGTACCCAAAGGAGTCTTGAAAGACGTCTAATATGCCCACAAGACTGAGTCCAAAAGTTGTGACCAATCCTTTCGGTCAGGGCGGACGACTTTCTGTAATATAGTATTGATCTCCATGTTCGACACTTTAGCAAGACCATTCGTCTGAGGGTCGTATGGAGTGGCAACTCGATGGTCTATGCTGAACTCGCTAGCAAGGGCCTTTACTTTGTCGTTGACAAATTGAGACCCCCCGTCAGATATCAACACTCGAGGTACCCCGAACCGTGAAATGATATTCTTCCTCAAAAACCTGCATACGGTCCTAGCATCTGCGGTTCGGGCGGGGATGGTCTCAATCCAACGACTCACATAATCCATGGCCAACAGAATGTACTCAAATCCCTGACTCCTAGGGAATGGACCCATAAAATCGATGCCCCATGCGTCAAAAACCTCACAGAAGTGACAGTCAGTACACCTCTTCATGAACTCATCAGAGTCCTTGAAGAGAGTAGGCCACCATAGCCCAGATTGGAGCACTTTCTGTGCCGTTCTCCTCCCTGAGTGATGTCCTCCTGCCTCAAGCTTGTGGCAGTAAGTAAGGATGTTGTGGTTCTCCTCCTGAGGAATGAACCTACACCAGATACTATCCCCTCCCTCGTGGTAAAGGACAGGATCCTCCCAATGGTAAAACTTGGCTTTCGCAAGGAAGGTCTCAAGTTTCTGCCTGGGCCAATCTTGTGGAACTTTCTTGACGACAAGATAGTTCACAATATCGGCATACCATGGGAGCGAGGCGATAGCAAGGATCGCCTCATCTGGGAAGGTCTCACAAATAGGCTCAATCTGCTCAGAATCCTCAAGATACTCCAATCGGGAGAGATGATCCGCCACCACATTCTTGATTCCAGGCTTATCCTTAATCTCTATATCAAACTCTTGGAGTAGAAGGATCCATCTGGTCAATCTAGCTTTGGCATCCTTCTTTGCCATGAAGTACCTGATGGCGGTATGATCAGTGTAAATGGTCACTCTAGATCCAATGATGTAAGATTTGAACTTATCTAGGGCGAAAACTACGGCTAGCATCTCCTTCTCTGTGACGGTATAGTTCCACTGCACGACATCCAATGTACGGCTAGCGTAGTGAATGGCAAATGGGACTCCATCCCTCCTATGTTCCAGCACGTCCCCCACAACAAAATCGGAGGCGTCCGTCATGATCTCGAATGGGAGAGACCAATCGGGTGGCTGGAGAACAAGAGACTCTATAACACAGCTCTTGAGAGTCTCAAAAGACGATAGACACTTATCATCAACAAGGAACTCAGTGTCTTTCGTAAGCAGATCAGTCAATGGTCGGGCAATCCTGTTGAAATCATGAATGAAGCGTCGGTAGAAACCGACGTGCCCAAGAAAAGACCGTAACTGCCGCAAGTTGGACGGTGGATTGAGTTTTCTAATGACATCCACCTTGGTCAGATCAACCTCCATGCCCCTGTTGGAGATGATATGGCTAAGCACCGTCCCTTGAGTCACCATAAAGTGACTGTTCTCCCAAGACAACACTAGGTGAATCTCTATGCATCGCTGAAGGACTCGGTCTAGGCAGTCAAGACAAGAATCGAATCCGTCGCCGTAGACCGAGAAATCATCCATGAAGACCTCCAAGCACTCCCCCCACCATGTCCGAAAAGATGGATAGCATGCATCTCTGGAATGTCGCCGGAGTGTTTCACAATCCAAATGGCATGCGTCTGAAAGCATATGTCCCGAAGGGACAGGTGAAGGTGGTCTTGTCCTGGTCCTCGGGCGCGATGGCCACCTGATAATAACCGGAGTACCCATCCAAGAAACAATAATGGCTCTTCCCTACCAGCCTCTCAATAATCTGATCAATAAAGGGCATGAGGAAATGATCCTTCTTGGTGGCCTGGTTCAATCATCTGTAGTCCACACAAACCCGCCAAGAAGTGGGTACCCGGGTAGCAATCTCCTCTCCAGACTCACTGACAACTGTAGTGATGCCCGTCTTCTTGGGCACCATATGCAACGGACTGACCCACTTGGAGTCGGAGATGGGGTAGATAAAATCGATGCTCCACCATTTCGAGATCTCCTTCATGACAACATCTCTTAGATTCGGGTTCAGCCGTCGCTGGAACTCACGTGACGGCTTTGCCTCATCCTCGAGATAGATATGGTGGGAGCACAGAGCCGGACTGATCCCTTGGAGATTGGCTACACTCCATCCTATCGCCTTGCAGTTCTTTTCAAGAACCCCCATCAGACGGGATTCTTTCTCTCCAGTCAAATCAGCGGAGATAATGACTGGGTACATCTCATGCTCACCCGCAAGGAATCTATACTTCAGCGACGACGATAGCAGCTTCAGCTCTGGACAAGTAGGTGCTGGCGGATCTGTCTTCTGAAGAATCCGAGTGTATGCTGCCAAATATGCACGGGAGAATGAGAACTCTCGCTCACAAACTGGATCTGGAGAAGGCTGCTCGGCTGGACTGTCTCTGCTCTGCATGGAATCAACCTCCTCTCTAGAAAAATCTGTCTCGCGGTCAAGAACTGGATTTACGGCCTGAAAAGTATCCTGGACCAGGAATGCGCTCTCCAAGCTCTCCTCTACTGGCATCTCTGCATCAGCGAACTCTGAAGGTGAGAGGATGGCCTGTACGACTGGATCTGCCCAAACTGCCTTGTCATTTGTAATCACAAAATCACAGTCCTGGTGGATGTCTCGCCCTGCCTCTATCATCTGCTTTGAATCAGAAGTCGGCTCTGAGAAAGCTGAATCTCTGGCTCTAGTATCCTCGACCGTCTCTATTTGTATACTCTTGCCCTCGATGTGAAAGTACACCTTCCCGCTATCATGGTCGGACACTGCCTTGGTTATGGCCAAGAACGGGCGTCCTAAAATGATGGGGGTATCGGTCACAGACTCAGGGATCTCCATGTCCAACACAACGAAGTCCACGGGGAATTTCAGGCCCTGAATTGTGACAACAACGTACTTAAGCAACCCCTTCGGCCTCTTGACTGATCGATCAGCAAACTGAAGGACTGTCCTGCTCTGTCAGAGAGTGCCCGACTCGAAGCGATCGAGAAGGGCTGCCGGAAGTAGGTTGATCGAAGAATCGCTGTCTAATAGAGTGCGGTCGAACCTCTGCTCATTAATGTGGCATCTGACATACAGGGCTCCTGCATCTGGCCTCTTAGCTGGCAGACGGTTCTGAATCACGAAACAAGTGGCTCGAGTAAGCACATGGATCTCTGACTGATAGTTCCTCCTCTTCCTCCTAACTGTGGTCCTATCTCTGAGTGATCTCTGGAGTAGAGGGATGTGCTCCAAGGCCTCCTGAAGAGTCAGCTGAATATGGAATCTATCTATCTTCTGCTAGCTGAACTCTATCTGATGGTTCTTTTTTGGATGTTCTATTTTCTTCCCCTTTGCCATGTGAAGTGCTCGTGGAAAGGGGATCACATGGTCCTTCTCAGATGAAGGACTAGGAGAGGGCCTGGCATGCTCATGAACAACAGAATCCACACAAAAATCATCAATCAACACATGTGGATCCGAGAACAACAAATCCTTTCCTTTATTTCCAGATATGTCCTGAGATACATGTATAGATGGAAAGACAATAGGACCAGCAGAAGTAGTGGTGGCCTCAGTACCACCCTCGGTATGTCGACTTGTGGCATCAGTTTCGCGCTCTACCTCAGCAACTGCAGTGGCATCAGTACCACCTCCTCCAACTGGTGAAACAACAACTTGAGTACCATCGGCTGGATCAACGTCCATGGTAGCATCAGTACCACCGTCATCATCTCTCGCGGCGTCAGTACCAAGCTCCTCCTCGCCTGGCGCTCTGGGAGTGGCGTGGTTTCGTCGCTCAGACGAGGCGCCGCCTGCTGCCATCCTACCGCTCCTAAGTGTAACAAAATCAGCATCAAACATGTATGCAGACAAATCACCAAATGAATAACTGGGAGTGGTAATCTCTGTGAACTCTACCTTCTCAGACTTCCTCTTCAGATTGTTCGAGTTTGGCTCAATCTGGGCAGGAATGGCGGCCTTCCCTCTCACGATCTCCCGCATCTCCTGGCGAAACTCATCCATCTCTCGTCTGAATGTAGCCTGCTGCTCGGTCATGAGGAGGGCTAGGTCGTCTAAGGCGGGGTTCTCATAGGCTGGCCCATGAGAACCTCACGGGTGGCCTCGCTGGTAGTGAGGCTGCTACTGTGGCTGGTGTGGGTGAGAGGGTACTGCTGGGGATGATACTGTTGAGGCTGCTCTCACCTCCAAGACTGTCCCTGTTGATAGGGATGAGGACCGTACTGCTGTGGTGGCTGGGATGACTGCTGCTGGGGGGCTGGGGCTGTTGATGCTGCTCTCGCTGATGGCCGTACTGGCCACCCTGAACTGGAGGCTGCTGTTGGGAACTGGCACCTCCGGTTGACCAGCGGAATCCGGGATGGTTTCGTTAGATACCAGGCTGGGGTCAGTCGTACCAAATCCCGTTGACATCCATCAACGGCTCCGGCTCGTAAGAGGGTGGCGGGAGTACTGCCAGGGGCTGATCCAACTGGTAGACCACCATCTGAGTGTCCTGAGATGGTGGTGACCGGTAGAAAGGCTGCGGCTGCTGTTACGGCTCCGCCTGTACAAGGTGAACCTGTCTAGTCTGCCTGGAGCGGTGGGACGAGCTGCCGCTGCTGCTCGGATCTCCTCGTGCTTGAAGACGGGGCTGAGAAGCCGTCTGTGCCTCCTGGAGACACATGACATGTGTCTTCAGATCACTCAGCATCTATGCCATCTGATCCATCTGAGATATGCTCTGGCACTGCTTCTTCTTTATCAGCTCCATCCGGTCAAGCTTCTCGCTGATGATGCCCATGTCGGCAGCTGTGGACTCAGCCTGTGCGGCTGCTGCTGATGAAGTAGAAGGACCGGCATCAACCCGTGCTATCCTCTGAAACTGCTCGGTCTATGGCTGGGGGCATTCCTGAGTGTAGAGTCGGGTCTGGGACATCACTGTGTAGTTCTCGGCCATCTCCTCGTAGATGGCCCAGACCTGATCCTCCTCCTTGGTGAAGTAGGAATCGCCATAAGAAGCGTTCACCGGGCCCTGCAGCTCTGGTGTCAACTCGCAGAAGAAGCTCTGAACTAGGTTCGGCTTTGTAATGTCGTGGTGCGGGTATCTGTCGGTCAGCTCTCTGAACCTCTCCCATGCCTCATGGAACTGCTCGTTGGGGAGCATGGAGAAGTTGCTAATCAAGGCTCTCGCTGCATTGGTCCGCCCGAATGGATAGTACTTGTTCAAGTACTCGGTGCGGAGCTGCTCCCATATGTAAACAGATCTCCCCAAATGCTCCAGCCAATTGGCTACTCTATCTGCCAGGGAGAAAGAAAAACAATCATCTAAATAGTATCCTCGTCCACCTGATGATCGTGGACAGTGCTGTAGATTATCTCGAACTCCTGGAGATGAAGATGGGGTTCCTCAATGGCGAGCCCGTGGAAGCGGGGTAGAAGCTGAAGTGTGTTCGGGGGGGACTTGAAGTCCCCCACGATCACCGGAAGAACCACCCACCAGTGCGTCAGTGTCGATCCGGGGTTGTGCAACTCCTGCATCGGTCTTGGATCTGCTGCCGGCTGGTCTGGCTGAACTGGCTGGTCTGGACCCCTGCGTCCGTCGGCTCGCGGCTTCTCTCTCTGCTCTCAGAGTCTCTCCATCTCTCTCCTCATCTCCACCATGAAAGCCCCCTGATCTCGTATCTGTCTCTGCATCGTCTCAAGGGAGGCTAACATGGTGGTGTTGATCGCACCCTGGTCCAGTACATATGTGGTCGTCTCTGGCCTCTGACACTCAGTGCGATCCTCGCTGCTGGCCATGGTCTCTACAAAGGCAAAAGACCCAAACTCAGGTGCCGAAATATCATCTGCCTGTGGTCTTGCATCTGGCACAAGTAACTCAGGAATAGAAGAAGGGTGGTCAAGGGGGAACAGGGTGGAATCGAACTCGGGTTCGGAGAGCGGGTCTGAGCTCTCACGAACCAACCTAGATGAGTGGGCTGGAGTGCTGAAAAGCGGTGTAGCCAGAGGCTACCTAAGGGACTCCTGCCCATCATCTCGATCTGACGAGTCTGGCGGATGAGATCTGGAAACAAACAAGATGAGCAATCAAATCTCGAATTCACCTACTCCACGCTGAGCTGATGATCGTAAGAGCTCGGTCAATTATCTTGTCGATTTTATTTAGGTGATCATGTCAGGATATCATAGCGGTTATGTGACCTGGTAGGAATCCAATCCGCCAACCAGATTGTCCCATATAAAAGGTCGGTAGTCTGATCGGGGCTCGTATGTGGCTCTAGCCTAGTGTGCGGGTCTCTCTCATGCAATCAAACCAAACAATGAGGGGGTTGCTCTCCTCAAGACAGATTTTTAGGTGAGATATCTTTTAGGATCAAGTTTGTTTAGCAGTCCCAATTTTATAGTTTTTGTTTTTAGGTATTTTTCAGATCAAACAACGCTTAACGAATTTTTCGGTTCTCCTGATTATTTTAAGTCCAAAACAGGGGAGAAGACGAAAAAGATAATGCGCGGGAATCAATGATGCATGCAGAGTAAGAAATGCTTACCTGACTCCAGTAGTCTACATGCAGGGTGATCCGTGCATAAAATAAAAGACAGAATATAAACTACCTATATGATGCATGCGAAAATCAAGTCCTAGAAGAGCAGTTCTACTCGTGAAGAATAGTAGCCGGGTATTCGAGCCTAAGTCCGGAGTCCTATCTTGGGAGCCACTCGGTGTCTGCCACATCAGATCCTGCACGCGTTGTATGTGAATCCTCAAGGCGTGTGGACCAGAGCTCAAATAATCCGGCTTTTTCTTTGTGATTTAATTAATTAAGTCCAATTATCGATCTATAGGAACAGGCAGATAATTAGGATTTGGCCTTAATTAATTACGTCACAATCAAAGAAAACTTCTAAGCTAGGGCTAAAATCACGTAAATCAAATGAGCAGTAAATAAATGGTCTAAAATCTAAAAACCGTGAAAAGTCATGAAAATCTTGGTGAGGTCCCCCGAGCACATCGGTGCTTGGCGAAATAGACCCCGAAATCTACCAAGTGTCCAAGTTTGTCCCTGTATTATTACAATAAAATATCTACTGTAAAATAAATCTAAACTAATTCTACGGCTAATCCTACGGTTATTTCGCGGCTATTCCGCGACTCCCGATCTTTGGCTTCTCCTCTCGCGCTCTCCTGCGGCTTCGTAGAGAAAGAAGCCACCTCTGACTCCCGTGGTTGCTCCAGCTCCCGAAGAAGCCGCCTCGGTCCTCGGGCCCTCGCAAGAAACAGAAACCAAAGTGTCAGTCCAGCAAATTATATAAACAATTCAGATAAGAAATATATACAAATATCTACAAAAAGCCACGAAATAAAAAACCGCGGGAAAATCGAAAACGACTACTAAGTTGTGCTCCCCGACAACGGCGCCATTCTGATGAGCCGAAAAACCATGAGCGACTAAGGGAGATAAATAACTCAGGTCATTGCGACCTCAATCACTCGCAAATCGGACTCAACAAGAAAATATAAGACCACTAAAATCAGATAATCAAACAATAAAATCAAGAGTGGTCTTCGCTACTTTTATAAACCAGGTATAGCGACCAGGGTCGGACTCAAGGAGCACGGGATGGCCTTGCGGCCTACAAAGTAGTCAAAAAACTGAAAACGAAGGAGAAAATGTTTTTGGTGGATTTTAATTATTTTTAAATGTTTTTTGTATTTCTTATTTTATAAAGAAATGTAAAAAACAAGCAACTTCAACAATTATTAAAAACACTCGAAAATACACAGAAAATTCCAATAAAAATGTTTTTATGTTTTTTATGTTTTTAAGTGTTTTTGGTGAATTTTTCAGAATTTTTCAATTTTTATTTGATTTTATAAAAATCAAGAAAGAGGAAAAATATGGACTTTTGTGCAGCCAGACTTGAAAGATCAATTAAAAATATAAAATTGATCTATAAAAGTATGGAGGCAATTTTTATGAAAAATATATGTACAAACTAAACTACAGAAGAAGAGTTTGCATTTTTATTTTTATAGAATTTTTTAGAATTTTTATAAGATTTTTAGGGTTTCGCAATTTTTAAGGGTTTTATAAATCCAAATAAGCGCAAAAATGGGCAGAAGCTAAAATACACTAAAACTAACTACCCCTACTTTTTTAGAATTTTTAAAGAAGTTTTTATATTTTTATTTGATTTTCTTTTTCAAACAGTAACAAAAATGTGTATTTTTGATTTTTTAAAAATATTAAAAAGCCTCAAAAATGTCCCAAAAGTTTAGGGAAATGTTCACACATAGGCAGGAGCCACATGTCCCAATTTGACCTAATTTGGATTTAATTTGATATTTTATTTAATAAAACAAGGCACAGAGCTTACAGGGACCTAAATGCAAAGAAACATTGTTCCAGGGACCAAACAGTAATTAAAACAGAAAGTTCAGCGGCCCTTATGCAAAAAGTCCGCAAAAGCACGCGCAAGGCACGTGAATCAGACACGGAGGGGTATGGACGTCATTCCTATTTATAAAAGATCAATCAATAACACACAGGAAACAGAGGACTAAAAGTGCAAATATACCAAAACCTCACGTGTCGATGCACGTGGCTCACATAAACAAGGACTAAAAGGCAAATACAAGAAACATAGAGGTCCAAACTGCAATTTATCCTTATTAAAAACAACGTACAAAAATATTTACAGGATAAATAGCAAAAACAAAAGGACAAGGGCCTAAGGGAAATTACCCCTTTATTAAGATCAGATGGACGAGGAAGCGCAAGGTAGAGATCAGACGGTGTCTGAAGGTGCACGCCTCTTCGCTAGATCAACGGACTGGATCAGCTCCTCAGATAGATCGACGACTAGGGACGCTCCGCAGATGAATGGTTGAGATTGGATCTGGTGGAAGAGGTGCGATCGAACGGTAACTGAACGACCTTCAAGAACACTTCGCCGGCAAAGTTCGTCAGCCCAATGTGCATGGTGGAGGCATCCTCTGGAGCTGCTGAGGTGTGGAAGAGATCACCTAGGCTGGTCCGCAGCTGATGGGGACCTCCGATGAGGCCGGGGACCACCGGAGTAGCCCGGCGATGCCGAAGGAGCTAAGCTTCTATGCTCGAATGACTCGACCCCCAGATGGGGTCCTTTGACCTGCAAAATGGCACAGAACAACTTCTGGGTCGAGAGAAAATTGCCTCGACCCGTTAGCGGGCGAAGGGAGGTCGGAATGGGACGGAGCGGAGACCTCCGGCGAAGCGACGGTGATAGAGGTCCTCTTCTTGGTTCCGGGGCGAACCAAGGTGATCGGATGGGTGAAGAAGGTGGGTAGAAGTCTCGTGAGTGTGAATCGATAGTCGGATGGGCGGATAGATGATCGGATCGATGGGAATCGGCCGGCGAAGGCCGGCGACGCAATTAGGCGTAAATGGAAATTAGGCTAATCTAGAAGGTATCAAAGCTACCTGATGGATGAGATCGACTAGGCTGAAGCTGGCGGAGCTCGTGGGGTCTTTCCCTCAAGGATTCGTCGGGATCCGAGGCTCGGCACACATTGTGGCGGCGCACGGCACAAAAGTTCGCTGGATCAGTGGCTGGGGACACCTCCTCCTCACTGCGACACGACCCTCGGCTAGCTGTCACTCTAGGGAAGGTAGTGGAGGTCCTGGGATGGAAGGCGGAGCCAAAGATGGCCTGGAATGTGCGGCGGAGGCGAGGCTTTATACAGATAGGGATCCGAGAAGATGGAGTCGAACCAGCAAATCAGAGCTCGGATACCTAGGAATAAACACCGGGCGTGGATCAGGGATGGATCGAGTATAATCGGGGCCCGGGGTTTGGATGAGAGGTGATCGGAGAGGCTCGAGAAAAATGGGAGAAATCGGGTCGAGAGCCGGGTCCGAGTAGAAAGTGGTCAAAGGGGGGGAGTTGACCGGGGGTCAACATCCCCCGTGGACCAATTAGATAATTCCGATTATTAATTATTTGGAAATTCGATTAAAATTATTAAATGATTTTATTTCGAAAAGTTAAAACATGAAATTTTTTTATTTATTTTCAAAGTATTTTTTGTGATTTTTATTTAATTTTTTGAAAAATAAATAACGTATTTACATTATATTATTAATATATATAGGTATACGTACATATGTATTTTTAATTTTTATTTTTAATTGTTTATTTTTGCACAGTTATTCCAAATTTATATTTTATTTATTTACAACATAAATTTTGGAATAATACAATATTTTTATTTTATTTTTATGATGTATTTACATGGGTTAAATAAATAGGTTTATATACATATGTACATGGTATATATACAAGGTGGGAAAGTCATTTTTATTTTCTTTTTATTTTCTGATTTTTATTTTAGTTTTATTTTCACAAATATGTACAAAATATGAGAAACACTTTCTAATTTTTATTTTGAGGAAAATAAATTTATTTAAATACATAGGATTATATACACACATGATTGACCTTATCTCCCTCTACTTGGGTTCTTTTGCGGTCAGGCCCATGCTGAGCCCTCCCTTAGGATTAGGTCACGCAATATTTATTCTAAATATTTCCCTCTTTTTCTTGTGTTTCTTTATTCCTTTATTTTGACACACAAACATGCTAATTATGCATATTTACAAGATGCATGTGCTTTGGCACTTATGCTATTTACACATATTTACAAGGTATTTTGCTCAAGTTTCTAGCTAAAATAAAGGAATAAAGAGTGATGAATTGGGATTCATCAAGCCGTTGCTCACTCATTGTGGCCGGAGAACCGTCGCGAGAAGCCTCATTCGCCTAACGCAGCATGGTCAAGGCCACAACCCTGTCGTCCACTTCTCCTGGAGCTCAGGATCGTACTCGAACCCTCATGTAGCTCTTTGATCATTCCTAGCTCCGTCTTTTACCCAATCTTCCATTTATCACCGCCGTAGCTCCGCCAGCTCCGACCAGCCAGTTGGAGCTTTGTCACCCTCACTTATCCACTCCAATCGACCCATACGCTCACCCTCCATCTCCTTACGCACCCTGATCACCCTGAGACTCGATCATCACGTCGACATTAGGCTCGAGATTTCCATCTATTGCGACCGTTGGAGACCAACCTCATTCACCACCGCTTCTCTGCTTTTTAGACCTAATAAACCCAACCGGAGTGTAGCTCCGAGTCACAGCATTCCTTTGCAGGCCTTGACGTGCGCGGAGAGTCCCCATTTCATCCTCGCCCATCCTTGCCAGAGCAGCTCCAGGTCCCTTGCGTTGCCCCGTCGATCCGACCATTGGAGCCTCCATCAAAGCGGCCATCCGACGCAGAAGAGGCCCATCTCTACCGGTGCCTTCAGATCCTTCATCGGAGCCGAGGACTCGATCCTTGGGTCCGGCAAAGTTCGACCATACGTAGTTCATCCAGATGCCTTCGCCGCTGTTGGATCATCGCCACCTTCCAGATTGCAGCCCAGTCCCTCGTCCACCTGGAGGTGTTAGACCGTTAGATGTCAGATCTAACGGCACCGTACCAGCCACGCCCCCGACCAGCAGACACCGTCAGATCTGACATCTGACGCGCCCGAGCCGCACGATCACACCCTATCAGTTAACGACACCTGTCACTCCACGCGCCGCTCACGTGCCACCTTGGGTATATTGCTCTTCATCCCCCGTGTTTCTTTTAGTTTCTAGTTTAGTCTGTACAATAAACTTTACAGTTGGACCATTTCGCATTTTAGCCCTTTTAGTTTCTAGTATTTGCAGTTTAGTCCTGTATGTTTGGGCACGTGTGCTTCGTCACGTGCATTGTGGGATATTTGCATCTTTTGTTATGTACTTTTTATATGTTATGGATTGCGTAGATATTTTTTCAGAATTGCATTTGTACCCCTGTGAATGTTGATTTATAGCATGTGCGTGTTTTATTGGGAAATTTGCGGATAAGCCCACTAGACTTCTACTGCTTGTTACTCTTAGGTCCTAAAACTTAAATAATTTGCGTTTTGGTCCCTCAGATCTGTGTTTTGCTTTTACTTAAATAAATAACAAATTTTCTCCAAAAATTCTGAGATTTTAACCCGTAGCCCCTGCTACTGTGTAGGAATTTGATAATTTTTGTGGCTTGTTTTGATTTCCTTTGATATTTTCTAAAATTTAGTAACCCTAAAAATTATCTCGGGTTGTTTTGAAAAATCAACTAAAAATATAAAATACCTTGAAAAACTCAAAAAAATTTGTGATCGTTTATTTTGCCTTGCTTTAGCTTCTATGTGATTTTCGTTTCATTCCCATTTCTAAATCCCCTAAAAACTGAAAAAGACTAAAAAGCGTATAAAAATTCTTACAAATTCATAAAAAATCAAAAAATGTGTTTTCAGTTTCTATAGGTAGCTTTGATTTTATAGTTTCAAATAAAATTGGTGTCCAGATTTTATAAGCATTTTAACTATTTTTAAAGTGCCTTTCAATCTTGGCTGCACATTGTTTACATTTTCCTTCTTGATTTTATTATTAGAAAATTAAATAAAAATCAGAAAACATTAGAAAATTCCCAAAAACATATGAATGTTTTAAAAATACAAAAACATTTTTATTCGAATTTTTGAGTCATTTTGGCCCTTCAAATAATTGTTTGTGTGTGCCTTCTTCACCTTTTCTCTACTTATCTTATTAACTAAAATCATAAATAAAAATTAAAAACCACCAAAAAAATTTTCATTGTCTTGATTACCTGACTACTTCGTAGACTTATCATTCTATGCTCATTGTGTTCGACCTTGATGGCTATACCAGGTTAAATAATTAGTAGGACTGCTTGCCTTGGTTTCTATGTTTAATTGATTTATTGGTGGTCTGATTTTTCTTGATTGAGCCATGCTTCATCGGTTGGGGTCGTAATGATCTTGATCTGATTTTTTGAGATTTAACCCTAGTCGGAGGAATGCTCATCAGAATGGCACCGTTGCCAGGGAGCACGACTTAGAAGTCACTTTTTTTTTTGCTTGTTTGATTTTCTGCTTCATAGTACTTGATATATTTTTCATAACTATGATTTGATATATCTTTTATTTCTCTCTTTCTTACGAGGGCCTGACAAGCAAGGGCGGCGTTCCTAGGAGCGCCGACGCACCCGAGCGAAGCAGAGGAGGCTCGTTTCTTCATCGAGCAGTAAAAGAGCGTAGGAGAGCGGGAGCAGAATAATTGGAGGATTTGAGTAGTGTAGAACTTTTAGCTTGTTTATTACTGTAATAATACATGGACTCATACTGTGGACTTTAGACTTGGCCTATCTGGGTCTGTTTTGTCGAGCACCGGTGTGCTCGGGGGACCTCACCGTGGTTTTCGCCGGTTTCATTTTATCACTTTTACTTCTTGTTTGATTCTCGAAGGATTTAGCCTCTAGATTTAGGAATTTCATTGATTATGACGTAATTAATTAAGATCCAACCCTAATTATCTGCTTGCACCTATAGATCGTTAATTGGTCCTTATTAATTTAATCACAAGAAATAGTTAGTTTAATTAGGCTCGAGTCCACGTGCCGTGAGGAACCACATATAGCGTTGGCAGGACCTGTTGTGGCGGGCACCAAGTGGTTCCCAAGATCGGACTCCAGACTTAGTCTGATTAGCTAGCTATTGTTCTTCTCGTGTAGGAATTGCTTCGTCTAAGGCCGATTTCTTCTTGTATCATATAGGTAGTTTTATTTCTTTCTTTTAAATTTATGTGCGGACCACCCTACATGTATAGAGTTGCAGTCAGATACGCATTTCTTACTCTGCATGCATCATCGTATTTGATCATGCATCAGCTTTTTCGACTTCTCCCTCTATTTTATCTTAAAAAATCAAGAGATCGAAAAATTTGTTAGGCATTGCTTGGTATTGAAAAATACCTAAAAAGAAAAACCATAAAATTGGGACTACTAAACATAATTGATCATAAAAGACACTCACCGAAAAATTTATCTTGGGAGAGCAATCCCCTCCTCGTTTGGTTTGGATGAGCGAGAGAGTGAAGCGCACACTAGGGTAGAGCCATACTCGAACTCTTGGCAGACTACCGACCTTTTATACAGGACAGTCTGTTAAGAGCATTGGGTTCGTACCAGCTCGCTTAATTACTCTGAAAGACAGGATTATCACCTAATAAAATCGACAAGATAAAAGACTAAACTCTTATGGTCATCATCTCAGTATTGAGTAGGTGAATTGGGGGTCCATTTTCCTGATCTTGTTTGTTTCCAGATCTCATCCGCCTTCCTCTACATCACGATGATGGGCTGGAGATCCCTTAGGCAACCTCTGGTTGCACCGCTTTCGAGCACTCCTCCCCGTTCATCTAGGCTGGTTCGTGAGAGCTGAGACCCACTCTCCGAACCTGAGTTTGACTCCGCCCTGTTCCCCCTTGACCACCCTTCTACCAGTCCCAGTGTCAGAGAAGAGACCGCAACAGATGTATGTTCATTTGACGCCACCTGAGTTCGGGTCTTTTGCCTTTGCAGAGTTCATGGCCAGCAACGACGATCGCACTGATGGACCCAGCCGGACACAGGTATGTTCTCGATCAGGGTGCCATCAACAACACCCTATTAGCCTCCCTGGAGACTATGCCGCGACAGATCAGAGATCAAGGGGCTTTCATGGCCGATATGCATCGAGAGATGGCTCAGATGCGAGCAGATAGAGAGCAGAATAGAGCCGGTGGTAGAGGACCAGAGATTCCAGAGCGAGGAGGAGGAGATGGACTACTTCCAGATGAGCCAGAGGAGCTAGTTCGACCAGCACCCCCCATGAGAGAGTTGCAGAACCCTGGTGCAACTGTAACAAACCGTTGGATTCAGCTACCTGCCATTTGGGGAGACTTCAAGCTCCCTCCTCAGACCATCCACTTACTGCCCAGATTTCACGAGCTAGCCATTGAGGAGCCACTTCTCCATCTACAGGAGTTTGAGATGATCTGTAGCACGGTCCACGATCGACTCGTGGACGAGGATACCATCAAGATGATGGTTTTTCTGTTCTCCCTCGTCGACAGAGCAGCCTATTGGTTAAAGCATTTAGGTAGGTACGTGACATCGTGGGAATAGCTCTGGACTGAGTACTTGAATAAGTACTATCCACTCGGCTGGACGAATGCAACGTGAGCCCTCATCAACAACTTCTCCATGCTTCCCAATGAGCAATTTCATGAAGCATGGGACCAATTCAGAGAGCTGATCGACCGGTGTCTACATCATGACATATACAAACACAACATAGTGATGAGTTTCTTTTGTGGGCTGACACCGGAGCTACAGGGGCTCGTGAACGCATCTTGTGGGGGATCCTGTTTTCGAAGGACGAGGATCAGGTTTGGGTTATTTATAAGGAGATCACTGAGAACTACACAGTTATGTCCCAGACCCGACTCTACACTCATGGGAAGCCCCATCCACAGGTTGCGTCCTACCAGAGGATTGTACGGATCGATGCAGGTCCATCCACTTCATCAACAACCACAATACAAGAAGAGTCATCCACTACTGATATGGGTATCAGGAACGAGAAGTTGGACCGCATCGAGCTCATTGAGAAGAAGCAATGCCAGGGTTTGTCACAGATGGATCAGATGGCATAGACGCTGAGTGACCTGAACACCCATATCATGTGTCTCCAGGAGGCACAGATGGCTTCTCAGCCCCGTCTCAGGTCACGGGCTGATACAAGCAACAACAGCTCGACCCAGCACTCTAGCCAACACAAACATGTTCACCATGTTCATGCGTCGTTCTAGCAGCCGCAACAACAATACCTCCAACCACCACCATCTCAGGACACTCAGATGGTGGTGTATCAGCAGGATCAGCCCCTGGCAGTCCTTCCTCCACCCCCTTACGAGCAGGAGCCATTGATGGATATCAACAGGATTTGGTACGACCAAACTCAGCCTGGGATCCGCCAAGACCATCCTGGATTCTGTTGGTCACTCGGAGGTTCCTCTTCCCAGCAGCAGCCTCCAGTTCAGGGTGGACAGTATTGCCAGCAGCAGCATCCCCAGTTCCCACAACCGCAGCCACACTACCAGCAGGGTCCTCGTCTCTACCAGCAATGATAGTCGTAGAGGCAACAACAGCAGTCTCAGTAGTATTCTCACCAGTATCCTCCTCATCCTTCCCAACAACAACCTCACTTACAGAGAGGCAACCTGTCCGGTTCTCATGGGCCAGCCTATGAGAACCCAGTACTTGACGATTTGGCCCATCTTATTTCTGAGCAGCAGGCCACATTTAGACGGGAGATGGACAAGTTCCATCAGGAGATGAGGGAGATAGTGAAGGGCAAGGCCACCATTGATGATTCTCTAAATCATTACATAACGAAGCAAATATTAAACTCGTCTGCATGATAAGATGAACACTTTATACAGAATATCAAGCAAGGGAAAGTTGCATTATGTGCATCAAATTATGTGTATCTCCCTAATTTGAAGCTATATGTTAGTCATCCCTTTAGTCTTCAGTTTCATTTCCTATGCTTAATATTGAATATCTTTAGCATCGATGTTGAATCACCCATCTTTCAAGCATAAAATGACGACCTACTCTCATCAATTTAACAACTATATGAATAATATATACTATTTTCATCCTCATCCATTTTGTAGGGTCGAAACTAAAAGGGAAGAACTGTAAGCTAGCCAACATAAATAAATGCCAATTCATGCAATGGAAATCGACATATGCATAGATCTCCAAAGAAAAATGTGGATATATAATATGTACTTAGGTCCAAATGAGATAATGGATACAGAGCACTATCCATGGGATATGTTTGCAATAACAAATCCATGGGATATGTTTGCAATAACAACAAACATGTGGATGAGAATTGATGGCCTTTGCCATTAATGCCAAAAGGCATCATGGCCATTGGGAGTATGATGAAAAGGTGCAATTACATATGTGGATTGGTGACATTAGCCACTAATGCCATTACCGTTGGTGTGTGATGAAGGGGTGCGATTGAATGGTACCACCCGAAGAGACATATCTCCAAATTGGAGAGGTGCTTCTCTTGATTGGAAGGAGCACGTGTAGATGGTATATATACCACACAAGAGAAGGGGATCAACAACAACAAAATCCAGGATTAATCCGAGTATTCGATTACCATCCTATCATCATCTCATCAGTCATTCCCTTCGATCATTCCATCACACTTCTTGCCAACCAATTCAGTTACCATCATCCAACAAAACTCTACCACCATAATTAATCATATATCGACGAAGTGTCCAAGTGATCTCGTCGACTTGTGCATTTGGACCCTCAGTGAATCCGACTCCTAAGGCTCCACCCCAAGTACCGTTAACAACTATCCAACACCATAGACGTCTGCCGACCATCAATTCCTCGGTCCCTCTGTGAATCCGACTCCAGAGGCTTCCTCCCGAGCTGCCAACCACCATATTTTTATCTCGCCTTTATTTTATCACTTTACATTTTTATATCCATCTTATTTTGTTGTCTTCTCTTTCGTGCATCTATTTGTCAAGACTATTGCGACCATCTATTTCTAACGGCGATTATTCTCGACTCTTGGAGATCTGGGATGTGACACGAGGTTTGAGCTTGATCCGCAGTTGTTATCGCATCCAACTCGACTCGCTAGAATATCCAAATTCGCGAAAAGTTGACGTGTACGAGTCTAATTTGAGGTTGCCTCATATAAGGGGAGTGATCAGCACTTGCCGACCTGCACTATTGTCCTTCCAATTTTCATCTCCATTTTTGTTATTCAAACATTTTGCAAATTTATAAAAGTATTTTTATTTTCAAAATAAAACGCAAAATTTCCCTATCTTTGTGGATCGACCCTGACTCACTCTATACTTTGCCTTGTGCATAATATAGTTAAGTCCGGTAATTTATTTGTTCGAAGTGTATTTTTGCGGGTTCTCAACGACTATCCGACGTAAAAATCAGGTACTTATACCCTCGAAAATACGCCTCAACATTTTGACGCCACTGCTGGGGACAGACAATTATTCGCGCTTTATATAAAAAAGTTTTTCTTTACATTTTGCTTTTCACCATCTTTTTTTTTCTGCAGGGGACAAGTCGCATTGGTAAGGAGCCGCATCGAACATCAACGTGAAGTTTAAAAAATATATATTCAGAGCGCTCTCGCGATAAGTTCTCTTTTCTTAGGCATAACTAGAATCTATTTTATTTCTTTGCTTGCGCATATTAAAAAAATAAAAAAATCAACTTATTTTTCCGTATTACATTGCATCTCCGTAGGATTTCTTCCCCACAGTTCCACCTTGCATTTAAAAAGACCATTTAATTGTTTTTCGACTAATCAAGAAAAAAATACATCTTAATCAGACTAAATTAAAGCGGTCACAAAAAAATCATAAAATAAAACTTTGTTTGACAACTTGTTTGTTGCACCATTCTCAAAATCGCACGCGCACGCGTACCCCTAGGACCAGAGCCCAAATCCCGCGGTTCTTGATAATTTTCTGAAAACCATATTGCTTAGTATACTCGTCCCTGAGGTATTTAACTAAGAAAGACGAGGGGTTTAGATCCAAGTTGATCTAGGAAAGGCTCTGGTCTACTTACCCTCTGACTGGCCTCAGAACCAGAAGAACGGCACTGTGGTAATCATTCAATTATTCTGAAAAACTAGATATCCTAGGAAACGTAATCAACTTGTATTCTTGCCTGCAAATCAAAACTTAAAAGATTAAAAAAACTAAACTATAAGCGTTGAGTGGGAATAAACAAATTGTTTGGTGTTTGATTTGTGTATGCTTGGCAGGAGGTCATTAAGGAATCCCCTTACTGATCCCCTTGAATTCGATCCATTCTATCCTCCAAAATCCAAAGTCAAGCCCAAGACAAAACCCATGGCTGGTGTGCCATCTCTTCCTGATCCACTCACTATAATAATGCAACAATTACAACAAATGGCAGAACGTCAAGAGGTGCAAGATGGCCAAGTTCGACAATTGATAGCATATCAACGGCTAAACAACCCACCACCAATACCGATAAGAAATCACTACAATCCTGCTAATCATCAACTCGTATCATTTATCCAACTTCCCGCAGAAGCGGGAAACTTTGAAATAAAACCTGCAACTATTTCCTTCCTCCCCAAATTTCGAGGAGAGGAGACCGAGGACCCTATAATGCACCTTCAGGATTTCATAGCAACCTACGATACACTAAACACAGGGGAGGTAAACAAGGAACATATTTACCTCCGAGCTTTCCCATTCTCTCTTCAACAAAAAGCAAGCCAATGGCTTCGTAGCTATGAAGTCTCGATTCGATCATGGACCGAGTTGAGAGAGGCATTTTTAAAAAAATATTTCCCCATTGGTAAGACCAATGCACTTAGACATGCTATTTCTCACTTTACCCAAAAACCCACAGAGCCAATCCATAAAGCATGGGAAAGATTCCGAAAATGCCCACATCATGGAATCGAAAAATGGAAGTAAGTGCAAATATTTTATGAGGGCTTAACTGAAACATACAAGAGAGTTGTCGACGGTTCTTGCGGAGGCAACTACTTGAATAAGGATGAGAACTTAGTATGGCAATTACATGAGGACATGGCAAATAACTCTGTCAATAATTATTCTATAGAGTTATACAATAGACACAAAAGACCAGTCTAAGCTATAGACTATGCAGCAACAAATGGAGACATGTCCTTGGATATCCAGATCATTGCTTTAAAGTTGGAAAAAGTAGAGTTGATGGCTAAACAAGTGGATCAATTAACTAAAATCGTAGGGAGTCTTGTATTAGAGAAAACCACCCCATCAGTTTGCAGGGTAGCCTCTATTCCACAAACACCTATGGAACTAGAGATTTACCAACCATCTGTGCCTTTAGATGAACAAATTAATCTTGAAGCAGTTAATTGGGTGTAGAGAAATTCCAATAACAATCCCTATTCCTCCACCTATAATCCAGGATGGAGGAACCATCCAAATTTTGCATGGAAGGCCCCAACAAACAATAATTCAGGATATCAAGTCACCCAACAAGGGTCAAATCAAAACCAATTCACACAACAAGCCCAGCAACCACTGCAACCCCTGACTACACCATCACAAGGACTTGCCTCTGATAATTGCGACTTGATGAAACTCATACAACAGTTGGCACAGAAGCAAGTTGAAGTTCAAAAGAAACTGGCTCAAAGTCAAGTTGAGGTCCAAAGACAATTGACCGAGATTCGTTCTCAAATACCACCTCAACTATAATTACCTGCTCAAACGGTACAAAATCCTAACAACTCACAAATCCACCCCCCTGGGTTTTCACAACAACCTACTCGAGGACCTGTGAGCTTTAGAAATGCAGCTAGTACAAGCAAAAATGAGTCAAATGCATCTTCCAGTGCCATCCACTTGAGAAGTGATCGCACCACAGAAACACCTCAAATATCGACCACACTAGCACAAAACCATCAAACACATGAGAATGATTTGCCAATGCAAGACCAATCATCGCCTACTACACAACCACCCTCTATATCCCCACCACCAACCTTCACACAAGTGACTATCCCTTTTTCCAGAGGCCTTGCAAAGAAAAGTGGAGAAACGACCTTCGACTCTGACTCCTGACTTGGAAATTTATTCTCCAATGTTATCATACAAATCCCCCTCCTTAAGGCTATAGAACAAGTTCCTGCATATTCACGTTTCTTAAAAGAGAAATGCACTCCAAAAAGAAAATCGAGGGGAAAGAAAAAGAATGGCCAACACGAGGAAGAGAGGCATGTGCTACCGCTCGCATCATCTTATGCCATTTCTCAACTCCTTCCCCTTAAAATGAAAGATCCCGGGGCCCCATTAGTAAAATGCATCATTGGAGACATGACCTTTGAGCGTACCCTACTTGATAATGGTGCTTCGATAAATCTCCTCCCAGCTACCATACTAAAATATTATGCAGTAGGTCAGTTAAAACCTATTTCTATGATTTTGTAATTAGCTGACCGATCTGTAAAGAGGTCATTGGGAATACTAGAGGATGTTTTAGTCACAGTCCAAGGACATCAGTTCCCAGTCGACTTTATCATACTATATATGGACCCGGCTAAAACACTTTCTCAAACTCCTATTATACTCGGAAGACCATTCTTAGCCACTGTCAAGGCTCATTTTGACTATCAGGTCGAGAAAGTAGAATTCAAAGTCAATGGAGAGATTGTTCCTGTCGACCTTGTCACCCCACATTTCAAGAACACGATACTGAAGATTGTGGATGGATCGAGGAATGTTCGACAATTAAACAAATCATAGACAATTTAACTCCTTTAAACCTCGCTAGGGATCCTCTTGAGATGACTACGACTTTAAATGATAAATTGTTTGAAAGACAACATGTTTTAGTGGCCTAAACCCTTGATTCCATCAAGAATGAACCCTACGAACCGTTGACAAATTCAGATATCATAGAAGTAGACCAAGCATGGGATGAACTTGATGATTTAATTTCTCCTGTCTCGGAAATGATTATGTCCAATCTAGAACCTCCTATTTCAGAATTACTGCATAACAAGGAGGAAGACCTCACAATCACCGCACCCACCCACCCCATAAAATTCAATAGAAGGTTCCCAAGAGACAATTCAGGCCCCTGTAGTTGAATTAAAACCTTTACCAAAGGACCTAAAATATATGTTTATAGATGAAGAAAATAAGGCATACCCGGTAATAATCAATGCCCACTTGGAACTAGATCAAGAAAATATATTAATGGATGTTTTGAGAAAAAAATTCATGGGCAATCAGTTGGACAATATCTGATCTCTGAGGAATTAGTCCATCGTTATGTACCCACCATATTTATTTGGAAGACAATGCAAAATCTTCTCGTGAAATGCAAAGGAGACTAAATCCAAATCTACAAGAAGTAGTCAAAAAGGAAATATGCAAATGGTTAGGTGCATGGATCATCTATTCAATATCATATAGTCAATGGGTCAGTCCTTTACAAGTTGTACCAAAGAAAGCTGGTCTTACTATAGTTACCCATGATCAGGGTAAAGAGATCCCCACTCGTACAACCACTTCATGGAGGGTTTGTGTCGATTACAGAAAATTAAACATCGCCACGAAGAAAGACCACTTCCCCCTCCCCTTCATAGATCAAATTGTCGAAAGACTCGCAGGGAGAGAATATTTTTGTTTTCTCGATGGATACTCAGATTATAATCAGGTTGCTATTCCACCTGAAGACCAAGAGAAAACAACATTCACATGCCCTTATGGTACATTTGCCTTTCATTGAATGCCCATTGGGCTGTGTAATGCGCCAGCCACCTTCCAACGATGTATGCTAGCAATATTTGCCGATATGGTGGGAGATTTTATGGAAGTATTTATGGATGATTTCTCTGTATTCGGTGATTCCTTTGATGAATGCCTTGGATTTCTTGATCGGGTATTGCGAAAATGCATTGAGGTGAACCTAGTCTTATCATGGGAAAATCACATTTTATGGTCACCAAGGGCATTATTCTAGGTCACATTGTCTCTAAAAAAAGATGGAGGATGACCCATCGAAAATTGAGACTATAACTCACCTCTCCCCACCTACATCACTCAAAGGAGTTCGATCATTTTTAGGACATGTCGGCTTCTATAGAAGATTCATAAAGGATTTCTCAAAAATTGCTAAACCTCTTACTGAGTTACTCTCAACAGATTGAGCTTTTGAATTTTCTGAAGATGCCCTTAGATCCTTTGAGATACTAAAAAGATCTATCACTGAAGCACCGATTTTACAGCCCCCTGATTGGACCTTAGACTTTGAAATAATGTGTGATGCATCAGATTATGCAGTAGGAGCTGTACTAGGCCAAAGAAAAGATGGCAAACCAGTTGCCATCCATTACGCTAGCAGAACACTTGACGATGCACAAAAAAACTATACAGTCACCGAAAAAGAATTGCTAGAGTTGTCTTTGCACTTGAAAAATTTAGGTCATACCTACTGGGTTCACATGTGGTTTTTTACACTGACCACATCGCATTGTGCCATCTACTCTCCAAAAAAGATTCCAAACCACGATTAATTAGATGGATACTCTTGCTGCAAGAATTTGACATTGAAATCAAAGATAAGGCAGGAGCACAAAACGTTGTGGCCGACCATCTCTCCAGACTCCATGAGTCTGAAACCAAATAAACCGACAACTCATTCCCATATCAGAAACCTTTCCTGATGAATCCATCCTTGCAGTATCACAACTACCATGGTTTGCTGATATGGTAAACTACTTAGTCGCATCTCGAATTCCTGAGGATTGGTCTAAGGCAAAACGAGATCGATTCATAGCTCTCGATACTACCATTGGGAAGATCCTTTATTATTTAGGGAAGGGACCGACTGTATATGGAGACGTTGTACACCTAATTCTGAAATTCCAAGTGTCCTATCTCATTGCCACACTTTTGGGTGTGGTGGACATCACTCCGGAAAATGAACAGCTGCAAAAGTACTCCAATGTGGTTTTTTGTGGCCTACTTTATTTAAGGATGCCCATGATTTTGTGAAATCATGCCCTACATGTCAAACTACATGGACTATAACAAAAAGAGACATGATGCCTCTAAACCCTATCCATGTAGTTGAAATTTTTGATGCTTGGGGCATTGACTTCATGGGTTCCTTCACTCAATCAAATGGTTACCTATATATCCTTCTTGCAGTCGACTACGTCTCCAGATGGGTCGAAGCCATCCCTACTCGCACTGCCAATAGTGCAACAGTAATAAAGTTCTTGAATGATTTATTTGCTCGCTTCGGCATACCTAAGGTACTATAAGTAACGGGGGTTCGCATTTCCTTAATAACTCGGTGCGAAAACTAATGAAGAACAATGGAATCGGACATCGAGTTTCTACCGCTTATCATCCCCAAACTAATGGCTTAGCTGAGGTCTCTAATCGAGAAATAAAAATCATTCTACAAAAAATTGTTCATTCTGATCGCAAAGATTGGTCCCAACACCTTAATACAACATTATGGATCTATCGCACTGCTTATAAGGCTCCTCTAGGGATGAGTCCGTATCGCATCGTTTATGGAAAACCTTGTCATCTACCCGTCGAGATCCATCATAAATCATTATGGGCTATACAAAAATGTAACCTTAATTTAGTCCAAGCTGGCCAGAATCGATTACTTGACCTTAATAAGTTAACTGAGCTTCGTTGCCGAGCATATTATAACAGCCTTATTTACAAAGAAAAGGTTAGAATTTGGCAACATGCCAATATTTCTCACAAAACCTTTTCCGTTGGTCAAAAAGTTTGGTTGTTTGATGCAAAGCTAAAGCTCTTTCCAAGAAAACTCAGGTCAAAGTGGAAAGGCCCATACATTATCACACAAGTTTTTGATAATGGGTCTATTGAAATAACCAAGTCTAAAACATCCACCACCCTTCGAGTGAATGGACAACGCCTCAAGCCCGTCATTGAATCAGAAAAATCAATGCCTGTTTCAGAAACCCATGTTCTGCAAAACCCCTCATGATGCACTCATTTCTTTGCCTATCTCATCTCATACATCATCCCATAACTAGTTTACTGCATAAGCATTTACCATGAGTGCATGGCAAATCTTCAGCATGGGGGGGACACTATCCAAAAAAGTTGCATTTTTTATGCATATTGCATCACATTCATTTGCATGTTTTCCCTACTTCAACTCTCTAAGTTTACATACAGGGAGAATAATAGCCTCACCATTAAATACCACATGAAGTATGATATTTGAAGTGATTCTAAGCTTATAATGCTTATGAATTTCTCTTGTCCTTTTGCATTTAAATCAAGAGACTTAGCCTCGATTCAACTTTCAACACTTGGTATCAATAATGAGCTTAAACATTAGGGATATTTACACATATAACCCTGAGTAATATCGTAATTACCCCAAGAACCCTCGATAATCACGAATTACATCTAAGACCTTGAGTAATGCTTAACTCTTGCATCCAAAACCTCGTGATAATTTTTATCCAATTTCCCGTTAACAATAACGGTATCCGTCCCGTATTTTATATTTTGTACCCTTTAACTTTCAATTATTTACAAATTCCTCCTCCTTCCCCCCATCGTCCTCCAAGCTGCATATCCGCCTCCCCCAACCCGCCGGCAGTCCCGTCTCCCCCCGCCCGCCGGCCGCCCAACCCACCCCCGCCTCCCTCCCCTGGCTGCAACCCCAGGCAGAGACCCTCCCCCCCGTCCCCCGCCTGTCGGTCTCCCTGCCACCGACTCCTCTGCCTAAAAATGAGAAAGGAGTTCTTCTCTCTTGGAGCTTTTGGAGACGATGGCGGAACCATGAGATATTGGTGATGTGAAGATGGAGACGTGGAGACGAGGGTACGGGGGCTGATCACGCACGGGCTGGAGTAGAGGCATGCACACGGTGCGGAGAAGAGGGCTGAACTTCTATGGTCGAAGACACACGCAAGGACGATGATTATGGTGCTAATTGGAGGAGCACCACGAGGAGGATGGAGGCTGTTGGGCATGCAGTGTTGCGAGTTGGAGAGCGTTCTCGCACACACGAGGAGGAGAACATTGGCTGTTGTAGTTGGGCGCACCCGAGGAGGAGGATTGGCACGTTGGAGGCACATATGTCTTCAAGAATGCAAGGGTTGGTTGCTGTACCTGCAAGAGAAAATAGACGGCAAAAAGTAGGGGGCAAGAGAAGAGTACGTGCAAGAAAATAGACGAGAGAGGGGTTGTACGAGCATGAAAAATGAGAGAATGGGGAGAGTGCGTAAGGTAGAGAAGAGAATGGCGTGAGTGGGAATGAAGAGAATGGGGAGGCATTATTTTATAGGGAGACATCCCGTGCAAATAAAGATAAAATATCATTATGAATGCATGAAGAATTAATTTTTGCATGGGGAAGGATGAGCTGATGGGTCTTAAATACTTTTTGAGCCATGTGTTGTATGGGGAAGGGAGAGGGAATAAAGAATGTGAACTTTGAATAATGTGTAGAGCCAAATTGGTTTTAATGATCATGCAATTTGTTTTGGAATGAGTAATTGTTTTGTTGATGAAAAGAGAATTTCTGTCATTAATTTAATTATGCATTTTTGGAGATGATTTTCTTGTTGTATTTGCAATATCGATAATATCTAAATTAGATGATGTTGAGGTGTATGCATCGGACATTAATGGGTTTCTTTTATATAATTTGTATACTCTTATTCTAGTATAATGTACACTCATCATCCCCCCTCCTCCCCGCACAGCTTCCGGTTGAGATGCCCCCCCACCCGACGCCTCCCTCCCTCCTTGCGCTGCCCCTCACCCGCCTGACGCCTCCTCCCTCTCTGCTCCCAATCGAGACATCCTGACGCTCCCTCCCTCCCTTTATGTGCACGTCCTACTAACCCAATCCCCCCCCCCCCGCATAGCTTCCAATCGAGACCTTTCCACCCCCCTCCATCTGATGGCTCCCTCCCTGCCTGCCTGCGCAGCCCCAGCCAGTTCCCAATCGAGACACCTCACAGATCCATGCCCCCGCAGCTCCTAACCGAGACACCCTCCCAACACACAGCTTTCGTATGAGACCTCCCCCCAGATGCCTCCCTCCCTCTCTGCGCAGCCCCCCAGTTCCCAATCGAGACACCTTGCAGCTCCATACCCTCGCAGCTCCCAACCGAGACACCCTCCCCCCGTACAGCTTCCAGACGAGAACACCCCCCCCGGACGCCTCCCTCCCTGCCTGCCTGTGCAGCCCCCCTAGTTCCCAATCGAGACACCTCACAGCTCCATGCCCCCCAGCTCCCAACCAAGACACCCTCCCCCCGCACAGCTTCCGGATGAGACCCCCCCCTCGGACGCCTCCCTCCCTGCCTGGCCGACTCTCAGATCGAACCCAATCCGCCCTCCCCCATCACGTCGGCCCTCATGCAGCCTCGGACGCCTGCAAGAAACCGCTTGCCGAGGAAGAAGAGGAAGGAGAACTGGTAGGCACGGATTGGGGTTCGTGGATGAGGAAGGGGAGCTAGTCGGAGGTTGGGGGCTGCTACTTTGATTTGTTTTTAACCGTTGGATTGGTGGTAGGTTAGATTAACTCGATGGTTTGGTTAAGATTAATGGTTGAAACTAACAAAAGGTTAGGGGTGTAGATGGAGTAATATTCAGGGTTTCTCATGTAATTCGTGATTATCTTGGGTACCTGAGATAATTACGATATTACTCAGGGTTATGGGTGTAAATATCCCTAAACATTATATACTGAAAAAATCACGAGCTTTGTACTGCGACGCTAGCTTGACATACAAAAGGCTAAGGGGGTCTGATGATAGTTGTACTCAGAGTTTGTGAGATAGTGAGCTTATCATGGAGTAGAGGAGTAAGGAGTGTTCCACCAAATATATGAGAGGAAGAGAGTCCATATATTAGAGGAAGAGAGTCCACCATAAAATGTAAGGGAGTATTCCCAACTGGTCAAGTAATTTCCCATTATGCACACTTGAAATTTTCACACACCAGCCTCTTGCTTGCCTTTCTACATACTTCTCAAACCCACCACTTCTTTAAAAGTCTTCCATCAATAATCCGTCTTGTTTCATTCGACTTCTTTGTCCCTCTTCTTCTATTATTCATCCAAAGAGAAATATTCTTCGACGTTCTATCCTCCATTTACAACAAAATACATGTCCTTTATGTTTCCAAGAAAGTATTGAAGCACAGTGGTTCTCTTGAAAACTGAACAGAGATATTGCAAAAAAAAGATGAAGAAAAAAAGAACAAGTACTGCAAAAAAAGATAGAGAGAGAGAGAGAAAAGGAGAAATATTGTCAAAAAAAGAAGAAGAGAAAGGAGAAAAGAAGAATATAAAAAATGCAAAAAAAAAGAGAAGGAGAACCATTGTGCGGGTATTCTTCTCTGATTCTCATGTGCCATCTATATCTTACTCTTCTCCAAAATTATATTAGAATGATCAATATTGTCACATATTAGACTTCACTCATTGAAATCAGAGCATAATAACCTCCACCAAATAAGCCTTAACCTAAATACTCCACAAATTAACCCATTATTTTGTTGATCAGTTGGAGGAAGTTGGGATGAGTGTTACATTAATTATGCAGTTGGAGCTTGTGAGAATACTCTGAGCCCCTATCTCAGGCATTTCCTGGTTTAGTGTATCAGAGCTAGAGGATTGTGGTTGAAAGCACTTGGTCAATTCAGTATATTTGATACTTGAGTCTATACTCAGGTCTAATAACATTATTGATGCTAGGTATCACTTAATCCGAATCGAGCAACTCTCTACATTAATTCATATCTTAAGGACATTTGAGATAATCAAGCGTTGTAGGAAAAAAAATCATTTTTACTCTTTAACTTTATGAAATTAAGGGTAAATTTTTTTAAACCCTCAACGGCTACAATCTACCTATATGTCGACATTAGAATGCTGACTAGCAAATCTTAAGCATCAGGGTATGATGATTCTTTAAATCATTACATAACCAAGCAAATATTAAACTCATCCACATGATAAGATGCATATTTTATACATAATATCAAGCCAGGTGAAGTTGCATTATGTGCATCAAATTATGTGTATCTCCCTAATCTGAAACTATATGTTAGTCATCCCTTTAGTCTTCAGTTTCACTTCCTATGCTTAATATTGAATATATTTAGCATTGATGTTGAATCACCCATCTTTCAAGCATAAAATGACGACCTATTCTCATCAATTGAACAACTATACGAATAATATATACTATTTTCATCCTCATCCATTTTGTAGGGTCGAAACTAAAAGGGAAGAACTCGTAAGCTAGCCAACATAAATAAATGCCAATTCATGCAATGGAAATTAACATATGCATAGATCTCCAAATAAAAATGTCGATATATAACATGTACTTAGCTGCAGATGAGATAATGGATATGGAGCACTATCCGTGGGATATGTTTGCAATAACAAATCCATGGGATATGTTTGCAATAACAACAAACATGTGGATGAGAATTGATGGCATTTGCCATTAATGCCAAAAGGCACCATGGTCGTTGGGAATATGATGAAAAGGTGCAATTGCATATGTGGATTGGTGACATTAGCCACTAATGCCATGGCCGTTGGTGTATGATGAAGGGGTGCGATTGAACGACACCACCCGAAGAGACATATCTCCAAATTAGAGAGGTGCTTCTCTTGATTGGAAGGAGCACGTGTATATGGTATGTATACCACACAAGAGAAGGGGATCAACAACAACAAAATCCAGGATCAATCTGAGTATTCGATTACCATCCTATCATCATCTCATCCGTCATTCCCTTCGATCATTCCATCACCTTTCTTGCCAACCAATTCAGTCATCATCATCCAACAAAACTCTACCACCATAATTAATCATATATCGACGAAGTGTCAAAGTGATCTCGTTGACTTGTGCATTTGGACCTTCAGTGAATCCGACTCCTAAGGCTCCACCCCAAGTGCCGTTAAAAACTATCCAATACCATAGACGTCCGCCGACCATCAATTCCTCGGTCCCTCTGTAAATCTGACTCCAGAGGCTTCCTCCCAAGCCGCCAACCACCATATTTTTATCTCACCTTTATTTTATCACTTTACATTTTAATATCCATCTTATTTTGTTGTCTTTTTTTTGTGCAGCTATTTGTCAAGACTATCACGACCATCCATTTCTAACGGCGATTATTCTCGACTCTTGGAGATATGGGACGTGACACGAGGTTTGAGCTCGATCCGCGGTTGTTATCGCATATAACTTGCCTCGCCAGAATATCCAAATTCACAAAGAGTTGACGCGTACGAGTCTAATTTGAGATTGCCGCATAGAAGGGGAGTGATCAGCACTTGCCGACCTGCACTATTGTCCTTCCAAATTTCATCTCCAAATTTGGTTATTCAGACATTTTGCAAATTTATAAAAGTATTTTTATTTTCAAAATAAAGCGCAGAATTTTCCTTTCTTTGTGGATCGACCCTGACGTTCTCTATAGTTTTCCTTGTGCATAATATAGCTAAGTCCGGTAATTTATTTGTTCAAAGTGTATTTTTGCGGGTTCTCAACGACTATCCGACGTAGAAATCGGGTACTTATACCCTCGAAAATACACCTCAACAGCCATACATGCTCAGATCGAGCCTAAATTGAACAACCTGAAGAGGAAGTATGAGCGGGTACAGTTCACAGAGACCACCACTCCTAGTAATTCTTTGGGTGATATTGCTTCATATACATTTGATGCTAACTTTGTCACACTTAGGAGTGATAGGATGCCAGCCGGCAGTGCCTCGTCTGAGCGAAGAGACCATGAGGATTCATGAGCGCCAAGCGAGGAGGGGAGCGGTGATGATGCTGCTTATGATGATGATGATGATGAGGATGATGATGATGATGACGGTAGTGCTAACGCCACTAAGGATGTAGATCCAGCCAATGGTACCGAGACCGTCGATTCACCAGATGCAAGAGGTGGTGTTGATGCAACTAGTTTTTCTGATGTTGAGCCAGAGAGTGGTGCTGATGCCGCAGTTCCAGATACCGCGGGTGGCACTGAGGCCACCCCTTCTATTCCTGTTGCATTTCCTTCAGTTTATGTATCTCAGGATTATTTAGAAAAATCCAAAAAAAATAATAAAGGAAAGGCTTCTTTATTTGGAAGTCCATTTGCGATGCCTGGAGATATTTGTATGGATTATGTTTCGTCTCAACAGCAAGTACCCATTCTTAGCCCTCCATCTAAGGAGGGCCCAGCTATCCCCTTCCCTTAAGCACTCCGCTTGGCTAAGGGGAATAAAAAAGAAAATTCAAAAAAATCTCAGCAGTTAGAGTTCAGCCAACAAATGATAGACAGATTCCAGATTCAGTTGACTCTACAGGAGGCCCTTGAGTACATCCCGCTCTTCTAGAGGAACCTTAGAGATAAGACTGCCATTTGCAGGAAGAAGAGGAACAACCATGCAGAGATCCATGTGCTCACTAGGGCCACCTACTTTTCCATTCACAACTGTCTGCCAGCCAAGAGGCCAGATGCAAGAGCTCTCTATGTCAGATGTCACATCCATGAGCAGTGATTCGATCGGACTCTATTAGACAGTGTCTCTTCCATCAACCTACTTTCGACTGCCTTACTCGACCGATTTGAGTTTGGCCCTCTTCGACAGAGCAGGACAGTCCTTCAGTTTGATGACAGATCTGTCAAGAGGCCGAAGGGGTTTGTTGAAGGATGTGGTCGTCACAATTCAGGGCCTGCAATTCATCGTGGACTTCATTGTGTTGGACATGGAGATCCCTGAGTCTGTGACTGATACCCCCATCATTTTAAGACACCCGTTCTTGGCCACAGCCAAGGCAGTATCCGATCATGATAGCGGGAAGGTACACTTTCGCGTCGAGAGTGAGAGTATATAAATAGAGACAATCTATGAGATCAGAGCGAGAGAATCAGCATGCTCAGAGCAACCCAATGATTCAGAGCAGATGATAGAGGCAGAGAGAGAAGTCCACCAGGAGTGCAATTTTGTGATTACTAATGATGAAGCCACTTGGTCTGATCTCGTTTCATGAGCCATCCTCTCACATTCAGATACCACAGATTCCTAGATTCCAGTAGAGGAGAGCTTGGAGAGTACACTCTAGGTAGAGGACACATTCGAGGCTGCAGACCCCGTTCTAGATAGCGAGGAAGTTGACATTTCTCTTGATTCAGATTCAGATCCCTCGACGTCAGATATTGATTGGGCAAAGTTTGACAAGTTGATACTGTGTCTAATTCCTACAAAGCCAACAGCTAGGATGGAGATTGATCCGATACCGAGCACAGATGCACCAGCAGAGCAGTCCCCACCAGTTTTACATGATCATCGAGAGTTCTCCCATGCAGATTTGGTTGCCTTCATTCAGACTTTTCAGAGACCAGATTTGCCAGCTTCCAGTTGCCCAGAGTTGAAGCCCTTGCTGCAGTCACTGAATATAGATCATGAGATGTACCCAGACATTATCTCAACAGGTTTGACTGGAGAGAAAGAATCTCATTTGATGGAGGTTCTTGAAAGGAACCGCAAGGCGATAGGATGGAGTGTAGCTGATCTCCAGGAGATAAGTCTGGCCTTGTGCTCCCACCATATCTATCTCGAAGAGGACACTAGGCCATTGCGTGAGTTCCAGCGACAGCTGAACCCGAACCTTCAAGAGGTTCTCATGAAGGAGATCTCGAAATGGTGGAGAGCCGGTTTTATCTGCCCCATCTCCGACTCCAAGTGGGTTAGTCCATTACATGTGGTTCCCAAGAAGACGGGCATCACTATAGTTGTGAGTGATTCTGGAGAGGAGATAGCTACCCGGGTACCCACTTCTTGGAGGGTCTGTGTGGACTATAGACGATTGAATCATGCCATCAAGAAGGATCATTTACCGCTACCTTTTATTGATCAGATTATAGAGAGGCTAACTGGGAAGAGTCACTACTGCTTTCTTGATGGGTACTCCAGCTACAATCAGGTGGCCATTACGCCCTAAGACCAGGACAAGACTACATTCACCTGTCCTTTTGGGATATATGATTTTAGGTGGATGCCCTTTGGTCTATGTAAAGATCTAGAGACATTCCAAAAGGTGCATGTTGTCCAACTTTTCGGACATGGTGGGTGATTGCCTAGAAGTCTTCATGGATGATTTTTTAGTCTATGGTAATGGGTTTGGTGCTTGTCTTGACTGCCTAGATCATGTCCTTCAGCACTGCATTGAGGTCCATATAGTTCTATCTTAGGAGAAGAGTCACTTCACGGTGACTCAAGGGACGGTGCTTGGTTATATCATCTCCAACAGGGGCATGGAGGTTGATCCGGTCAAGGTGGATATCATCGGAAAACTCAATCCACCGTCCAACTTGCGACAGTTACGTTATTTTCTGAGGTACATTGGTTTCTATCGACGATTCATTCATGATTTCAGCACAATCGCGCGACCGTTGACTGATTTACTGACCAAAGACACCGAGTTCATTGTAAATGATAAGTGTCTTACGTCATTTGAGACTCTCAACAGTCTAGGTGTTGAGGATCCTGTCCTTCAGCTACTTGATTGGTCTCTCCCATTTGAGATCATGACGGATGCCTCTGATTTTTCCATAGGGGTCGTCCTGGGATAGAGGAGGGATGGAGTGTCTCTTGCCATTCACTATGCTAGCCGTACATTGGATGTCACGTAGAGGAACTATACAGTCACTGAGAAGGAGATGCTAGCTGTAGTTTTTGCCTTGGATAAGTTCAGATCGTATATCATTGGATCTAGAGTGACTATCTTTACTGATTATACCGCCATCAGGTCCCTCATGGCAAAGAAGGATGCCAAAGCGAGATTGACTAGATGGATCCTTCTACTCCAGGAGTTTGATATTGAGATTAAGGAAAAACCTAGAGTCAAGATTGTGGTGACGGATCATCTATCTCGATTAGAGCATCTTAAGGAATCCGCGCAGATTGATCCTATTTCTAAGACCTCCCAGATGAGGCGATCCTTTCTATCGCCTCGCTCCCATGATACGCGACATTGTGGACTATCTTGTTGCCAAGAAAGTTCCACAAGGTTGGCCCAGGCAGCAACTTGAGATCTTCCTAGCGAAGGTCAAGTCTTACCATTGGGAGGATCCCATCCTTTATCATGGAGGAGGGGATAACATCTAGCAATGGTGCATTCCTCAGGAGGAGCTCCATAGCATCCTCACCTACTGCCACAAGCTGGAGGTAGGGGTACATCACTCTGGGAGGAGGATGGTATAGAAAGTTCTCCAATCCGACCTATGGTGGCCTACTTCTCTCTTCAAGGATTCTGATGAATTCATGAAGAGATGTACTGACTGTCAGATGATGGGCACTTGTGGACAACGTGACATGATGCCGATGCAACCCATTCACTTTTGTGAGGTTTTTGATGCATGAGGCATTGATTTCATGGGTCCATTCCTAAGAGTTAGGGATTCCAGTATATTTTGTTGGTTGTAGATTATGTTAGTCGTTGGGTTGAGGCCATCCCCGCGAATCGCAGATGCTAGGACTGTTTGCAGATTTCTGAGGAAGCATATCATTTCACGGTTCGGGGTACCTAGACTTTTGATATCTAATGGGAGGTCTCATTTCTTAAATGACAAGATGAAGGCCATTGCTAGCGAGTTCAGCATTGACCATCGTGTAGGCACTCTGTATCACCCTAAGACCAATGGTCTTGCGGAAGTATCGAACAGGGAGATCAAGACGATATTGCAAAAGGTAGTCCGCCAAGAGTGAAAGGATTGGTCACAGCTTTTAGACTCGATCTTGTGGGCATATTGGACTTCCTTCAAGACTCCTTTGGGTACATCTCCCTTTCGTCTCGTTTATGTCAAGCCATGCCATTTACTTGTTGAGATTAGGCACAAGTCACTTTGGGCTGTCACAGATATATTATTGGATCCAATGAGTATATGAGATCAAAGGAAGGTAGAATTCGCAGTCCTGGAGGAGCTTAGAGATTCAGCCTTTTCGAGCAACCTACATTACAAGGAGAGAGTGAAGGAGTGGCATGATTCTCATATCAGCAACAAGCAGTTTGAGCCAGATCAGAGAGTCATTTGGTGCCAGGCTTAGATTATTTCCAGGGAAGTTGCAGAGCAAGTGGAAGGGACCATACCTGGTCCGAAAGGTACGTGGCAATGGGAGTATTGACATATCTGAGATGTCATTTGAGTCTACCTTTCATGGCTCAAACCATATCTAGATCATGAGTCATTGGTCATTGACGTCGCCCCTATTCATTTTGCATGAGATGTGATCTTTGACTCACACCTATTGCATCTCATGCCTTATTATCACTGTCTTCCGCCTTGTATAGATCCAGATGTCCATATCATACCATTATTTAGTCCAACACCCCATTTGCATCTTATGATTATGCTATACTTAGGGTGTAGCTTACCCTAAGTATGGGGGGGGGGTTCTGACTCTTGATTATTCTTTTGATTCTTTTTACCTCTTTTTTGCTGCCTATACTTATAGACCTTTCACCCTAAGTGTAGGGGAGGTAAACCCTGTACATCCTATCACTCGGTTTTCCCCTTATGTACAGCCTGCTATACTTAGGATTACTTGATCCGAAGTATAAGGGGGAAAGACCGAGCCCTCTCCATTCTATTGATTCGTCATAGTAGTATAGCATTCCTTTTCACTTCCCTATATTAAGCATGAGTTATGTCTTCTGTATCGCTCGTGATTCACTCTGAGGACATCGTTCGAGCTAAGTATAGGGGGGCATCTATATATTTCATATATAATTTAGCCATAACTCGTACTTTGTGTGAGTGTGTTAATAAATAATATGGCTAAAAACCTTTTCCTAAAAACCACAAAAATTTAAAATTTTTCTTGTACATAAAATTCTTTCTTGCATATACATAGCTATTTATAAAAATTATTTTTGTACAAATATTTGAAAAAATATTTTGATTGTAAAAAGTTTGTAAATACTTTGATATCAAAATTATGTATATAGTACAAAATTTTTGTAAAATGATTGAAAAACAAAAGTTTGTAAAAACCCTTGTGTAAATGAGTGTAAATAGTTTGCAAAACTGCTGCATTCATGCATTCATTCGTTCAAAAATTTTTCAAAAATTTTGCACATTTTCAAAAATTTGCATAAAAAGATTTTTGTATATATACTTGTACAGTTTCCTAAATCATGATTGGCATTTGAACTAGCCAGGAATTAAATTGAAAAATGGAGCTTGGTTAAGACCTTAATACACCTAATTTTCAGAGGAACCTTATAGGGCATAGGGTTAAGACTTTTCAGGTCCATTTGGGACTTAATTCTTTGAGTCCACTAGGATATGATCACATGTCATCTTGATGTGTCTAAGTAGAACACTTAATAACGTACACATGACTCTCACAGACAATGGCTTTACTTGCACCAGCACCTTACACATAGCTCCCTACGGATGAGGTGGTGAGGTGGCAGTCTTCTTTGGCTTGGGGTAGCATACGAGGGTAGTACTTCTAGTCAGAACCTCTCATCTTCTATTAGTGAAGGAAGTGCATCTCAACTTGGTCTGGCGGTGTTGAGGTCTCAAGACAGGAGTTGTGGGTTGCAATAAAGCTTCAAAAGAGGCAGTCTACTGTCTCAAAAGGAAAAACTCCTTATGTATATATGCTGCACCATGTAGATATCTTGTACATATGCACATCAAAAAAATGTGCAAAAGAAAGAAAAACTCAAAAAAAGTGGTGGGTTTGATAGAAACTAAATTACCCACCGGAGTGTGTATAGCCAAATAAAGCAAACCTTATGTTATCCATTCTCATCTCATGAAGCTTGCAGTAGGGAGACTTAGCTACACTGGTTGAGCTCCCTAGGATACATGGCTACACTGGTCATTGTCCATTCTCTTCTTTCTCCTCTTCTTGAGCCGGTTGAACTTGAACTTAGAAGGGAATACCCCACTCCTCGAGGAACGAGCTTCCAAACTAGGGCATTAGAGTTACCTTGTTAAGGGAGGTTGTCACTTTGCCATTTTGAGGTGGGGAGCTACATATCACTTACACAGTACAATAAAAGATTCATGGTCATTAGAGTTTGTGTATGTAGACTTGTTCTGATCTAGATTATTGAGGAGTCTTGACCATAGATTGGTGGAACTTAGAGGTTGTTGAGTTTTAAACCTAGGTCCAAATAAGGTTCCGACACACGAATAATCCAAAGGTCTGACTGAGCTCCATACTTCAATTTAATGAAGACAAGTTTAATAATCAATGGTGATTCCCCTTCATTTTCTTTTTCCTTCTCTTTTCACTTCTTTTTCAAATAAGTGTTTGCTAAGGGACTAGCAAAGGTAAAGTATAGGGGAGTGATGAATCATCATTCATCACTTTTTATTCTTTTATTTTAGCTAATTATCTTGGCATAGCATCATGTGAATAGTTGTAAATACAATAACTTAGCAATAAGAATGCACGTGTTAATATTCCATAATAAGCATGTATTTGTGCAAAAATAAAAGAATAAAGAATAAAAGAAAAAGGAGGAAGTATTTAGAATAAATACTGAGTGACTCAAACTCAAGAGAGGGTCAATTATTGGCCTGATTGCCAAATAAACTAGGTAGAGAGAAATAGGTCCACTGCACATTGTATATATGTACCATATGTGTATATAATTTATTTTTACAAAAATAAATATAAAAAGGTGTTTTAACTTCCTTGTATATATTTATAAAAATAAAATAAAAATTAGATAAAAATAGAATAAAATTCTCTCACTTGTATATAATACATGTATATGTGTATCCTTCCCTATTTATTTTATACTTGTAAATAAATAATAAAAATGAAACAAAAATTGTTTTATACTTCAAAAATTATGTTATAAATAAATAAAATATAAAATTAGGGTATTTGTGTAAAATTAATAATAAAAATAACTATACAGAATACATAGGTATTTTATACCTGTATATAACACATTATATTGAATATATAATAATTTATTTTTCATAAAAATAAATAAAAATCATAGAAAAATGTTTGAAAAATAACAAATATTTATCATTTTATGCACTTTTTAATTTAATCATTCACTATTTTTTATTAAATTTGTAAATATTTTTGTACATTTTATTTTCTGATTGGTCTACGAAGGAACGTTGACTCGGGTCAACCCCTCTTCCCGGGCTAGACCCGACCGGACTGTTACACCGGAACCCATTTCTCCCATTTACCCTGATCGGATCTTGCATCCCTTTGCTTCGAATTCTGCCCCATGCCTTCCTTGTGGATCTGTGACCTTTGCGGATCCCTAGGGAGGCACAGATCACCCTCGGTTCGTGCGTTCCAACCCGATTTCTTCGGCTACCTGGGACTGTTATAAATATTTTCATCCGTCTCCCCAGATGGCCAGCTCGCTAGACCTGGCTAATGGGTTGGGGGCCTGCCTGCCCAACCCGTCCAGCCCGCTCATGGGCTGGGCTTGGGCCAACAATTTTTAGGAAGGGGCCAGCCTGGCCCGACCCGCTCTTTGGCCCGCCTGTCAACTGGGCGGGGCGTGGACATGTGCCATAGAACCCAGCCCGGCCTGGCTCGGCTCGCACATATAAAAATATAGATTTAAAATTATATTTTAGATACATTTAATGTATTATACTTCAAGTTTTTGTTTATATTATCAATATCATATCTTATTTATAGTTTACATGCAAAGTAACACATATTATAGTTACTTGATTTAAAAAGATTATATGATGCTAAAAAAAACTTAATTATCTCCATAAACAACCATTTTAAATTCAACAATCTTGTTTTTTTAGAAATGCAACAATGATATATTGGAATTGTGCATAAAAAGGAAAAAAATACTGTCTCAAACGGTATTCAATCCAAAAACCATGAAATTTCAATGTTTGAGAGAAAAGAAAAGTTGAAAAAGCAGAGAAGATTAAATGGCTTTTGTAAGTTAAAATATAAAAAATCAGATTTACAGGCAAAGTTAATTGATAGCTTGGAAGCACACGGGGGTTGTTGTGAAATTTATAGTTATTCTGTAGAGACGACTGTGCACTCTACTCCAAGTCCTTCGGCTTTTACATTTGATAAATTTCAGTGGAGCGTTCAATTCATATTGATCTGCAGATGAAATTCTGGATTCACCTTAATTCAACTATTATTCTCTTCAGTGCTTCCAAGATTCTCCAACGACTTTTTTTTATGTTTTGATAGTTAAACACCTTAATGGAATGTTGCAGATGAGTCACCATCTCTAAACACTGGAACTCTTCACCATCATTGGAATTCAACATAAAATATCTGAGATAATTAACAAGGATCTTCTCTTTTGAATGGGTGTATGTTGAGTCAGTCCTCTGTGGGATGTTTAAATCCTCTGGAAATCTTCACGATGATGAAAAAGCAGACATTATCTTCGATATGTACTGTAGCGTTTCTGACTTTTTCGAAGTTAATATATCAATCATGAATTTTACTTCATGAAGTGTTGCTTGGCGCCTTGCACTTGTGACTCTCTCCCTAATTTATATCTCACACCAAGTTTGTCATATGGTGCAAGCCAGTTCCAAACATTTCACTCCGCTATTTATCCGCTCCTGTTGTCCAAGAACAAGGCGCAAATCTTTGTTCAAAACATCAGAATGGGAGCGAACATAGTCAGTACAATAAATAAAAATCTACTGGTTTTTCATTAGCAAAATTAATAAAAAATATTTTACATTCGGCCTATGGGCCGGCTTGACCCGGCCCGGTCCTGACCTGGGCCGGGCTTGGCCTTGAAGTATGGACCATGGACCGGGCCGGGCCGAGCCTTGGACAAGGGGTTTTAGAACCCCGGCCCGGCCTGCACTTTGGCTAGGTCTACATCTCGCGCCACACCCCTTCTTGATACCCTAGACTCCTTCCTCGTAGTGACAGGCCGACGGAGGACGCCTTCGGTGGTCGGATTGGTGTCGTGTAGCTGCAGCTCACTCATCGTGGCCAGAGAACCGCTGCGAGAAGCCTCTTTCTCCTGACGCAGTGTGGTCGAGGCCACAACCCCGCCGTCCACTTCTCCTGGAGCTCAGGATCGTACTCGGACCCTCAGGTAGCTCTTTGATCATTCCTAGCTCTTTTGTTTACCCAATCTTCCATTTATCATCGCCATAGCTCTGCCAGCTCCGACCAGCTGGTCGGAGCTTTGTCACACTCACTTATCCGCTCCGATCGACTCATAGGCTCACCCTCCATCTCCTTACGCACCTGATCACCCTGAGACTCGATCATCACGTCAAGATTAGGCTCGAGGTTTCCATCTATCGTGACTGCCGGAGACCAACCTCATCCACCACTGCTTCTATGCTTTTAGACCTAATAAACCTGACCGGAGTGTAGCTCCGAATTAGAGCATTCTTTCGCAGGCCTTGACGTGCGCGGAGAGTCCCCATTTCATCCTCGCCCATCCTTACCGGCGCCGCTCCAGGTCCCTTGAGATGCCCCGTCGCTCCGACCGTTGGAGCCCTCCATCAGCGCCGGCCATCAGACGCGGAAGAGGCCCCCGACTCTACTGGTGCCTTCAGATCCTTCTTCGTAGTCGAGGACTCGATCCTTGGGTCTGACGAAGTTTGCCCAGGCGCAGTTCATCCAGACGCCTTCACCGTCGTTGGATCATCGCCACCTTCCATATTGCATCCCAGCCATTCATCCACCTGGAGGTGTCAGACTGTTAGATGTCAGATCTAACGATCCCATACCAACCACACCCCCGACCCACAGACACTGCCAGATCTGGCATTTGAGTGTCAGAGCCGCACGATCGCACCTATCAGCGGACGACACTTACCACTCTACGCGCCGCTCACATGCTGCCTTGGGTATATTGCTATTCTTCCCCCATGTTTCTTTTAGTTTCTAGTGTAGTCTGTAAAATAAAATATACAGTTGGACCTTTTTGCATTTTAGCCCTTCTCGTTTCTAGTATTTGTAGTTTAGTCCTGTTTGTTTGGGCACGCGTGCTTCGTCACGTGTATTTGTGGGGTATTTGCATCTTTTGTCCTATGCTTTTTATATGTTATGGACGGCATAGATGTTTTTTCAGAATTGCATTTGTACCCCTGTGAGCATTGATTTATAGCATGTGCGTGTTTTATTGGGAAATTTGCAGATAAGCCCCCTAGATTTTTACTACATGTTACTCTTGGGTCCTAAACTTAAATAATTTGTGTTTTGGTCCCTGTGATCTGTGTGTTTTGTTTTTAACTAAATAAATAACAAATTTACTCCAAAAATTCCGAGATTTTAACACGTAGCCCCTGCTACGGTGTAGGAATTTTGATATTTTTTGTGGCTTGTTTTGATTTTGTTTGATTATTTCTAAAATTTAAAAACCATAAAAAGTGTCTCTAATTGTTTTGAAAAATCAATTAAAAATATAAAAATGCCTTGAAAATTTTCAAAAAAGTTTTTGATTGTTTTTGTCTTGCTTTAGCTTCTACATGATTTTTGTTTCATTCCCACTTCTAAAACCCATAAAAATTGAAAAAGACTAAAAAGCTTATAAAAATTGTTAAAAATTCATAAAAAAACAAAAAAATGTGTTTTCAGTTTCTATAGATAGCA